>BMAU01016843.1:0-11967 GCA_019973935.1 Trichonephila clavipes
TTCATGTGACGTCACGATCACGTGATTCCAGTTCAGCTCTTGCGCACGTGCATGCGGCGTCATTTGTTTACATTACTATCTTGCTCTTAAACTTTAGCTAATTATTCTTTTTTGACGTTCAGAAATGACATACTGGGCAGCATATGGATGCAATAACTCCAAAAAGAAAGACATTTGCAGAAACAAAACTTTCTTCCAATTTCCTTTAAAAAATCCAAATTTATTAAAAACATGGATAGCAAAGATTAGGCGGGAAAAATTCGTACCTTCTAATGCTTCTGTACTATGTTCGGATCATTTCGAAGAGGAATGTTTCGAATACCCAAATTTTACTAATCACAGGCACTTAAAACCTGGATCAGTGCCAGCAAATTTTGTGTTTACAAAAAGTCCATCTTTCCGAAGAATTCTGGAAAGATGCAAGCACTCTACTTCTACTGAAATGTAAGTACTTCAAAATTTTTGCTAACTTTAAGTCAAGTTTTGGTTCACACCTAGGAGAGCCCCTACCCTTGGCGCGAATTACTTTGGTTGGCGATAATTGCGCCGTCATGGTAACCTTGCTTTTAAATTCAACATATGGCAACCCTAACTTTTTCTAGAATTTTCGTCATTTGTGGGCGCGCATTTCAAATTTCATTTTGTTGTTGGGCACCGGGTTGAAAGTATGGCTGCGCTTGTAAGTGAATACACGTTAGAATTTTTTACGTTATTGAATGCTAGAGGCAAGAAAGAATTGATTGAATGGTGTATGAAAGAAGGATTAATTGCTTCAAGTTATGAATGTCCTAAATGTAATGAGCAAATGGGATTAAATGAACGAAAGAGTGTTGTTTTGGATGGATTTGAATGGAGATGTCGAAAAAAAAGGTGTGAATACGCATTATGTTTGCAGAAGTATAAGAAAGAATTCGTGGTTTTCCAATAGTAAGTTAATCGGCAATAAAACGTTTTCTCCGTAATCACACCAGCCACGCAGAAGGCATATTCGACCATTACCTCGCTGAGTATTTATGGCGGCGCTCTCGCGATCACTCACTCAGCGACGAGACTTTCCAGAATTTTTTAAAAGCAGTTACACTTTACCCTCCACTTGGGAAGGATCAACAATAAGAAAGTAAGTGCTGTTGTTATATTTTTTATCTTAAATGTTAATTTCTGTATTGTTTACATATATTTTCATTGCGCATCCATCTTATACTGCTATATTTACTTGTCACCGTTGTCGGGTTTGCTTGGCGTCATTTCGTTTTCGCTTGGCGCTTTTTCCGGTTTGGCGCCAAGGGTGGGCTCTCCTAGGAGTTTACCCAAGTTTTTAAATAAGTTACTTAGAAAATACTTCAATGGTTAAATATCTTAATAAACTTAAGTTTTACTTATGTTATAAATCTTCAAAATGAAGTAACAGAAGTAATTCTGTACTTTAAATAAAACTAGCACTATATAGATTATACTTTTAAATAACCATACATATTATATTAAGACAAGTATGTATACAAAGTTCACAGAAGATTATCTAATGTATTGTGTGCTGTTATTTTGCTTTCTCATTAAAAAAATAATAAAATACTTGTGATAATAATCTGTTTCTGAATTGATTGAATAATTTAATTTTAGCTCTATTAATGTTTTTTTATCACCATCTACAAAGTATTTTATAACAGAAGTCAGTCAGTGTTTACTTATAAAATTATTACTCGAACATGATTTAAAGTATTCATACATAAAAGTAAATGCATTAAAAGTACTTATATGCAAAATTTACAAATCATTTAAAAAATATGATATTAATGTAAATGTTTTATTTTAAAAAATAGATGTGAACCACCTGTTTCAAATGAAGAAATGGGAACGGAAGAAATTCAGAGCCTCATACAGTTTTTTTGCTATGTAATCATTAATTGCATGCAATAAAGCAAAAATATGTTTATAAAATGCTGGAGTGCCTCCAGCAGGACAAGTACATGTTGCACTTATAACCTAAAGTTAAATAAATTTTAAATATTAAAGTAATAAATTTTAAAATTAGATTGCAAATTCATATAAGTTTTTGGTATTTACATATCAGTCTACTGACTAATATATTTTGAAAAATTTATGCTAAAGTTAATTTAATAAAGTTAATTAATTTTTTATGCTAAAGTTTTTGCCACAGTTTAAATTCTATTACTTTAAATAAAGACCATAATTTAAAATTTAAATAAATAAATCATGTAAATGAAAACTTCAAATAAATAAAAAATAACAGTTTATAAAAACACGTCATAAAGTATTTGAATTAAAAATACTATGCCTTATAAGAAAAATTACTAACAATTTGGGAGAATCTCAATGTTTACACAATATTACTCCTTATTGTTTTGAAGTTTTAAATGAAAAATTTACATTTCTTTTTCAAAATGATTTGGTATTTCTTGTGTTTACTTTTAATGTGTTGGAATCAAATTAGAATCTACTCCAATAATTATAGAATGACTAAAGCTTAATAATGCATGGAAAACTTCGCACTGTAATTTATTATTTCATGCAAATTGAAATTTTTCGAAAGAAGCGGTTTCGAACCTATGCTATGAGACATTCTTGTGATAAAATGTGAAATAAAGAACTACAAAGTTAATAAATAACTAAAATAACTAAGAGCTATATCTAAGTGAATCAAGAAATATAAATAAATATCCCAGCTAACACTAACGAAGCAGACGAATACTTAATTAGATAAATAAAGTAGAACAAAACAAAAATTACGTAAAAGAGTTGTTAAAAATATTTCCTAACAAATATATATATATATACTAGAATAATGCAAAAAATACAATGATATCATATGTTTTTAATTAGATAAAATTAAGATACAAGAACGACGTCAACAAACGTATAGGAAAACTATTGCTAGGGATTCGCACGTGCAATTTATTGACGTTGGAATCACGTGATTACTGACTGTTGTCAGTCTGTCGATGAAGTTACTCCATTGAATGTGTCTATGTAGGTTTTGACTGACGACGCAACATGTGGGTGACCATTATCATGCAGAATAATAATTTTGTCTTGTCTGAAGTAGTAGTGGGCATGTTTTTTTCTTAAGACCTTGGCTCAGTATCATCAACTCTGCTCGGAAGGAAACACGTAAGGGTTACGTAGTAATGGTTTTGTTTCGGTTTGAGCAACTCATAATACATGACATTAAGCTTATCTTACCAAACACACAATTTATGTATTTATTTATGAAAATTTAGCTTTTGAAGCATGACCATGTAGTTCTCATGATTCAAAGACACTTTCCCGCATAGGTACACTAGGCACGTACCTAAGGCGCAAAAAATTGGAGGGCGAAAAAAAAGAGAAAAAAATAAAAAATCACAGCGAATATACCACCGTCTAACAAGTCATGAAAGAAGTATTTCTATTCTTAAGAGCATAAAGACTGAAATGAGATCTACCAAGGAAAGTGAAAAGCGTAACAGTTTAATGTTGCTACGCACTTAAAATATTACCACGAAAATTGATTACAATGATGTTATTAATGATTTTACTGTGATCAAAGCTTGAAGAAAACCGTTGTTGTAGCAGTACAATGACAATAAATCAACAAATAATATGGATGTCTAAAGTAAAAGATAGTAAAGCGACAAGGGATGGTAAAAAAGAGTATAATGAAGAAGTTGAAAACAGTTCATATAGTATTGTATTTGTATACTCTATACTGTAATTGCAAACGATTCCATTTATTTAGTACACTAATTTACAAAAGAGTGGGGGGGTGAATGGTTTGCGATGTTGTATAGTAAGAAGTGAACAAGAGTGGCCACAAGCTATACTACTATCCTCTCTTTACGACAGTCAATCCAGGACACGGCGGATTCATAGGTGGTGGATAATGGAATGACTCACTAAATAGCAAAAACAAAGAAATAGAAAAGAGTAAGAGAGTTTTGAGAGAAATTTCCTTCTAAGCCAAAACTAGCAAGATAAAAACTTAAGACTGGTGGGTGCTCTGAAAACAGGAAGGGGTGGCTAACAATTTGAAATGCCTATGACCCCGGGGTGGTTAAAAACGGCCCTGACAGGATTTCTTCTACTTAGGGTTATCTCAGTGGAGTCAATTTCATCACCAGGGGCTACACAACGCGAAAACCTTTTTTGTTTATGTGTGGCAAAAAGCATTTCATTTTCTCGGCTTCAGCCAATATGTAACCCAATTTCTTACTTTTAAATCATTCCCAATGTTCTCAAACAATGTGAAATTGCTTGTTGAGTCTCTCCCAATTTTATAGAAGATTTTAACGTGCTTAGCACGAATTTTACTCCTATAATCTTCCACTACGTTTTATGTCTTCGACGTCAAACTTTATATTTTTGAAACACCCCATGAAAACTTCTTTTACTCAAAACAACTTCTCTATATCGCCTCAGAAGGAGATTGCTTCAAATTAAAGAGGCAAATGACGCTTTTTCGGCTCAAAAATCGAAATTTTCTTACAAAAAATATTATGTGACGCTGAAATAAAAATTATATGGTTTATACTTCAAAGTTATATTACTGCCAGATGTTCAACATTACGACATGACTTTTTACGTCTGAAAAATTCAACCATGGCATATTGGGTGGGCCGTCTCTTGTTAAATGGCGGGAACTTATTGCTACTTCTTATATTTGATTAGTTTATAATTAAAAGTCTTACGAGAGAGTTTATAAGTATAGATACATCTTTAGTGATATTTCGCTGTGCTTATCTAATTCCTGAAGTATGCAAGATCGATGAGTGCCTTTGCAACCACGGAGAGATTCTGACGTGTAACAACATTTTTATTCAATTTTTTTTAACTGCTATGTAAATGTCTTCGTGTGAAATATTGTATTAAATCTATTGATTTGGATGTTGAGCAAGTACAAGAAAATGATTTGTTAGAAAACTCTACAATAAATCAAACAATGGCGGAAATGGTAAAAAATAGCTAAAAGTCATGTAAATGTAAACAAATTTTAAAATTTATTTTAGTAATTAGAGGAATTTTTTTTTAAAAAAAAATAAAGGACATGACATTACACAATGAAACATGAAAACATGATCAGAAACATGACATAAAATATATTCACTGCTGTGTTAACGTAAAAATTAATTGATTACATAGATATCAAATTAGAAACTTATTTACAAAATAAGATTTAAACCGACGCTGCACTTTTTGATCTCATTAACAGTATTCCCCCTAAATGCCTGGTTTATAAAAACTGTTTTTTCAGTATTATTACTAAATTTGTGATCGCGTATCTCCTTTCCACACCACAGGTTCGGGGTGCTATCCTCAGGCTGGACAAGGTCGACTCATCTTTTCATCCATTCAGTGGGTCGATAAAAGAGAACCAAGCTTTTTGGGGGGGACTAAGCACTGGGGGTTTCACTTTAGGCTGACTACCTGATCGGGACATCCGCTCACGCACCTAAGCGATGAATGGCCACGTATACTCAGATGGGCACAGTATACCTTGACCCTCGTGGGCTCTTGCTCCACTGAGTTTAGTTTAGTATTACTAAGTTTATACTCGTAAAAATTACAGAATATAAACAAAATTATGCCAAAACCAAAAGCACAACAAAAACACGAAAAAGAAAGTTCACATGTAAAGTAGATCCGACATTGTATATACACCATACAAATGAATTTTATTGCCTACACATTATATATAATGCTACATAAAAAAATATACAAACCTGATCCTAATAATCAGCTGTACTTTCTTTATGAATGGAAGTTATTTCTGAATTTTTAAGTCAGAGAAGTTTTCGAAGCTATTTTGACTATCTCCAATATAACAAATAATATAAAAAAAATTAAGTAAATCCATGCTTAGCTCAAAAAAAATTATTTTAATTAATTAAATTTAACTATTGATTTAATGTTTGAAAAAATTGTAAGGACATCAATCATCCACTACAAGTTTAAAAAAAAACAAATCTGAAGCCAAAAAAGAAAAAAAATCGTTAGAAAATCTTACTGGTGCCATCTGTTGGTGCTAGTTTTAACTTTGTCAGAAATAACGCAAAATAAATTTAAAATTAAAAAATAAAATTTAAGTAATAAATTAATATTTGAAAATACTGTTTTAACATCAAGTGTCATCCACTACATGTTTTAAAAATGTATTTGAACTTCTGTGGAAAAATAAGTATTTTATTAACAATTGAAAATTTGAACAAGATATATATAGATATATATATATATGTATATATATGTATATATATATGTATAATGTATATGTATACGTATATGTATATGTGTATGTATATGTATATATATATGTATATTTATATATATATATATATATATATATATATGTGTGTGTGTGTGTGTGTGTGTGTGTGTGTGTGTGTGTGTGTGTGTGTGTGTGTGTGTGTGTGTGTGTGTGTGTGTGTGTGTGTGTGTGTGTGTGTGTGTGTGTGTGTGTGTGTGTGTGTGTGTGTGTGTGTGTGTTGTGTGTGTGTGTGTGTGTGTGTGTGTGTGTGTGTGTATACACTCAAAAACATTGGAAATAGCGAACCAAGAAGAAAGCATAGGATTGAAATGAAATTTAATACACATAACGACACAGATGAGAGATTCACTTGATCTCAAAAACAAGACAATTAAACGAATACAGGGTGTGCAACGACACAAATACTGGGCAACTTCAATAGAGCGTTGGACCACCTCTAGCTGCAATACATGCCGCCACACGATTTGGCATTGAGTTGATTAGACACCTTATGTTGTCCTGAGGCAGATGGGCCGACAAAGCCTGAACAACCAACTCTAAATCATATAAAGAGTGACACGATGGCATCTGCCGTTTTAGCTGATCCCAAACGTGCTCTACAGGGGACAAATCGGGGGAACGGGCCGGGCATTTAAGAGTCTGAAAAGGACGCAGGAAGTCTTGAGCAACTCTTGTTGTATGCGGACGAGCATTATCTTGCTGGAAAATTGCCCCTGTGAGACCATTTAGGAAAGGCCCTACATGGGGTCGAAGAATATAATCAACGTTAAGGTTCCACGCATCACAATTAAAGTGTACCGGCTATCATAGGCTATGGCCTCCCAGACCATTACACCAGCTGTGCGGGCAGTGTGACGTAGAACAGTTTGACGGGAATTGTACCGCTCACCAGGGCGCCTCCACACCCGTTCACGGTTATCATCTGTCCCCAAAACAAACCGGGATTCATCACTAAACACAACCTTTTGCTAATCTTTGACATTTCACATTGATCTGGCTTGGCACAACTGTTGACGCAGTTGCCGATGTCCCAGTGTTAAAGAGAGTGCACGGAAAGGGCACTGGATTTAAGATTTGCTTCTGCAGAGTGTCTTGAAATTGTTTGAGGAACAATTGCTACGCCTACGTCTGCTCGTATCGTTGAAGGAGTCCCTGTGGGGTCCACAAGTGCTTGTCCCACGATCCTTCGATCCTCTCTCCTCGTGGTCTTCCTGGTCGTTGCAGACCCTGTTTTCCACGCGTGGGTACCTTCTCGTGTCCACTGTTCCCAACAATTTCGAAAGGCACACTCCGAACGATCCCCCTGGCCAGCAACACGGCGCCTCGACCAGCCTGCAGTTTTCATCCCGATGATCAGATCTATCTCAAACTCGCTTAAGTATGAGAAATGTCTCTTAGGACGTTTAACTGGCATGTTTCGCTTACCAAAGTCTTCCTACAATCGGTGGGTAATCGTCACGTGTATGAATCTTCGAATTTGCGCTGGCTTATATAGCACCCTCTTCCTGATTCTAGTGCCACCTCGGCGCGAATGAGCATGCGTATTGGCACAAAACTTTGATCATTTGTATATCACATTACGCTGTACTTATTTGCAATGTTACGCGATTGTATTTCGCTTCCTTCTTCTTGTTCCTGAACTTCAATGTTCCTGAGTATATATATATATAAAAAGAAATATGTATTATATATCAAAAATAAGAAATAATAGATAAAGAACATAACAAGAAATAGCATAATAAAAATATAAAACCTGAACATGAAGAACAAAATTATAGAGAAATAAAAAAAGAAACTACAAAAAAGAAGATCCTAGCGAGTCAGAAAGCAATTTCGGACTTAGGACCGAATAATTGGGGTTACACTAGTTTGAAGGCGCCAACCTTCCCCCTTTGCAACTCGGTAGGAAAACCAAATAAAATAAAATAAACAAAACTTCAGAGTTTGGATAACGCAGAGAGTATGAAAAAACCACTCATTATACTATTATGTAACAAACTCTCCCAAACTCTTAATGCAGAAAAATCACAAAATAATTACGTAAGAAAAGTAGAAAAATGCTAAAACAATTACATAAGAAAAGTATCTTTCAAGAAATAATTTAACAAAATTTCTTTACTCACAGAGCTTTTACGAGGAGAATCAAGCTTCTTGACATTAAAGAAAATCGATTATTCACCAAGTTAAAAAATTCGAAAAAATGCATAAACACATCTTTTGAGCTGATTTTTAAACCAGCCAGCAAAGACAGGTGTAAAAAAAGACGACAATCAAATACGGTAGAATTTGAATTGGTTGATTGTCAAAAATGTAAATTTGCTAGGCTCTAATTTGGTTGGTTGTCAAAAATGTGTAAGATGTTCAAGATGTGTGTGGAAAAAATGTAAACTTTGATATGAGTGTTATAATATAATCTTCACAGCAAGACCACTAACATGCTGACTTTGATATCCTATTGTTGTGTGGTGGTTTTGGAATTGAAGTAGCAAGACGGTTAATGTATTTGTGATGAATATAAGTTCTTAAGAAATTAAAAGGGTATTCATGATCTAAACAACATTGAAAATTTTTTTTATATTATTGTATTTATCTATTTTGTGGGTAGTTAAGTTATCATTTCTAAATAAAAATTCAAAATGATATTTCTGTAAATTGATATATGTAAATTACTATTCCATACGGGAATTTAATTATATGGAACTAAACGAATCTCTTTTTGTGTGTCAAAAATGTTACTGACTACATTATTGTTAATAAGATGCAAGTCTAAATTCAAAGAATTCCACCATATTAGAGTTAAAGTTAATTTTAAGGAGCTTGAGATAATCAGGTAGAACGTAATATTTGGTTTGTATTCACTATTTTTACCAAAAATTATTATATCATCTATATAACGATAAATTAATTAAGAATCATTTTACAACATGATCTATTTTAAAAAATGCAAATATAGGTTCGCTAAACAATTACTAGCTGACCACTCCTGAGGTAATCCTTTGATCTGTTTATAAAAGATTCTGATCAAATGCAATGAAATTTTCTTTTAATACGAGGTTAACAAGAATATCAAATTTATCTTTTTCATTGAAGTATATAATTCATATTTATCATAAATTAACTGTAGAACCTTAATCATATCGTCAATATCTATAGAATTAAAAGGTCCTCGAAATCAAAGCCATGCATGGAAAAATTAACATATCATAGTAACTCTAGCAATCTCTAAGCTATTTTTAATTATTGCCGTGTTTTGTAAATTATCAATTAGATTTTGAAGAAGAGATTGTAAGATCTTCCCAGACCTCGTGATATATGTATTGTATCCATTAGTGATACTACGTAATTTTATAGGGCTTTTATGAAATTTTGGTGTTAAAATATATACATATATATATAAGTGTGTGTGTGTGTGTTTGTGTGTGTGTATTTATATAGGGAGAAAGTGAACTAATATTCGGAATTTAAAAATAGCTATATGTATGTTTCAGCGCATGTGTTGGTGTGTGAGATATATTGAATTGTTTCAGTTCTAAAAATGTCCAAGATGCATCTTAGAGTAATATGAAAACCCTCATGTGTTTCTGTTTGCTACTTACCCTTCTGATTTTGCCCGTTGTGAATGTAGGCGAGACAATGTTCCTCACTCTCCTCCACGCTTCTCCCGAAAGTGCCGGGAGGGTGGCGTCGGCTACTGGGTTGCCTCCACGAAGGTTCACGAACTGAAACATTCAAAATACCGATGCGATTACCATGCTTACAAATACAGAACACAACTTTGTTACGTTGAGCATTCTCTTAGTTATCAGCATGTAGACTGATATATAATATTTATTGAATTCAATTTCGATATTTTTTAGAAATACAGTCGAACCTCTGTATTGCGATTTTTTCTATACAGCGAACTTTGTCCCGGAACCTTGAAAACTTCACGATTTTCTTCGTAAAATAACCTCTCTATACCAAAGTGCATTTTCCATATAACGAACTTTTTCTTTTGTGATTTAATTTTTTTCTCTCTTTTTTTAAAGTATTTCTGAAAAACTTTTAAGTTATTCTCTCTTTAACACATTTTATGGAGGTCATAAATTTTGAACTGGTTTTTATTCGATCCTAACTTGCCGAGAGCTAAAAAGTTCTGGACGCTTCATCCAAGAAGTGATACTTTTAACTCCCAATGCCCAGTTCACTAGAAACATCTTCGATATCCTCTTTCACCCTCAGTGGAGTTCTCCGGTGCCCCGTGTTCTAATTACAAAATCATGTTTGTTTAATATTACTTGTATGCTTTAAATTATAAAATGTCCTTAAAATTCATTAATTTTAGTATAAAATCATTTTATTAATGTTGAAAATACAGTAAATACTTCGGCATTCCTTTTTCTTGTGTTCATTGCAGTTTTTCTTTCTTTCTTTTTTGATGGGTAGGATATGTAAAATAAACATATATTAATTTAAAAAAAGGGGAAGAATTATTACTTTTTTTGAATATACAGTGTTTTTGTGTTTAAAATTTGTTTTATGGGGTTTATAAAGTTTTTTTAAAAGCTGAACCTCTATATAACGAATTTTCCATATAACTAACTTTTTCCCGATAGAGGTCAGACTGTATATACATTAGGACGGAAAATCCAGTTCCATATATTTGAAGAACAGTTAGTATTCGTCAGTAATTTTTTCCAATAAGACTGCATTTTAACAACTTAGCTTTTGCAGACACGGTATGTTCCCAAATGTGAGAGCCATTTCCTGGCTGCGCCATCTAGTAGCGGCCACGTTACCAAATTTGGACTCTCGAATTAATTTTTAATTCAAGCTCTCGTCAGATGCTAAGTATTGCCGTGAGTGCCAGAGCTAAATTGATACTCAAGAGATCTTTTACATGTCACATATCGTAAAATCCGGTGTATAGCACACACAAGCTGTATTAAGACAAATGTATTCTTAATACTTTGTAGCTACTTTTATATAAATAGAATAATAACTTACATATTTTAATAAATAAAAAATATACATTTTTAAAAAATATTTAAAAAATTGAAATATTTTACAAATATTTTGAAATACAAAAGATATATAATACTAAAATTAGGTAGGGTTTAAAGAGTATGATGCATTGTGTGCATAATTCTATAAAGTTTTCTACATCAGAGGCTAATATTTTAGAACATAGCGTGCGCAAAGCAAAAAATACTTAATATTTATTATAGAATTTTCATATGCTTATGATTTTTAAAATTATTATTATATTTTAAACATTTTATACTTTTCTAAAGCCCCATTCTATTTTAAATAATACGTAAAAGATTCCGAATCATTTAATTTAAATTTAAAATAATTATACGCATTCGAAAAATCGTTTATATTTTCAGACCTCTAGAGAAATTTAACACCCCCTGAGACCCCATAAGGAGAAATATCTATCAACTCCAGCCGGGTTGAACCCGCAACATTAGGCATCTTCTTCACTACCTCTAAGCCACCGGAGCTGACCATTCGTCAATACAAAAAGGTACTTTTTAAATAATTTAATTTCTTTACTTCGTTAAAATACAAACGAAAATATAAATATGTTAAAATTATATTATATAAAATGTGCATTAAAAATGTATAGTAAATTACTAATTCAATTTTTTTTAGTTTTCTAAATATCATGCTCCTTTTTGTTTGTTTAAGGTCTATGTGCTCATTGTCGAATCAGTTTCCACTATATA
>BMAU01016845.1:0-7500 GCA_019973935.1 Trichonephila clavipes
GCGTTACGTATTGCTATCGTCATTTTTTTGAGTCTTCGAATTTGCGCTGGCTTATATAGCACCCTCTTCCTGATTGTAGCGTGACCTCTGCCTGTATCAGCATGCGTATTGGCACAAAACTTGGATCATTTGTATACCACATTACGCTGTACCTATTTGCAAAGTTTCCCGATTGTACTTAGCTTCCTATTTGGGTCGCTATTTTCAATGTTCTGGAGTATATATATATATATATATATTCTTTACGAAATAATACCTAATGTTTTATTAATAATTAGAGTAATCAAAAGAGTAAAATAATATTTAAATTTGAAATCATAGCATGCAAAGACTATAAGATAAAGGGTTTGTGGTAAATGTTGTCTATTTAAATGTAAGGAAGAATTATAAGTAAATAAGCCTGGAAATCATTTTAAAATATATCAAAATAGCAATGTTTGTCATGAAATATCTAAGTCAAAAAGTGAACATTGGTTTGCTTCCAGACAGTTTAAATATTTCAAGAAATACATTTCGAATTAACTTATAAATTAAAATTTCTCTCTTAGCTTCCAAATATATTTTTATCATCGCTTTAGAGTGGAGGTAGTCCACCTTTTTCTTACCGTGCAACATACATGTGACATTATATTTCACGCTAGCTGCACCTTGAGAATAGTAAAAAAACACACAATAAGACCACAACAACATTGGACGAAGCAAAATTAATCTAAACGTTAAAACTCATTCTGTTTGGCTTCAACTTTAATACTATATTAATATTTCTATCAAACACACACAAAAAAAAACATTTACTTGTAGGCCTCTTTTATTGAGTTACGGGGTAGTTTCGATTTCCTTCCATTTATGACAAACCCTTAGATTTAATGGAATTTCACGCTAAATTTTTAGTACATTGTGAGCTGAATCATCTCAATGGGAAGACCCTCAGAAGAATAAAGATCATGATATCCACATATATCGACAAATAACTGTCTCGACCCAAAATACCAAGAGCCTTGGAAAGTCATGGGACATCTTGGTCATTGCGGGTCCTATCCCGAGCTACCTGGAGATAGCCAATGCCGTTGCCGGCATTCGCCTAACTACGGCAGAGGCATGGTCTTCTAGAAGTATATTTCCATTGGCTTAGCCTAGCTTCTGACAAGGCCTTCCCACTCTGATACCATGCCAGGATGGACGGTGAACACTTGTTCCAATGTACTGGACTCTATGAACTCCCGATTGACGACGTTTTCAATCTGTGCAGGAAGGCTCGGCGTCAAATGGTCAAGACTCCAAACACGGACGTTGGATAAATAGGAGGGCTGTTCAATAAGTAATAAGACTAAAATTGTGATAAAAAATACCTTTAAAATCCTCATTATTTACACCGTCTTTTTCAAAAAAAAAAACGGCGGCACGTAATCCATTCATCGCAACGTTTTGTGCATTTCTTAAATCAAGTAAAAATACGTTTCGTGAGATGTTTTCAAAACTGCCTCAGCAGCCTTTACACATGCTTTGTTGCTTGCAAAACGTTTGCCTCGTAATGGTTTCTTAATTTTAGGAAACTGGCAGAAATCGCATGGTGTTTTATAAGGACTGTAGGGAGGGTATGGTAAAATCTCTACGTTGTTCTGCTGTGAAACATCCAGTACGCAACTGGCAATACATAGACGGCATTGTCATGGTGTAATAGGAAGCCACTTGGAAGCAATGGACGTTTCCTTTTAACGAGCTGTATCATTGTTCGCAGTACATTCGAGTAGTGCAAGCCGTTTACGGTAGCACTGGATTCGACAGCGTGTTGATACACAATTCCTTCATAATCAATATATATATATATATATATGGTTCTAACTTCACCAGCATATTTCACAGTATTTGCTTTCTTGGGAGTAGGTGAAGATGGATGTTTCCGTTTACCGCTTTGTTGTTTTAAGATTGGATCAGTGATACAACCAAGTTTCGTTTGCTGTGATGTAACGTTTTATGATATTGTAGCCTTCTTGTGTGTTTCAGTCTATAATCATATCGAATCATATCAAAGATCTCCTATGCCGATTTTCGCAGATTTTTGCTTCCATTTCGACAACTGACCGCGTCTCGTAGGTGCTCGCAAACACGCTTCATTTCGAGCACGTGATACTCAAGAACATAGGCCATCTATCGGTAGCTTTTGTTAATACATACAACAATTTTTTCTTATGCCACAGAAATTAACATTCCGATGAGTGGTTTCGTGGCATTAAAGTTAGTCTTATTACTTTTTAAAAAGCCTACGAAATAATAACGAATGGAATTGATCATTTCGTTGAGCGGTATTCAGTTCAAAGTATAAAAAATAAACGAACAATGAATTTTTTAATTGTAATTTTAAATATCTGAAAAACTATTTTTAACGTGAAGTGTCATAAAATAAAAAAATATTTATGATATACCTCTATATTTGATGTAACTCACAAAGGTGAGGTTTTGTACGAGACCATTTCTCGTTATTTAGTCTCTTCCGTTGTCTCCTAGCTAAAGCTATATGCCCCATTTGCAAAAAGAGAAAGATATCACTGCTACAACAAAAATATAGAAAATTTTTTGAAAATACTGTTGTGTGTGTTGTGGGCCAAGCGGCGTGGTGACGTTGGCATGAGCAATAGATTACCCATGTAAATCGATCAGATGTCTGCTTACTTATTTGTGTAATAACGCTAAGTATACTTTAATAAATCGCTTCTTTTTTAATTGGAATTAGCATCAAATACATATTAGAAATTTTTTTTTCAGAATATTAAAAACCCAAATAAGCTACAATCAAATTTGTTTATAGCCGTTCTTTATTGTGCTGTTTTGTGACATTTTTTCATGCGGTCTGAAAAAAAGTAGCATTACTTTTATGCAGTGCCCTGTGAAAGGATTGGATTTTCGATAATAAATTCGCATCGGTCTTAAAGAACTGATTAACATCAGGGCAGCCAATCAAATGCTAGTTCACTTTTCCCCATCGTCATATCGCAAGGAACCTACTCAGCTACTTCAGGATGAACTTTTTCCAACTTCGACTTTCAATAAACCGTACCTCTCTCCTACGTCTCAACGAAAGCCAGGCTGTTTCACCTCATCAAGAACTCTAACTCTCCCAGGCACCATTAACATCTAAGATATGGGATGGACTGGCATATGCCCAGTGAGAGACAGCGAAAGCGCAAAGAACTGATTATTTTATCTTTGTGATTGTTTTTGCATAAAATCCTTGGACCTTCGGATCTACGTAACAATATAATATTTTATGACGCAAATAAAATATGTAAAAATGTACGGGTGCATAGATTAAAATTTTCATTGTTTAGAAAGCAATTTCCAACAGAAGTGCAGACTTTTGATTTACGTATTTTCTGTGTGATTCATATCCATATATTTACCACATAATGTTTTTTCAAAGATGTTACAGACATACATGTTATAGCTACTTGTAAAGTTTCAGGATATTTGAGCTGTTTTTATGTTCCCTCTATCTCCTACCTAAAAAAGACTTACGTATAATTATTTCATTTATTAAGTTTACTTCACTATCATTGGTGTTCTTTTTTAATGTAGAAAATCCATTAGGCGATATATGTCTTCATGGAAATATATACTAAAACTTGGTATGCTTAGTATGTAAAGTAAATGCTTCATTTTGTGTTGAAAATCGAATCCCAACATTAAGTACCATGAAAAAACATAAGTGAGAAGCAATTAATCAGGACGATAGTATGACAAATATGTTCATATCCCTCGTGTAACTAACATAAAAAGCCAGACAATTTTCGTAAGAGCTTAATGTTCGCAAACATATTTTTTCTATAAAATTATACAGCATTTAAAATTTATGCAGAAACGTAAGGTAAAAATTGTAGTACGGGGCATTTATAATACTTTATTAAGTATGTAAAGACTTAAAATATCTAAAACTCAAAGTGGAAATTCAAAAGATGACAGTTAAATTAATTAACTACCCCAGCGCTACCCTAACTGTGGGCCGCGTACCCCTAGGAGGGGGCAACAACTTAACGAGGGGGATGCGAGCATAAGCAAAAGACTATGTAAAAAATGTATATTAATTTACTGAAAATATATAAACGAACAAAATACATTCCTACATTATAAAAAAATAAAATACATATTTACACTGATTTAATAAGCTTATAAATGTATCAGTATTGCACAATGCATATCATAATTAATTTAACAATATTATAAGAACAAGTTAAATAACTACCATAAACCCCATGGGCTTGTCATACATAAAATTATATGCAGGAATTAACAACTATGTTGGTAATTTGTACAGTTTATTATTAATCCCCTAATTGGCTATAAAAATTAAGCGATTCGCTCCCCAATGCCATCAATTTCCAAGTAGGCACGCTTATGCGACGTTTTGGGAGGGGAAAAGAAAAATAATAAATATAAAACAAAATTATCTGAAATAAGTAAATCCTTCGCAAACACTGCCAAGTTCATTTTATGGCATTCCAAAATCTACGGAAAAATTTTACGGATAGAAGTGCACGGAAAAGATCTTACTTCGGAAACACGTATATATACGTTCGTATATACACGTATATATACGTCCGTATATACACGTATATATACGTTAGACGTTTATATATGACGGTGACACTTAAGAAGGTAAAATCTTTCTGTAGCTTTAGGTTCAAAATATAGTGTTATTAAACGCAACACATTGTATTGTAAGGAAAAGGGCCTGATGAAAATTATGATTGAATATCGGGGGAGGGGGGTTGCAAATATCGAAAGTCTTAGAAGCACTGAACTATCAACACATTTTCTTAAGCAGTAAAGAAAAACCCATTATTAATCATTCTGCCTCCGAAATAGTTAAAAAAAAACTATACACATCTTACACAACATATCAAAAATATGCTTTCATGTAAAAAATAACATCACATATGCTTATGAAAAATTTATTGAAAATAATACACGAAATTACAAGTTTAAGTAGTGTTTTATTATAATTACTTTATACTGAGAATCTAACTTAAAGTATTTAAAAAGGTTTTTTTTTTATTATATTATGGTGTACTTAAATATTATATCAGTAAAAATAATTTTCCCACATGAATTTCAAAAATTACTTAATAAATAAAAAAAAGTTCTTATATCCTCTCTAAACTTAAGAGTGAAAAAAAAAATTAACGCGTTGCATTTATTTTAGGAATTCATCGTTATAATATTCAATAAAACCAGCTTATGTATTTTATTTAAAAAAATATTTTTTTACAACACAAAGCAAAAAAATTTAGCTTAGTTGATAGTATCGTCAATAGTAAAATCAATATTGGCTATATATTAAAACGTTTCGTTATGCATGAAAGACTTTATTATGGCTAAAAAGTCAAGGTAATCATTAAGTTGCATAAAAGAAAGTACATTAAAAAGAGTGCATATTTAAAAATATATAAATATTTTGGATAGAAAGAGATAGGCTCAATTTCAAGTTACTACCTCTACAGTGTTTGAAACGCTCTTTTAAATTTTATTAGATGTCATAGACGTTATTAATTCTGTATGTATATGGAAAGGCAGACAGAATTTTTAAAAGTACCGAATGATTCAAAATTAGTGTGACCAATTTTAAAAGCATATTACTATTTATGGTTAATTTTAATCGGTTTACTACCGGTTTTATTGGATATAAATGAAACATTTAAGTTACTAAACTAATCATTTTTATAAGTGGGAATAAATTATGGTACCGAAATTAAATAATCAGACCCCCGAAACGAAAATTTAAAGAAGTTTTTCAAAGATGGTTGCTGAAATTCTGTTATAAATAAAGCATTTAGAAATCTGAAAAGACATTTTTCTAATGTATTACTATCTAAATTTCAAAAAAAAAGGCTAAAAATCAAAAGCTCCAGGTAAAAATGGGAACGGAAAGAAGTCATAATTAAAAAAAAAAAAAAGAAGCTGAAAAGAGAGAGAGGGAGAGACTTATCGCTGTAGAAAACCCTTTGCTTCAAAGAACTTTGGAAAAGAAAATACAGGTATAGCAATCGAGAATTTGTCGTCTGGTAAAGATAATTGGCTACAAAAATGTAAATGAATTAGTCTGACACGTCAAATATCTACAAGACCGTAAAAAATCAATAATACACTCTTGGCCTATGGATTTAATGTGGCGCAAATTTAGATACAAAACATGGATAATACCGGATGAAGCATTATTTCATCTGTCATCTACAACTGGCGATACGAAGATGCAGCATGTTTCGCGTTACAGGCATCGCAAAGACGCAGCTGTTTTGCAAAAGTCAAGCTAGCCGTCAGGTGTTATGATGCGGATGGGAATGTCCACCAAGGCTTGACAAAAACATTTTTTTGCAGAACTAAAGGCTAAAACTGATACTGCATACTATGAAATAAAACATTTTATAACACATAATCGAAGAAAGTAAATATCTTTACCTTCGAAGAAATCAAATATAAAAGGGCAATAAACAAAAAAAAACTAATTTTCTTTCTTTTGAGAGATAGCTATCATCACCCCGACTATGCTCCTAGGGAAAAAATTCTTCTGGGTATACATAAAAAACAATTGAATGGATGCAAATTAATATCACTTATCACTAATATAACTCAGAGCCTTAAAAAGCAACCACAGCGGGAGTTAGAAGAATACCCTCAAGAATGTCCGAAAAAGCTCTGTTGGCATGGTCTAAGCATTTATGTTAAATGTACTATGCCAAAGGAAGCCGCTTTAAAAATGCCACGCAAATAACTCAATTCAATAAAAAATTATGATGCTCTGAAAATGGTCACATTTTTTAATCAACCGGTATGATAATCAAGCATGTTTCCAATTTACAACAAAAGACGTTTTAAACTACGAAACTGTGCATTAAATAAACGATTCAGTTTCAAATCAGTCTTACTCAGCATCGCAAATAATAATTTTGAAACACTCGTGATTATGCAAGCATGCAATTTTCGAGCGAATCGGAGTTATTATAAACTAGTAAATAGGTTAACTTCTATAAACTAGTTTCCACACTTATGAATCTCACCATCATTTGCCTTTGATGTTACACTAAATGTAAGCATCAGAACTGTTTGAATGAGTTAGATTAACTCTTCTCCATTGCAGTTACTCGCACTACTCAATAAACAATTTGAAATTAATTTCAGTGTTTAAGCATGTTTTGATAAACGTTTATTTTTCTCTTAAATGTAATAATATATTTAATGTAGAAAATTACGATGCTTGTAGGTTATCTCTCTATATAAACATGGATGTTTGTATATTCGATCTCCCTTCACTCCAATACCGTTCAACTGATCACTATGAAAATTGGCATGCATATGTATTTATTTGTGGAGAAGAATTTTGTGGTACACTCTTTGTTGCAGCTCCCCACCAGATGACGCTACCGCATTTCAAATTTGTAACATTCAATCAATCGCCAAACTGTCCTCACGGTTGCCAGGATTGATAGCAACTTGCATTTCACTTTGTTT
>BMAU01016845.1:12500-105000 GCA_019973935.1 Trichonephila clavipes
CCAATGCAAATCATGACTAGTTCATTTCATCATTTCACTGAAACAGCTCTGGGATTTGATAAAATCATATACTTTCATCGGGGAAATGACCTTGAAAAGACGTTATTCTAACATCTCCCATCAATTGATCCTATCCCATTGGGTTTGATCAAATTCCTAATTTCGTCATTTTCCTGCGACATATACATGGAGAAGTTTTCACAAAATTCACAAACATATAATTCCCTACTACTCATTGGAATCCAAAGCGCTCATCTTCCTGTGGTAAATACGTTCAAAATCTCTTGCGTCACTTCAAGATATAATTTAAATTTATGTGTATTTTTCGGCACCATAAAGTAAAAGAGATAAGTTTTTGCGACAAGGTCAGTTGGTCAGTTACTTGTAAATATTTCGATAACTAAATATACATGATCGAAGCTTTTTATTTTTTTTTAAAATTTCATACACCTTTCGGAATTGGTAAGCTCTATTTTAAGAAAATTGTTTTCCAATCTGTTGGAAAGCTGTATCTTTGCATATATTTTATCCATTCTCAAATAATCCAGTTCTTCTTGTATGTCTTCATAATCTATCAAATTATTGATAGTGTCACTGTCATTGAAAGTTTCGCCTTCAATCAAGCGCGGGCTGTTGCGGCGCTGAGAGAAAGCAACTGAACGTGCACTGTCGGGAGACTGTTTATAACAAATGAACAAATCGTCTTGAAATGTATATATGTACATTGTAATGAGTATCGTACACTCTTGGCAAGTGGTGAGGGGAGGCCTAACTAACGCCAAGTATGTATTTACCCTAACGAGCTAAATCGTACTGTCACCTGTATGGTGCTCAAGGCTACGGCCAACGACAGCGTACATCTAGCACCGTGCCATGATGAATTTCATGGGCCTGGATCTGACCCAGTCGAGATCAGGTTGCATAAAAAACAGCAACGTATTTACCCAATTTATTAAGTATTAAAAGCAAATCTGACTTTTTGCAGAGAGGGGGAGGGCTAACATTATCCGCTATGTCACCGGTACATTGGTAGAAAACAATACATTGGCACGCAAGCTTTGAAATTCATATACCTCATAAAAAAGATAGCACAAAAATAAAATCCTATAAAAAAGGACTGCACAAAAAC
This sequence comes from Trichonephila clavipes, assembly GCA_019973935.1. Classification (NCBI taxonomy): domain Eukaryota; kingdom Metazoa; phylum Arthropoda; class Arachnida; order Araneae; family Nephilidae; genus Trichonephila; species Trichonephila clavipes. The sequence goes on from BMAU01016845.1 coordinate 13,630, forward strand.
AGGTTCTATTGCAATTTCTTGAATTTAATGCGTGTTTGTGAAACTGGGACATCTGAATAAAAGGTTTTCACTCAAAATAGTTTCCTTATATTAATTTAGCAACAAGTTACAGAATTTTAGGCTTTGTTATTATTAAACATGTTGACAAAGCACTTTAAGAAGCTGAAGACGTTTTATGTACCAAAAATAAACTTAACTACATAGGGTTTTACAGACAAATGTTAGTAATTTCTCAATAAAACTACAAGCAAAAGATATTTAAGTAATTTTAAAGAAACTTTTAATGCTGTTTTGTTAAAAAATAATAGCTAAACTACGTGGATTTCTTTTTTTTATCCTTATTTTTATTTTTTTATCCTACACCGAGTTAAATAGCAGGGAGAGGTAACATTCTGTACGTGTTAGAAATAAATAAATAAACCATCATTTTCCTCTTTTTCCCTCATATAATTGTATTTCCTCAGTCTCTCTCTTAAATAATAAATTGGGAGAAGTATGTACGGATTTTATGGTTTAATATTATTAAGTACCTCTAGAGAAAGGGCTCATTTCCAAGCCAAGTAGAACGTATGTGCTACCGTCTTGGGGCTGTCTTAGTTTGGATAAAGAATAAATTAACTGTTCTAATAAAATTTACTAAAAATGATGTCCAACACAAGACTAGCTGTTTTCTTTTTTAAATATATGTTATACACTAAGAAAACTCTTGTTAGAATACAATTCTTTATTTGACGTATGAACATTCTGTAATACAGAAGATAAAATTCTCAAAATTTGAATAATATTTAAAAACATAATTATCCGTTCCTTTTGAATGCATATTTTTTATATAAATGTGTCTATTTACTGTGAAGTACAACACATAACGCGCACTTTTAATGCACAAAAAAATAAGACTTAAATTTAAACATGCATGGTTATACACCAAGTATTAAAATAAGAGCTTTAAAAATTTTTTTAAAAAAAAAGATGACCATATAATAAAATAGACTTTTACATACATCGGAAATTTGTTTCAAAGAAATGACATTTCTTAAGAATTTAAAGGGTTGTATTTCTAGAAGCATATAATTTTTCAAAAGCTTGGGATAATACCTCGAATAAATGGAATTTAAATGTAAGAGCATTGCATATGTACAGTTCTTCGTAAAAGAGAGGGTGCGTGTTATACGGCAAATACATCTAAAAATTAAAAATTACAGTTCTAAAGTATAGAAGTGCGCTATTCGGGGGATTTTACGGTATATGTTTTAAATAAATAATAATCCAAAGTAATTAAGAGGCAATTTCATCACTTTTTCAAATTAGAAAAAATACATATTAACCTTATTAACTTGTTGTTTTTAAGAAAAGTTTAAATATAGGATTCTGTATAATTGCTCTGAATTTCTTGATCAAACCAATAATTATTGTGGAAAAGTATACTTTTATCCAATTGTGTCAAAAAAATTAAAAAAATAATACTATCAATTTTAAATTATTGGTGTTTCTCCTATAATTTTATCAAATATGTCCACTTGAAAATTACCCATTCTTGAATGCATATGTATATTTTTTCATAAAAATTGAAATAATGCTATACAACTTTAAGACAATCATTTACATTTGAGATATTGATATAACAACGACAAGGAACTTAAATAAATGTATTTATATACCTGAATTATCTTTATGGTGGAGGAAAAAATGTAATTTTGGGTAATATGTGGTTTTATTAGAGAGATTAAACGATCAAAATTGCTAAGTCCATCATAGGATATAAAGGCTCTTAAGCCAAGTCGATGAAAATGAAGTTAACTTTTTTTTTCTCATTCCATTCTTCATAGGAATAAAAATCTTAACTCTCTACCAACAAGATAGAAAGCTATAAGGTTAGAGGCAGCTTCATTTTGGACAATATATAAGTCAATTTATGAATTTGCATATCGTGTGAAATAATGAGGAATTGTTCTTCAAAGTATTTTTACATTAGAGAGAGTGGAAGTTTCAAGACTTAGTTATTAAATCAGCTACTGTCATCATAAGAGAGTTGTTTTAAATTATGAGGAGCATCACAATATATCTAATTGTATTACTCCAGAGATGTTTAATAAATTATGAATTTTCGCTTTACAATTTTCAGAAATTATAGGATTGGTTGATTTTAATAAACCTTACTAAATAAGCACATGAGAGCTTTTACCAATGAACTTAGCTATATTGATAGAACCTTCCAAAATCTTTGAGTATGTACCCACTTAAAAAGACATGATAACTCTTTTGATATTAAGTGCTGAAACGGCCATTTTTTACCCCTGACTCTTAATTGAGAACTCAAAACAATGTTTCTACAAGGATATTCTTGAAAATATAACACACTATCTCATTTACTATGCATTATTTAGAATATCAATGGTGATAAGTGTAGTGAGATAAGATTATTAAATTCGTGATAATTCTAATATGGACCTGTTGAAAATAACTGAAATGTAGAATGGTATGAAATAAAATAGATGGAAAAAATCTTGATCTGTTAAAAAAATTTCTTTTTGAGAGAGAAGATGCACTTAGGACTGCAATTGCTGTCTAGGTATTTTGATACTTTTAATACAAAAATAAATTATAAGAGGAATAATTATGAAATATTTTTTTTCAAATTGTATTGAGATTGTTATGTTGAAAAAATCTAGAAGATTGATAAACAGATATTATTGATAAATATGCTAACTTTAAGAATCGGAGAAAAACGCTTCCAGGTAAATAACTTTAGTTCTGAATTAGTTGAAAATCGTTCCAAATGATAATATAGAGCATTTAATAAAATTAAGTAGTTAAAACATGTACAATGTGGAAATATCTCAAATATCTACATTAAAATAATAAATGTAACTACTGCATTAATATAGAATAGTGTTCATTAACTATATATTTCATGCACGATATAGATACAAAATTTTGCAAATGTTAAAACTTGATTTTTTAAAGTATAAAAATTGACAATGTTAGCATGTCTGCTTTTTATTTTAAAAATAATTGGCATGTGCTTTTAGGAAGTAAATACATTACGATTTGTTCATTCGTATATTATTCGTGTATTCTTCGTTATATTTAAGCAATTTAATACATTAACTGTTATAATAGCTGTTATAATATGGGGATAATAACATAATAAGTTATTATTCCCATATTCATTGTACCAAGCAGAAAAGTCAATATAGTAGTTACTATTGAAATTAATAAATAACGGTATAAAAATAAGCCAGTAACAGCCTCCGGCCAGAGATGATCACTTTTGTGTAGTGGATATGCTATTAGTTTACGAACCCAAAGGTCACGGGTTTTAACTACTGCATTTGTAACCTTGACTAATTTAAGAAAACGCAACTTTCTGAAATGTCGTGGAGCCATCTACCGCAAGATATATAAAATAAATATAAAAATAATATAAATAGTAAGTAATAAGAAATAAATAAATAAATAAAAAATATGTTCTCCGTAACAAAAATAAACAAAAAATAAATTGTTGGCCTACCTACCGACTCACTGGTGAGAGAGTAGTGTAGCGGTATCTAAATAAAACAGTAACAATCTCCAAGGGATGACGATCGTTTTGGCGGTGTGGCTAAGATACTCGTTTTTGGATCGGAGGGTGCCCAGTTCTAATCTTCCTTCACTTACAATAAGTTAATCTCCCCATAATTGTTGTACCAAGCAGAAAAGTCAATAGAGTAGTTACAATGGAAATTAATAAATATACATAAAATATTTTCTAAATTAAAGAACAAAAGGGCTGTGCCTCTCACAAATTCATATGCATTAAAATAATAGACAAAAAACATCGGTTTCTACGTAATGTAACGTAATATTACAAAATAAAAAGACGTCGCCAAATAAAAAAAATTATATTCAAATGCTGTCATCGTTATTATTATATTCTACCTTACGCTGGAACGGTTTCTACTACAAGATACTTATCGCAGCGTTTGGCGACGTCCTTTAACTTGGCAAAATTGGTCAATGGTATAATACATAAGTAACAGAAATGTTTTGTGCGAGACCGATTTAGTATATATCTACTATTTTTTCACTAGCAAGCAAGATAACTAGAGTATCGGGCATTTTAGATACTTATTATAAAAATACTTTGCTTAAAACAGCTATTTATTTATAGAAGCAAACAGTTAATTATTAAGCAATTAATTAATGCTATATTTCGAATATTTGATTACCTATAAAAAACGTATTTTTTTTTCTGAACAAGAAATAGATATTTACTTTTATGTTAAAGATTTATTTATGAAGTTTTCACATTTTTATTATTAGATTAAACAATTAAACATCAAAAAATTTCCAAGTATTATACATAACTTTTTTTTCCAGCTTATACATCTCTCCACCCTGGTAAAAATACTTTTAAAATCATATTGCAAAATATTTAACACAGCTAGTAATTAACCTCTATTAATTACTTTTTGAAAGTGTCTTGGAGCTCTAAATGCTGAAATTACCTGGTGAAGGAGGGATCACATCTTAAAATTTGAAAACTAACAGTAATAATTTTCAAGTAAAAAAAGATGAATAGGCGATGAATTTCAAAGCAGTAGGAAATAAATGTACCATGCACATCAAAGGCCCATTAAAAAGAAAGATGGACATTTACAATTTTTTTTTCGCTAATCAGATTCTAGTGAGTTTATCATTCAGATTTTTCTTAAAAGTAAAATTGTTCTTGAAATTCTTACGGAAAGGAGCGAAAATTAATGTTCCCTCATCTATCAGATTCTTTCTCTTCCAGAGAGAACATCCCATCATCCTTGATGCATGATCCAGTTAATGTACTGTAACGACTTGAAATTGTACCTGCCTGATAAAGTAGCGATCCATCTATTTCAGTTAAAGTGATATAGTTTCAAAAATGTGATACGAATGCGATATAATACACGGAATACTTGAACTGCGGAAACATATGGCTCTAGATGTTCATCACAATGGATCTTTATGGGTAACGTAGTTTGGTAAATATTTACATTAATAAATATGTGCAAATATAAATTAGATATTTTTATTGTTTAACTGCTTTGTTCAAGGCCGAAATTTAACATGTTCACATACCTAATTATATATCTGTTGTATTCCTGTTTTACTGTAAAAAAGCAATTCCGTTATTATCTATTTGCAATAGAACATTGTTTATTCGAACGTTTATTATCCGGAGCGTAAAATATCCGGATCAGGTTTTTTTTGTCAACCACATGTAATGTAAATGAATACGTTTTCTAACATTGCAATTCTCAATATTTGTTTCACGTGAAGCCAAAAGTGACGAGAAAACCAAGGTCAAGGATATTTAAGGAAGTTCAGTTGTGTGATTTAGTAAACATCTGCGCGGAATATTAAGTCATTTGGTTTCCAATTAAAGGAGTGTATACATGCTCTTATGTTGAGTTGTGAACTAACAAATGACCACTGGGAGGATATTACTGAACTTTGTCCAATCTCGATCTGTGGATATCAAGAATGTTATGAAGAATATGTAGAAACCTGCATGGAACACGATGCAGACGATTGTGCATTTCAAATGCTAAATCAAGACGAGATTGTAACTTCCAAGCTAGAAGAATTCGACCATGTCGATAATGAATTGGATGAAGACGAGGGCAACAACAACAATGAAAGTAGCAAGGCTCCATCAAATGCTGACGTGTTTTCTGCGTTAGAGACAAATAAGTGATTATTTTCCACAATAAAGGTAAAATTGCGACAATTTGCACTTATTTTGCTCTTTCTTCAAGCACGTTACCCGCATGTGATGATTTTCAATATTCGTATAGCGTCCGGTTTCATATACTGCACGGATCGCATTCGGTTTTCGGTTATCCGAATAATCCCGTATTCGAACGATGTCCGTTCCCAATTGATTCGAAAAAATGACGTTCTACTGTACTTCAATTAATGAACTATATGAGTCAAGAATACCTAGCTTGTTACAGTTTGAATAAAAGTGCATAGTTAATTATGTATTAAGAAGGAACATTTAGCGTTTTCGAATAATAAATGACTAAAAGGCAAAACCGCTCCCCCAAAGTATCTAATTTTCTGAATTATGTATCTAAATTAATTTGTCTACCCAAATAATGTAAGGTTATTTGACGCCAATACTTAGTATATTAAACCGTTGGTGATACAAATATAATTACCTTTAGCATACAAAATCCGAATAACACGCTTAATGCTAAAAATAGGTTTTGTATAGGATGATCATTGTGCTCGAGTCTGTGTGTAGCTAATAGAAATACACTGAAGTGCCCCTGAATTATAGATAGCCAGGACTATGCAAATTGTGTGGCACAACGCATCATTTATGTGCAAGGGAGGGTGCTGTGGTAACTGCATATATAGCGCGTACTGCGGTTGTTCTAAATTAGTTGTTCGAATTGCCAGTATGGCTAAACTGCCTGATTTAGACGTCTTCGATCGTGGACAAATGGACAAATCGTAGGTGCGAGACGCATAGGCTATACAATTTCTAAAATTATCGGAAAGCTAGGATTGGATTTTAAAGGTCGATAGTGTCAACAGTATGCCAAGAATATATGGATGGTGGACAAAAAACTAGCGATCGGACAAACTGCAATTGATATATAGCCTTCACAGTGCGTGGTGAGAGACGGACCACGCATATTGTGCGTAGCTACAGAAGCCAAACATTAACTCAAATTAACACCCAGAGGAATTACGATGCAAATTGTGGTCAGTAAATGGACTGTGCAAATCTTGCTTCAACGTATGAGTTTCGGGAACTGACAACCTACGAGTGTACTACTGCTCAATGTTCGCTTTTGGGCTCCACGTCTTGATTCCAACTATTTAACGCTCTCGGGGTGCTGAGAATATAACGTCAGGCTCATGATGCCATGGATCTCAGATGCCAGGTTGGAAATGCACAAGGGCATTGCGACTCAATCATGTTCTGGAGTGTTTTTTTGTGGCAACTATTTGGGTACATTGGTGCGTAATTTAATACAATTCAGTATGTAGAGTTGCAGGGTAAAAACCTTCATCTGCTTTATGCTGTTATGTTATTCACTCGGTAATGGAGTTTTCCAGCAAAACAACTGTACCTCTCGCAAGTCTCGGTTGGCTACTGGCTATTGAGACGAACATTTTCCTAACTTTTCTATCATAAAAAGGCCACCTAGAAGGCCAAACTTAAATCATATTGAGTGTCTTTGGGGTAATTTGGAACAAGGCGGGAAATGCCATCACACAGCACGAACAAAAATTACTGAATTACGGGTAGTTTTAGCCAATATTTGGTGTCATTCCCATGGAACGTTTCCAGAAACTTGTTGAATCTATGCTTCGCCATGCGGTTATCGTTATCAAGGGCAGATGAAGCCCAACTTGTTACTAGGTAGGTATCCCTAATTTAGTGACACTTCAGTGTATAACAAAAGAAAAAAATTAGTCAGTATTTCAAAATGAAATGGAGAAAGATCAATTATTTATTTTTTATTAAGGATCATACGATTCTTTTAGAGGATTTCTAAAACAGGATTTTGCCCACAACTTCTCAATACTCAAAAACTCGAAACAACTGTTAAATTCAAAGCATAACTCGTACAGATAACACTTTAATGTTTTGAATTCAAATTTTCGCTTGGTATTATTTTTAAAAGACATAATATTTAAATATGTTATGTTGAAAACCTTTATTAAGAATATAACTATGTTTATTTAGTTTTCGTCTTTGTTTTAGTAAATTAAATTTAAATAATGAATTATTATTTGAAAACACCATCAAAATCACGTGTCATCCACTAGAAGCTTAAAATAATATATTTAAAGCCAAAAAAATTCCTTAGAAAAACTTACTGGCGCCATCTATTGGTGCTAATTCTAACTTCGTTAAAAATAACGCAGAATAAATTTAAAATTAAAAAAAATAAAATTTAATTAATGAATTAATATTTGAAAAACTTATATTAACATCAAGTTTTTAAAAAATGCATTTGAACTTCAGTGGATAAAAAAAAGTACTTTATTGACGATTAAAAATTTGAACGATGTATATATATATATATATATATATATATATATATATAAATTTTTCAATATTTAATCAAATACATATACATACACATATATATAAATTTATACATATATATACATATACACAAATATATAAACAAAAATATAAAAATAAAACATATATATATATATGTATATATATGTATATATATATATGTATATATATATATATATATATATGTATATATATGTATATATATATATGTATATATATATATGTATATATGTATATATATATATATATATATGTATATATATATATGTATATATATATGTATATATATGTATATATATATGCATATATATATGCATATATATATATATATAAAGGTAGAGAGATAATTGATAAAAGAGGAATTGAAAAATATATAGTTAAATTTCATATTTCCACTACAATTGGTATGCAACTGAATCTTCATAGCGTGGGGAATAATCTACATAGGTATTTATATTGAAAAAGAGATGAGCCACAACAAGCATTATCCTCCCAAAAGTATTTTCTTCTTTTGTTATTACTTAACTTTTATTTACGAAATAAATTTTATCTGTTTTCGAAGAACCGACTAAGGGAAAATGGAAAATAGAAATTTATAGGAATTCATACGTACGTTAATTGGAAAAGAATAAATAATTTTTTGATTATATCTAATGTTGTTTCCAGTGCGTCCTTATCAGTCCATAGATTAATACGATCGACATTAGTTAATAAGTCTAAGTCTTATTCAATTTCTACTATTAGTTCACACTCTCTCTATATCTTGTTCAAATTTTCGATCGTTAATACAATACAATTTAAAGTGCTCAATTGAGCTGAACTTTTTTAAAAACCATTATTTTTGGATGTCAGTACGTTGATTTAATTATAATTAACATTAATTTATCAAAAATAATTATTCAAAGAATTGCAGACATAGTCACGTTGACACGTTGATTTGGGTAAAAACTTTAAAAGAATTTTTATTTCTCACGTTTTAAGGCATTCAGTTGAACTTAAATTTTATATACACGATTACTTTGGATGACAATTCGATGATTTAAAGATAATTAAAACGATTTACCACATAATATTGTGATTCTGTCTTATGTATATAAATATTTATATTAATTGTAATTATTTGATGAAAAAGTAACTAAAATAAAATTTTCTTTGTTAACCTAAGTAGACATTGACTTTATATATATATATATATATATATATATATATATATATATATATATATATATATATATATATATATAATATTTTTATTTATTTATTTTTTTATAGTATTCGTTTTTATCCTTAGCTTTGAAATGGTCTCTTTTTAACTTTATCTGATATATTCACAAAGTTATTTTCTTTAACAACAGAATGTAATAAGTTGCATTAGTTTTCTAAGAATTATATGAATATATTTGTCAAAATGAACAATTGTTTGATAATTCTATCCTTGAATCCATTTCCCTGAACAAGTAAAATAATTACTAAGTTCTGAACAAACCACTTTAATAAATTCTTATCAACGAACAAGTGTACATATTATCTAACAAACTATTCTGCATCTAACTTTGGCAATGAAAAGTGTGCAGACAATTTGTGAAACTCATAAAGAAAGGAAATTAAAACATTATCCAAATCTGTTATCTTTTAATGGTGGGAAATGAGACGATTTATAAAATATGCAGACAATAAAGCGTTTTAAGACAGATGTTGATAATGCGGAATAAATTGAATACTGTTTTGGTTTCATTTACTTATCTATAATGAGTTAAAGCGGATATTATCTTCGAGAGGGACGGGGGACCTTTCTGACTTATCAAAGCAATTTATCAATGGCATTATCTTGGTGACGGAAACGAATGTGCTATCAAGAAATAGAAATAAAAATTCCTTTTGTCTGCCATTTGCGGATGGAAATTATCCGTGACTTTTCGTATTCCATTAGCTGAACGAATTAACTTTGAATAAATGTTGAATATTTCTAAACATATCTGAAAGCACTTAAAACTGATTTTGTTTCGAAGTAGAAAAAATATGGTCGTTTCAACTTGTTGAAATATTATATATATATATATATATATATATATATATATATATATATTTGTGTTAACACTTCTATTTTAACACATCATTCAGCGTGGGACTTTTGCATAAGTTGCTTAGTATTCCCATTTCTTTATGGTTTGCATTATTACATGAAAGTTTTTGTCCTAATTCTTTCCTTGATATCCCTCTCTATGAGAGAAACATTATTTTGTTATCTCTTTATTTCATTTTACTTTACTGTCTCGTTCATCATCCATGTGTGTTATAAATAGGTTTAACTTTTCAACATGGCTCTGTTTTTATCTATTATGTCGAAATTTCTGCTGTGCGGGGAAGGTTAATACCATAAAGTGGCTTTAACCCTATATCGCTGGCCTAATCCATCGATCCAACTTTGGAAACATAACAGGTCTCTTTTTGTCACTTCATTTGTTATGTCTCTTGAACTCCAATTCCTTTCTTCTTTGGTTTTATAGGTTAAACAACTGTTTCACTTGGTATTTACATTTTTTATTATACTATATATATATATATATATATACATATATATAGATATATATATATATATAGATATATACAGATATATATATATATATCTATATATATAAATATATATATATATATATATTATATATATAGATATAGATAGATAGATGGATATATATATATATATTATATTATATATATAAATATGTATATATATATATATATATATATATAGATAGATAGATAGATAGATGGATATACAGATATATCTATCTATCTATCTATATATATAAATATGTATATATATATATATATATATATATATATATATGTTATATATTTAACTCAATATATATTTTTGATATTATGTGCTCCTTTTAGAACAATACAGTAATTATGATTTCAAAAATGCTGCAAAATTTCATAAATTTAACACTCTTATTAAATAAGTGTCCAAGGAAACGTTCTTAAATTCCAATGCTAATCGGTACAGTGAAACTATCTATCACTATGTGTACCTGCAAACAATAGGTAAGCTAAATTATATTTTCATTTTTATGAAAAATGCATATTATTAATTATTATTTTTTATCTATTTAAATATATGTTTAAATAGGATTTGTGTGTTAAAATACTTATTATATATGTCTAATGTTGATTTTCCCCCCTCATTACTTAAACTCCATTTAAACTAACAATAACCTGCTTACTACAGATTATCTTGACTCAATCTTACATATTAGGAATCATTAATTAAACTGTAATATTTTGAAAAAAAGGAACCTTTTTATCTTAATAGCATTACTGTCTCATCTTGGAATAGTAATTAACATTTAAATTTCTATTAATAGAAATATTATTATAATAACTTACAGCAACGTTTCTAAGACTGTGGGGTGCAACCACTAAACCACTAGGGGGGTATGATAACCCAACGAGGGGGGCGCGAGGATATCGAAAAGTCAAAATAAAGAATTTAAAAAATTGTAAATTTCTTGAAAGGAAGCAAAACAAAATATACATATGGACATAATAAAAAATACACATTTACACTGCTGTCATATACTTATAAATGTATCAATACTGCACAATGTTCTTAATAATTTATCTCACGATACTAGGCGAAGAAGCTTAATAATTACTAGGGATTCATGTAAGTTTGTCAGATACAAAATTTAATACTTATCTTGATAATTTGTACGGTTTATGATTAAAATTATACTGTAGCTTTAATCTCAAAGTGCATTATTATTGCATTCAAAACATCGTTATTGAGTGCAGGAGGGTGGGATGAAAATTTTAAATTAAAGACTGGGTCGAAAACTTTGAAAGTATGAGAAGTATTGATTTAGAGTGTAACAATTTTAAGCTGATAAAAATAATGACACAATTATTTTTATTGTAAGTTAATATTTGGAACACATGGCTATCAAAGAGAAAGCAAGTTCAATTTTATTTTTAAAAAAAATGAACATGTATTTTTAAATTCTCATCCAAAGTTACGTGAAGTGCACTCAGATGCCACCCTTACAATTAAGAGGTTGTTAGTTGTGTGAAGAATTGGCTCTTCCAGACAGGTCATTATCATGGGCTGTGTTCCCCTTTTTATTAATGATTGACGTGATAATGAGCGTTCGAAGAACAACAAGCTAATGTGTTGTTCACCTTCTAAGTAATGGGGACTTGTAAGGTTCAGGATAAAGAGGGAAAACGCTTTATAACCCCTCATCACTTGTAAATTAGAGAATTGATGTTTACTCAGATCAGATAATATTCAGAAAAACGATAAATAGAAGAAGGAATTTCTTGGTTGAAACAAGAACGTCCTACAAAAGATTATTCCTTTCTTAAAAAAAAAAATATTAATCACATGTACTATAAAAAGTTAAACAATGTTCGTTAAATGAATACGACACTTAAAAGTTATTACTGAATTCTCATAACACCAGTGTTTCGTGGGGGCAGTGAGTATAACTTCCATTTACCTTGAAACAGCCCAAATTGTTCCACCAAATGGGTTTGTATAGAACCAGAACTTGATCTTACAGCCTGATTACAATCATGCCAGTCATTCAGTTAGTGACTTTGACTGCAAGGGCTCGCCAATCTTCTTAACTATATAACTTGTGATCTTGATTTAACAAATAATATAAATTTTTAAGTCAATATCTACTTCGTTAGAAAAACATACTGGTGCGATCTGCTGCAGTTAATTGTTACTTCATCAGGAGAGAATAACGAAAAATAAATTTAAAATTAAAAAAATAAAATGTAATTAATGAATTAATAATTGAAAAAAATTATATAAACATCAAGTGTCATCCACTACTAGTTTAAAAAGATGTATTTGAACTTGAAAGGATGAATAGGATTATTTTATCAACGATTGAATTGAACATTTGAGAAATATATATATAATATACACAGAGGGAGAGTGAACTAATAGTAGGAATTGAAAAAGTAAAAGTATGTACATCCAATTTTAGTACGAAAATATATTCATTATTGCCAGGGAAACTTAAATTTCTTAAAAGATTCGAATCAAAATAATCCGAATTGTAAAATATTACATGAAAAATAAGGAACATCTATGTTCATCTTCCTCGATGCACTTTTTATATTATATTTCGTTATTAGCCTTAAGCATGCATTCTAAATTGAAAAATACAAGAGCCTCGTATTTTACAATTTGAAGTACCCATTATCACAGAGAGATAAGAACGTTCTTTAAATTAGTTTTCATGCACTTATAATTTGCAACGTTAACTGTAATAAAACAGAAAAACTCATTTATGCCTGTTAAATTAAAACAAAAACTTTTCAACATTAGCGACAGGTGTTTTTAATTTTCCTATTTACTGCTTTGGTTAATAAACGTTAGAGAAATTATGTATATTAATTTGGCAACTTCACTGACAGTTCTGAAGGTCCCCTGACTAATTATTTACTTTATAAACGCATCTACTTTAATGCGTCTTTTTTTTTCGGAAGAACAAGATTAAATAAATGTAATTAAAGTCATAAAAGGGAAAAAAGACTAGAAAAAAATAGCAACATTTGAAGTTAATAACTGGTATTCGGAATTTTATTAAAGGAATTTATTTAGTTGAAAAGGGAAATAAAATGTGTTAGTCGACTTTAAAAATATAAGCCATTAAATAAGAGAATTTTCCTCGCTATAGACATAGTCACCAAATAAAATTTAAATTTAGGGAAGAGAGTGACAGCAGTTTTATATATTACAAACTGTTATAACCGCTCTTCGTACGGTTGAATTCATTGAATGATAAAGACGTTTTTAATTGATTAAGTTTGCTTGAATTTCAAATAAAAGAAAAAGAAAAGCTTTTTTGCATATCTCTGCAGAACCAAAAAAAAAAAAGAACTCATATTTGTTGAATTTTAAGCCTGTACATCAAAAAGCTAATAAAAAGGGTTTTTTTTATTCATAACGCCCCGTAGCTCTCTTGTGGGTCGATTATTTAAAACACCTTCCTAAGATGAGATATGCTCAGCAAATGTAACATATTGCTACAAATTTTGTGTAATTAACGCTTAAAATAGTGTGAAGAATTTATATCTGGTTATGCAATACATTAATATTATTTTCCGTTGCATTTGTTTTATGTTAAAATTGTAATGTTCTCAAGCAACGCCGTTCCTTACATTATAATGACGATTAATGGAAACATAGCGAAATGTTGGTGATAGATAGAGACATGTTGGCTTCATTTTTGGCAACCCTGTTGGCAACGTGGCAATATTTAGAACTGTGATGAAGTTGATATGCTGTATCACCACCTGGTGGGGAACTGCAACATAGAGGATGGCACAAAACCTTCTGCACAAAAAAATACATACACATGCCAATTTTTATAATGATCGGTATAGAACAGTGTTAAAGTGAAGAGAAGTCATATAAGAAAAAATCTACTTATATATGTGTGTACATTTAAGAGAGGTATAAAATTACTTATTTTTGTTAGCTCCTTTATCTACCATGAAATAAGGTAAATGGAATGGAAAGTATACCGTCTATCATATAATAATATATAAGATCCTTAAAAAATTTATACTTGTCAGATCAAAAATAAGTTGGTTATAGCTTTTATATCTAAAAGGTATCGAAATCCTAAAATAACAAATTATTTTATTATTTAAATTATGTAGTTTCGCTTTATCACATTTTAATTAGTTATGATTTATTATTTTTAAAGTAATATGGTATAAATTCCATACTTATACTAATTAAATTTTTCACATGCACACAGTCAATTTTTCACAGGATATAATTTTACTCAGTTACGTTTTTAATTATTTTCGGTGTATTATTTGTTAAGTAATGTGTTATAAATATTACACTAACTAATGAAATTTTTAACAGTCTATAAAGGACATAATTTTGTTCATTTATATTTTACTCATCCACAAATTCTTATTTTTATGTGACTTATTATAAGACAAAATATAAAAAGTTTTAATTAGCAGAAAGATGAAACTATGTCTCCTTTCATTTTAATTAACTATGGCTTATTTTTTATGAAATAATTTATTATAAATTTGTTCTATATAAATTTTAAAAGTAAAGGATGATAAGATCTCCATTGAAGTACTCCTCATCAATTAAAAATCTTATCTAGCTATTATTCAGTTGAAAATTTTAAAAATGTTGATAGTATAACAAAATAAAATAATTGTTCTAAGAAAATGTTTACATGAATCTGTTCAATAATTCTGTTTTTACATGTCAACAACAGTTTTGATGTATTGCTTTATAACAATGTGTGTTACACTTCATTCCTAAGTTTGTGAATTCTGTTAAAATCTCTTCTTTGTTTTTAAATAATTTGTACTTATTTTTGAAGTCACTTTTTTATGTCTGACAACAAGAGCTATTATTCCCTAAAGACCCAACCCTTTCACACTTAAGTTTCAAAAAATTTATTTTTCAAAAACATTTTTACAGAAG
The DNA here is from genome assembly GCA_019973935.1 of Trichonephila clavipes. NCBI lineage: Eukaryota > Metazoa > Arthropoda > Arachnida > Araneae > Nephilidae > Trichonephila > Trichonephila clavipes. Next base: position 29,181 of record BMAU01016845.1, read on the forward strand.
ACTATATAAAGTCATAATTGCAGTAAAAAAATAATTCCTTGTTATATACATCAACTTTATTCTTGAAGTCAGTGACGATTAGGAACATTACGTTATTGTGATTATGGAACATCTTAATTTTTGTACTTATATTCTTTAGTTTAAATTTCGTGAACACACATTTTTTTTAAAAATTTAAATGGTTTCTCAATGTGTCAGTTATTTCGACGAGGTTTTTTGTTATTATATTTAATACCATTTTAAGAGCTATTTTTCTACCACAGGATTCAGCTATATCTCAAAACGGTTGCCAAAAGATAAAAAAATTGTTTTCCAGGATTCTTCAAAATATTTCTGAACTAGATAGATATAACCAAGGTTATTGTTACCTTCTCACATTATTTTGTATTAAAATGGTTTTCCCGAATTTCGATTGATTTTATAGCCATTTTTTTCGTGTACTGACTGACAACCTTCTAAGACCTAATATTCTACCACAACATTCACAAATTTATCTTATAATGATTGCAATAAAACTAGATTTTTTTTTCAAAATATATCTTAACCAGCAGGTACTTTTTAGAATGGGCTGCAATTGGCACACACACCTTTTTAGACTCGGCAAGTCCTTTAAGTGTGAGATACTTTTCAATGGTGACCCCATCTAGTGGCAGATCTCGCTACTAAAATTTTTACGCTTGAATTAATTTAAATTCAAGCCCTCTTTAAATGCGAAATATTGCCGTGATTCCTTTTTGCGGAGAACACCAGAACCAAATTGACAATGAAAGGAATTTTTTCATGCCATATAATGGTTTGACATCCATACCTATGATTTTCGCAACCAGAAAATATATCGAATTCCAACCGAGATTGAAACCGCAACCTTTGGCTTACAAGGTGGAAAAACTACTATCTAAGTCACCGAGTCGACTTACTAGCAAGTATAAACCAGTTTATTCAGGATTACAGCTCATTGGACGAAATTCCTTTCTTTTCCGATGCAATAAAAATAATTTTAATATGCATAGCACGCCTTATAATTCGCAAACTCTGCTTTAATTGGATTAGTTCTAAATACCCGAACATTCCTTTGAATTATTCTTTGGCTATTTATTTCTTCGAAATATCCTTCTAAAATGATCAGGCACTCCTTTTGATAATCATTCCTTTGAAAACAAACAGTATATTTGCTAGAGCACAAAATGCTTGCTAAATCCATTACTGAGAAAGAGTAATGAATTCGAATTGCAATTAAACTCCTATCTTAACTTTTCAGAAGCACCTGCGTGTTTGTTGTAATGGTGAGTAATGGAGGGACCTACTGTATGAAGCTCCTTTTATTTGTGGGGAAAAAAGATTTTAAAATGAACCATTTACGAATTCGATTCGAAGTATCCCTCATTTTGTAAATGCTTTACGATTTTATGTTTTTTTAAAGTAATGGTGTTTCTGCAACTTCTAAAGCTTAACGTTCATTAAAGTTTTTGTTTTTAATTCTAGGAAGAATAAATGCCTATTTTGTTTCTTTAAAGCGATTGGGATCTATCCGTTTGCAGATAGATAGATTATTCTTCATATTAAGCAAATGCTATTATATATTTGTGGTCTTTGATATTAAAGCTGTGTTATGATCGATGGAATATTGAAATGTAGTAATAAATAACTATTGATGAAAAAGTGTGGAGTTTTATTGGTTGTGTCCAAAAATTTGTAATATTCTTTAAGTCTCATTTAGAACCTAAAGTAGATTTTATAGTGATTGTAATACGCATTTTTAAAAGAAAACATTAGCAATATAGTGGAAGCACGTTTGATGATCCATTTTTATTTTGAAGATACACTCATTATCCCTGTAAACTAAATTAACTAAGTACGAAAAATATAATTTTTGAGGGTGTAACCAATATTGAGGTTAAGATTCCAGACGAATCTCTTAAACAGCAAGATGAATTCCTTAAAAGGAAACGTCCATTCTTAATGTAAAGATTCTGCAGATCGTTGAGAAAAAGAAGTGCTGATATACATGCAAATGCTTTAAGTCATTTGACAATGCCATATGAGTGTGATAGCGTTGTAGAAGTTGCCTCACTTTCAACAATAAAGACATGGATCATCGAGTCAATCAAAGAACATGCTACACTTTTATGAGCTTTAATTAAAACATTTCCCAACAGCGCGCTTCAATAAAAAAAAAATTATAAAACCCTCAATTGAAAAACATGCAATGAGATAATTCGCTGCTACTAAGTTCCTGAATTATACTCAGGAGAATTCTGTATAGAAATGAATCATGATACTCTTGAGCAGCATTTCTGAATAAGAATAGATTCCTATTACTTCAGGATAGGATCTTTTGCATTTATTATAGCGTCAACTATTCCAAACAAAAGTTTCGTCTTGCAAAATGTGTTTTGTCTTCTTAACATTCAAACATTTTTCCCAAAGTTTAACCTTTTCCAACTCTTACTATTAGTTCACATTCTCTTTATATATATATATATATATATATATATATATATATATATATATATATCTTGTTCAAATTTTCAATAGTTAATAAATTACAATTTAAAGTGCTCAATTGAGTTGAAATGTTGTTTATAAAATATTTTGGATGACAATACGGTAATTTAATTATAAAAAGTAAAAATTTATTGATTAAGAGTAATTATTTAAAGAATTACAGATATAGCCACGTTGGCATCCTTTTTGGCGACTTGCGTCAAAACCTTAAAAGCGTTTTTCTCAGATTTTAAAGCATTCATTTGCGCTGAAATTTCTTATACACGATTATTTTGGGAGACAATACTGTAATTTAATTAGAATTAATTAAAATCAATTGACTGAAACTGATTATTTAAAGAATTACAGAAACAGTCAGGTTGGCTGCATTTTTAGCGATTGTGTCAAAACTTTAAAATATTTTTTTTCACGCTTTAAAGCATTCAAATCAACTGAAATTTTTATACACGATTATTTTGAATGGTAATTCGGTACTTTAATGATAATTAAAAAAATTAATTGTCACTTAACATTGTGATTCTGTCTTATGTATATACATATTTATATTAATTGTAATTATTTAATAAAAGTAACTAAAAAATAACTTTTTCTTTCTTGTCCTAAGTAGGAATTGACATTAAAAAATTGTTATATTACTTGTTCGTGTTTCTTTAGGCTTTTTTGCCCAAGAAGTAATTTGCCAACATATCATTAATTTATTATTTACAACAAAAATCAATTTTCTAAAGACACTGAGTAGAGCATATTTAATAAAAAAATGGCGACAAAGCATACATTTTGATGAAGAGCTTACCTTCATCAAACAAACATTGTTATAATTTTTTTACATTCCTTTCTGCTTAGTGATTTTAAGTATTGGCAATTTCAATGCTGATATAACCCAATAATTGTGTTTAAGTGCAAGATATATTATATTATTTGAAAAATAGTTCATAATCAAGCAGTATTAGAATTATTACATAATACAATACAATGGATGCCCTCTTAATGGACACTGTGAAACCAAACATTAGAGGGCGTAAGGAAATCCGGTTAAATAATCAGACTTTTGTCTTTTACTAATTTTTTTCAAAAAACTTGTTTCTAATAGTAACATGATGTAACAATTTTAAAAAAAGTATTTTATTTTTATAAATAAAAAAAATACGTAGTAGAAATAGCATGTTTTATATTTATTTTCTTAGAAATTTAGTATAATTGTAAAATTACACCCAATTGTTTCTTTCCAATGAATTTGAGAGATACTATTTTATTAAACTATAAAAAAGTCTAATTAGACGGAAAATAGCAAGTTCAGGAAAAAAATATATTTAATTTTAAATGCTTCACTTTTTACAAATTTACTTTTAAGTACCACATACTGGACAAATCTAAGCATAACTGAGGTCAACAAGTACTAGGCTACGAGAATCACACGCAGTAGCTATCAATATTAATTAAGTGAAAAAAAAAAACAGTTTTTTCAGCATTTCAAAATCTACTAGAAAGATTTCAAAAATCTTTCCATTTCTCGAACTTCTTACCATTATTTTGAGTTTTAAGTAGTTTTGCAATTAAACAAATTAAAAGAGAGTTAAATGCACATATCTAGTAAGATTATTCACAGTCTCATGTGCGTTTATAAAAGAAATTCTTCCATTTCCGTACAAATGTTGATTCTACAACAGGAAATGTTTAGATCAGTGCTTCTCAAACTTGTAATATTTGCGACCCAACATTCAAGATTACTTTTCATTGCGCCCCTTGCGGACAATAACAATGCATTGGATTCAATAATACTATAATTTGAATCTAAGCGTACAATACGACTTTCATTTCTTAAGTGCCGCCATCGTATGTAAACATCTCCCTCAAACAAACCGTTAATTGTACGGGACGTATATATACGTCTTTCCAAAGTATGATCCTTTCTGAGCACAGCTATCCATAAAATTATTCCGAAGGCTTTGGAATGCAATAAAATAAACTTGACAGCGTTTGTGAAGGATTAACTTATTTCAGAGGATTTACTTACTTATTCCCCTTTTCTACCCCAACCCCCATACACCACATACACTTGCCTACGTGTTAAAGGGTGGTATTGGGGAACGAATCCCGTAACATTAAAACGACATACAGAGATTAATTATAAACCGTGGAAATTATCAAGAAAGTTGTTCAATTTTGTATATCTATATATATAAAGGAGAAAAGCGACTCACTGACTGACAAATCACGATATATCCGGAACTATTATACCTACAAACTTGAAATTTGGTAGGTAGGTTCCCTTCATGGTGTAGACGTCAGCTAAGAACGGATTTTGCAAAGTTCGAACCCCAAGGGGCGTTACGGGGGTTTAAGGGGAGTTATAGATAATTATTTCTTTTAATAAACTATTAGATGTAAAGTCGTGAAATTTGGTACACAGATTTCTTTTATAAAGTAGAGATTCCCTACATAATGATTTTTACAAAATTCGACCTCCAAGGGGCGTTGAGGGCGCTTAAGGGGCGTTATACATAATTATTTCCATTTTTAAACTATTAGACGTACAGTCTTGAAATTTGGTAAGCGGATTCCTTTCATAGAGTACAGATCCGCTGCAAAATGGGTTTTGTGAAAATCGACCCCAAGTGGCGTTGTGGAGAATTAAGGGCCGTTATATAGGCAATTAACCCCTCTTTTAAACTATTAGGCATAAAATCTTGAAATTGAGTTAGCAGATTCCATTCACTGAGTAGTGATCTGCCATAAGATGGGTTTTGTGTAAATCGTTTCCTACGGGGCGTTGCAGGGGCTCAAGGGGCGTTATAGATAATTATTTCCATTTTTAAACTATTAGACGTACAGTCTTAAAATTTGGTAAGTTAATTCCTTTCATGGTGTAGAGATCCGCTACAAAATAATATTGGGGAAAATTGATCCCCAAGGGTCACTGAGGGGGATTAAGGGGCGTAATAGATAAATATTTCCGCATTTCAACTAATAGAACCACCTGGTTGAAAATTAGAAGGTATGTTCCGTTCATGGAATAAAGTTCCTTTTACAAATATTTTTGCGAAAACAGACCCCCTAAGGAGTGGGTTTGCGGCGGATTAAGGCGTGTTATAGAAAATTTCCTGTTTTTGAATTTAACTCACTTACTTGAAATTTGTTGAGCACTTTTCTTTAGTTGAATATTGTTCCACTAAGAATGGATTTTACGGAAATCAACTCCAGGGGGAAGCGGGGAAAGTTATTGGGGCGTATTGATAGACAAAATTCCCGTTTTTGAACTGCTAAGACTAAAATAATAAAATTTGGTTTGCATGTCTCTTTTTTTGTTGAGTTGGAATCCGCTAAGAATGCTGTCAACGAGGTATTGATGATAAAAATTCCGTTTTTGCTCTATTAAATTTAGACTTGAAATTCAGCACGCATGTTTATTTTATGGAGTAGAGATCCACTGAAAGTTGCTTTGGTGGAAATACTCTTGATTATTAGGTTAAGTGAGCGAAAAAAGTCTTTTTACTTCGATTTTAGACATAAATAGAAATTAGATATTATAATTTATGTTCTTTTTATATCAAGGGGCGAAAGTGTAACAGCTATAAATATATTTTTCAATACAATCGAATTCTTAATGCTAGATATCAATAATTAATATATAAGTAAACAGTATACATATATGCAACATCGTGAAATACCCAGTGAAGCGGGTGGGTAACGGCTAGTAAATTTATATGTGACAAGCCCATTCGGGGCCAATAGTAATTCTTAAACTTGTTCTTCACTCAGCATTGTTAAATTAACTATAAAAAACCTTATACCGTACTAATACATTTATAAGTGCATTACATCAGTGTAAATGTGTATTTCATTTTTTCATTATGTCAGAATGTATTGTGTTCGTTTATTTAAAGTAAATTAATAACTTTTTAAAAATATTCTTTTGTTTTCGACTTCGCCCCTCTCCTAGGGTCACCCCGCCCCTATAGAGGTGAGGGGCGTGCTACACGGTTTGAAAAAAAGCTGGTTTAGAGAAAACATATTTTGAAATAAAAAAAATGTCCAATTTGTGATATGTTTTTTTAAAAAAAACTTCCAATACAGTCTTATTACACTACAGTATAGGAAAATGTTCATGAAACTATACCATAAGTCTTTAACTTGTCTAAATGATTTAGGAAAATAAATTATATAAATAATGATTTTTATGAAATAAAATATATTATCTGGTACCGCATGAGTAGAATTTACAAAAGCCGTGTGGCCAGATGGCTATGATAATAAGTGTAAGGCATTATAATTATGTTGGCGTTATTGCGGTAACTTAAAATTCATTACTGTATGAATAAATGAAATGCACCCAGAGAAGCAACCACAGTTGAATTTTCAAAAAATTCAGCATGATAATTTCAGAACAGAAATGCAAACAATGCCATTCAGATAAAATTAGAACGGTGGAGATATCTTACGGAGAAAGAAACAAATACAATAAACATTGAATAAAACAACCCTGCTTTGTGATTTTCTTCTTTGAAAAGACCTAACAGTTTTAATCTCTAAGAGAATTGAATAGTCCCTGCATACTACGCGTAAGTGTAACAATTAGTTTAATTAGATATGAGACAATATATACGAATATTATACTTTCAAAACTACCTTAAGTTTAAGGCGGAACGTAGTATGAATGAATATCATTATGTTTTTTGTTTATGGTGTTTCCACATTTTTCTTTTTTTCATATTTCTGGAAATTTTTAATAATGCTAGTGCTTTTTTAAAAACGAAACACAAAAAAATCTGCTTAAATTTCCACATTAATTTTTAAAATTTTTTCATATCTTTTTTAATTAATCATATAATAAATTTTTAAATTTAATGTTATAAAAAATATTTATGTTATAACTATATATATTTTCGCAAAAAAATATATGCACCCAGAAGAAAAACACAAAAAATCTGTCTTGCAAAATTATAAGCCAATGAAAAACACATTAATTACTACGAGCGCCGGGCTATCCAAAAATTAAAATTTTTTACAAATATGAAATTTACTTTTCGGATTTTTTAATAATACCAGGTTGGTCGAATAGACGTATCGGCCGCCATAATATTATTCAAATAATCGCGAGGATCGTGCAATTTCGGCACCAACAACGTCGCTAGCATCGATTCAACGCCACTTACCTCCTTCCAGACATCCAGTGCCATCAAGAGAAACCATAAGGAGACGACTGACCGAAGTTGGCTTGAGGAGCCGACGTACCATTTGACAGACTGGAGACGTGTCATCTTCAGTGATGAATAAAAATATTTATGTTGGGACACACGATCATCTTTATCAAGGCAACGCAGATACGGTCGATATTTTATACCCATGCTATCAAGTCGCCCAGGTGCCATTTATCAACAGGATAATGCTCGTCCACATACTGCGCGACTCTCCCAACAATGTCTTCAAGGATATGACGTCCTACCATGCCAGGTCACCAGATCTTTCGCCAATAGAGCATGTCTGAACGCGCTGGGAAGGCAACTGCAGCCGTCCCGAGATACAGGAGAATTAACTGCGCAGATGCAAAGACTATGGCAGGATCTTCCACAGGGGGTCATAAGTGATTTAATTGAATCGATGCCACGCCGAATTTCGGCTTGTATAGTTGCCAGAGGTGGCTTTACTACTTACTGATTTTTAACCTTTTGCAAGCTGTAATTGCTTAATAAAATGATATTTTGTTCTGAATTTTTAATCATTTGTTTATTTTCATATACACTACATGCATACCAAATTTCGTGAATGTAGCTCAATTTCTTCTGGGTGCATATATTTTTTGCGACAGAGTGTATATATATATATATATAATATGAAGAATTTTCTTTAAGTTTTTATATATAAATTGAAGAATCCGTTTCTTAGGTAATTTTTTAGTAATTTTCTCTTTTAAGTTTTTAGGAGAATTTCTTACAGAATAGTAGTTTTGGTCATTTTCTCATACTTTCTGTGATTTTTTATATACTTTGAATTCCTATTTATTTTATTTGGTTTTTCCTACCGAGTTTCAAAGGGGGAAGGTCGGTGCCTTCAAATTAGTTTAACCACACTTATTTGGTCCTAAGTCCGAAATTGTTTTCGGATTTGCTTGGTTCTTTTTTGTATTTCTTTTTTTTATTTTTCTGTAAATTAGATCTCCATGTTTTTCTTTTATATTTTATTACATTATTTCTTTTTATGTTCATTATATACTATTTCTCTTGTTATGTTCATCGTATACTATTTCTTGTTTTTAATATATTATGTAAATTTATTTCATATATATATATATATATATATATATAGCTAGATATTACTAAACTCAGTGGCGCAACAGCCCATGAGGATCAAGGTATACTGTGCCCATCTCAATTTACGTGACCTTAAGCACTGGGGTAAGCGTACAGATGTTTCGGTCAAGTGGTCAGTCTGACGCTTAACCCCCAGTGTTTAGCTCTCAAGCAAGCGTGACACTCATTTATCGACCTACTGAAGGGATGAAAGGCTAAATCGACCTTGTCCATCCTGGTATTGATCCCTGAAAGTACTATAAATAGACATCCAGTCACAAATCCTCTGGTGAGGTTGGCAGAAAGGGAAAAGAAGTGAGAGGTCCTGACCACCCCCAGGAGGTTCTTCCTCAAAATTGGGGTGGAACCGAGCAAAATCGTGCTGTCACCTGCATGGTGCTCAAAGCTAAGGCTAATGACAAGCGTAAAAATCTAGTCCTTAGCCGAAATGAATTTCGTGGTTATGTTACTGTCGATAAAGTGGCATAAGTACCAACAACATGATGGTGTCCATGATAAAACTAATTTTATTGCCTTTATCTGTATTGAAAACATTCTGTAGTAGAATTATTGGCATTTAAATAAATATTTTTTAAAAAAGAATGTGATTATTTCATTAAGACTCGTAATGATTGAGTGAGTGCGTGTTTATTGATGTTGCATTATAAAACATTGCGAGGTCTACCGGTGACGGACGTTGTAATTTTGCACCTTGGATAAGTTGAGAGGACGACACCTCAACTGGCATTATCCCCTCTCTTAACTTCCACACCACATCAACGGAAGTACATTGAACCAGGACAGATTTAATTTGCAGCGGTCTTCTCTACTATGGTTTTCAGTAGCACAAAAATTTGAGCCCGCGACATTAAGAAGCGGGATAAATATACTTAAGCAAAGCCGAAAAATAAAAGAAACTACTGAGAAAAACAAAGTTTTAAATCAATTCCTACTTTGAATGCATGAATAGAAAGTATTTTTTTAACGATTGAAAATTCGAACAAGATAAATAAATATATAGAGAAAGTAAGCTAATATTAGGAATTGGAAACTTGCAAAGGTATACTATCCAAAAAAATATAAGATTTAAAACCCTTTTTTAATTTATAATAAAATTATGTATTCCATTCAAAACTTTAAGGGAAAATAATATTTACCAAATAAATTCCTTTTATTTAATTTTCATGCAGTATGTATCGATAAAAATAATAATCTTTGTATTTGTTGAATAATTAGGTGAAGAAATTATAAAAAAATATATAGTATCCCCTCAGGAACTGTGAGATTTTATTTCAAATTATTTTATAAAAATAAATCAAATACATTCAGGAAATGAAATTCGAGTCTTTATTCTAGCACAAGGGAAATAATTTTAAACTTTGAGATGCTTGTGAAAGATTCTAATGAAATACTCCTTAATTAAAATTTATAAATGAATGCAATACAATGAAAACATAATTAAAATAAATTTTGCATTCTTTATTTTCGTAAATGATTTAGAGAAAGAAGTAAATACTAGAGGCATTTTCTAGGCATTATGGAATTTTATTACAATTCTTTACTTAAAAGTAAATCAAATATTACATTCAATGAGTGAAATTTTAATTTTTCTCTTAGCACAGTGAAAACAATTAGACATTGCTGTCGTTTAAGAAAGACTCTTATGTAAAATCTCTTAATTAAACTTTTCACGCAATAAAGTGAAAATTATAATTAAAATTCTTTTTTTTTTGCTACGCGAACGACTTCTTGTTCTGATTGATTGTCATTTCCATAGTGTAGACACAGCATTATTTAAAATCGCTAGTTGCCGTTGAAAATATTTATTTTAATTATTTGGTGAAGGAAGTAATTTATTTTAAGCGAATACAAAATTAACGTCTGCATTTCTTTTTCTCCTACATTTAAATGAAAGCACGCATTAGGTAGATTAATTTTAAAGTCGAATGCAGAAAAGAATTACTATCCGAAAGAAAACATTCAGTTTCTTTCATTTACTATTGAAACAGTAATATTATCATTTTGAAGACTTGTTTGATTATTTTTTCCTCATTTTTCAGGTTTATATGCTTCTAATTAATGTGTGTCACTAATTGCTGCAATTAATATTCATAAATTAATTTCAATAAATTTTCTATTCAATGAGAGGAAAATACTTATATTAATTCATGAATTCTGAAACTCACTAAAAATAATTCCTCATTATAATGAAATAACTCGACATGTATTCCATATAGCAACGTTTCTCAAATTGTGAGGTGCGACCCCCTAAGGGGTAATGTATGAGGGGGGCGCGAGCATATTGAAAAGTCGAAAACAAAAGATTATTTAAGAAAATTATTAATTAATCAAAAGTAAACAGGCAAAATACATTCTGACTTAATAAAAAATAAAATACACATTTACACCGATACAATACACTTATAAATGTATCAGTACTTCACAATGTATTTTATAATTAATTTAAGAATACTAAGTTAAGAACAAATTTAAAAATTACCCGTGACCCCATGACCTTGTCATACAAAAATTCTATCCAAAAAATTAGTATTTATCCTAATAATTTTTACGATTTACAATTAATCGCTTAACTGCCCGTTAAAAGCTAAGCAAATTCTATGAAACCAGTAATTCCTTCGCAGACACTGCCAAGGTCCTCTTATTGCATTCGAAAGCCTTCGGAATAATTTTATGGATAGCAGTACACAGAAAAAATCTTACTTCTGAAATACGTATATATACGTATGGGGCAATTATAGCTTTATTTGAGAGAAAAGTTTATATAACTTTGGTGGCACTTAAGAGGTTGAAATCGTGTTGTATCTTAAGTGTCAAAGTACTGTGTTATTTAATTCAATACATTGTTATTGTGTGGGGGCAATGAAAATTATGTTTGAATATTGGGTCGCAGATAGTGAAAGCTTGGGAAGTGCTGCCATATAGATTTAATGAAATTTTATATTATTTGCTAAAATTTAAAAAAAGTAATCTTAGTTAACATGTAAATAGTTAATATGTAAAAGTGATTAGAGATATTTCCCTTATGCTTGATATTACGATGTGAGGAAGGTACCCTTTGAATTCATGCCCTACTTGGTATGTGTATGACTATAATATTAAGCAGCTTGTTTAGTTAGTTCAAACAAAAGTAACTTCTTTAAAAATCCCTTTAAAATATATAATTCAATTTCCATTTTTACTTCATATTTTTTCAAACGTTTTTTCAATGTTTCAAATCTTTTGTTACTCCCTATGCTCTAAGAGAATCCCAGAAATGGACTCGTCATACTTTGAAGATTAGTTTTTGGAGCGTAATCCGATAGACAAGGAGATTAAATGGGTTTTTTCGTCACGAGACTTTAGATCTGAACATATCTTGAAAGTAAGGGCTTAATTATTAGACACGACTTTAAATTTCTATAACAAGATATTGTATTCAGAGCCCGCTTTTATCACATTCATTTAAAGAAGTTAAAGGAATATTTTGTTAAGCTATAAATTTGAGTATAAATATTATAATTTTAAGATGTTCATAACAAGTTTTTCTAACTTAAAATTATGTATGTATTAAAAATATGTGTTGATGCTTACAGAGAAACTTAATACATGAAGATAGGATAATATTTTGTTTTATATGTATTTACGATGATGGTAATATATTTTAGCTTTTATATGGATGCATTGTATATGTTTGTATAATATAATGGTAGTATTGAATTAGCATTGAATATTTGCTATACAGTTTTAGAAATTTCACAACAAATATATTTGAGTTACATTTATTTCCTTACTTTTTCATCCTCTTGAATTAATAACTAATATTAGACCGAAATACTTTTGGTTGCATTATTTCAAATGGACTTTAGGAGTCTATAACATATTTCTATGTTTCTGATAATTATCTGACTTTAAACGAAACTTATTATGTCAATAACAAAAATGTATTTGAAATTTTATTTGCAATACTCCTAAAATGTAAGTCCGTCTAAAATGTGAATAGCAAAAATTTTAGTAGAGAGACTAGGAAGCGTGTGGAAAAATTGGAATTAACGAAAAATGAATTTGTAGCATCCAATGCAGCCATTTGAGAGCTGTATCATTTATTAATGTAAAACGAAAATTCTGCGCATAACATGAATAAAATTTCTATTGCTGTGTTATACAAAATGTTCTACTGAGCTTAAAATATATGGAAAACCTTCAGTTCTATTTGAATGGGTATGCACGTGTTCCATTTGATGCATTTTTTTTCACCAGTCCAAATTAAATTCCATTCCCATTTTTCTCACACTCTAAAGAAACACAAGAATGATTGGCAAAAGGCGTCATATTTTTCAATCTTAATAAATTGAAAAGGAAGACACCCCAATCTGCCACATCTCACTCTGCAAACTTCCACCTCATGTCAGAGTGAGGAATTTGAGCAACGACAGATTTAACGTACATCAGATTCACCACACGGCGGGTCTTCAGGAATACTACTATTTGGTCTGATCACACGTCATCCATACTTTCGCGAACATGACCGCAAGGTCACTCTCACCAGTCCAAAAAAGGAGGGATACGTGAGATTATAGCCTTTCGTAATACCAACTGAAAATTTTCCTTGATTTAATGCATTGAAAATCATGATTTCAGAATTTTTTTTTAAAAAAAACACTTAGAGTTTTGAAATAATATGGAAGGCACTGTATGAAATAACGATAAATACTTTAGTGTTAGTGATTTGCTAACAGTCTGATAGTGGAGAATTATTAGTAGAAACGGCATTTAAGAATAATGATAAAAGTAGATTAAAGTGTTAAAAATTCACGAAAAGTCTTCCGTTGAGTTCTCTCTCCATATTCTTAGAAGATTAAGCAACAAATCTAACATAATGATTGCAGCTAACATCGTACTTTATACTTATACAGAAGTTTCTTCTTAGGATGGGGAAGATAGTTATAATTAGCTAAGTGATATTTCTGAGAAGATGAAACCCACTTCTGTATGAATGATATCGTTGTTATTCGTAATGGCCCGAATTGGATATCCTATCAGCTCTCTGCACAATACACAAATTGTATTCAAAATTACTGCTTAATCTAGTTTCACAGAAAAATTCTAACTTCTCAGAAAATGGTAGATTTTGATCTTTTATTTATATTATGTGTGACGCAAATATAATCAATACATCTAAATTACATTATATTGCATAACAGCAATATATATGTGGTTTCTCAAAAATTAAAATTAAAAATCTTAAATTTTGTCCGAATTTTTAAATAGGTTATTAATGATATTAATTATCATGCCAGAATAAATGAAAATGTACTTAAAAATGAAAGAGGGGTTAATTCTAAACATAACATTTATATATATATATAGAGAGAGAGAGAGAGAGAGAGACAACCAGGTTGGTCAATCGTGACTGGCAAGTCCCCAGAGATTAGAAATAATAATAGTTCAATTATATTAAATTCCCCAAATGAAATAAAAATTTAGAAGATATAATAATTGTGTAAAAGAGTGAGTTGGTGAAACCTGACATGTAAAAAATAGCAGTATTGAATAACAAAATATCAAAAATTTGGTATACAGCATTGTGTTACATAGAATTGTTTAGTGAAAAATATCGCACATCTAATACTTTCACTATGACTATAATAATAACGAGGTTAAGAAAAACAACATAAGATAAAGATAATTCACATTAAACATCCAAAAATATAGTAGTGTTAAACAACGTAACATAAGATCTAGTGAAATCCACATTAAATATGTATCGAAAAGTTACAAGTACTTCAAAATGGTATTGAATGTTGGGATAATGAGTAAATAAGTAGATAAAAAGAATAGTTATAGAGTAAATAACAACAAAATTAATTTAGGAATAATGGTTAAGTAAATACATAAAAAGAATATATATAAATAAAATAACAACAAAATTAATTTAGGGGCTCCGAAAAAAGAAAGGATTCATAACTATAACACAGAAATTTACCAAAATAAACACATCAACATTACATCAAAATATCACTAGAAATATAAAATGCAAAGAAAAACAAATAAGTATATTTCAGATATATTAAGTACAGTGTAAAAGTTCAATGCCCAACCTTTTTTGTCGTAATGCTTCACACAGTCCTTTCTTGGAAAAATCATAGTTCAATGTACATCATTCAATTATTGTTTATCTCGCATTTCTTTGTTTATTATTATCATTTTAATCAGTACTCAACTAACGTATTTCAAAAAACCACACCCATAATAAAATCTTCGAAATAGCACATAATATTTTGTAACTTTCAGAATATACTTCTATCACAAATACTCACAATGAAAATATATATTATAACATCATGTATTATAAAATTGACCTCATCATCATGTTTTCAAATAGTCCATAATTAAGTTGTTTCTTCAAAAATAGTCTTCAATAATGTGGTTCATTAGAAATAAATATACAATACAAATTCAATTACATTAAGTTTTGATTTTCATAATGCAAACAAGTCTTAAATCCAAATTTTAAAAGCACAACTTTTATTATTATTTTTTAAAATAACAATGCACTTCTTTCCCCAAAAAAATGTTTCAGAAAACACTCTATAACAAATATAAATCAGAATTTAGCATAATTGGAAATTGGATTTTGAATAAAAAGGTTTTAATCTTGTACAATGAACAATATCTGTTAATTTTCCGGTATATTGTTTTGGTGTATCTATTTCATAAGTAACATCTGAGAATTTGTTGACACTTTTAAAAGGACCACTATAAGGATTTTGAAGTTTATTTGAATAAGGGTATGAGAAATTTTGATATAGGACTAAATCTCCAAGTATAAATCTTGCATCAACATAATGTTTATCATACTTTTGTTTATTTTTCTTAAGATATGTAATTGTTCAGTTTACCGCAATTTGTCTTGATTGTTGTATAGGTGTATAATTCAATTTTACTTAATTAGGTAATGACAAGTCATTTGGCAAAGTTCCAAACATTAAATATGCAGGCGGAAAGCCAGTAACATCATGTGGCGAGTTATTGTATTCATATGTAACTTGTTCTAATAATTTTTTCCAAGGAATTTTTGTAGTTGAATTAAATTTACACCTTAATTTTGATACTTCCATTGTTCGTCTTTTTGATATTCCAAACATTGTTGATCAAAACAGTCTATGAAACTTTTAAAAGAACTAAACTTATTTGTATCAAATTCATGGATAAAGAATTGTTCTTTTAAATTTTTGACTGGTGACTCATGCCGGAAAAGTCGTCCTCCATGGTAGTATCGTTTTGAATGCAGTCGCTAGTTCGAAAAAAAATTTCTTGAAGTTCATTATCTTGGTTTCGTGGCACATGTTGCGGCTCTTTGCATCATCCTACCGGCTCTTGACAGGCCCCAGGCCTGCTGGTAAAATGAGGAGGACATCATCTCTATAATAACGTCTTTATTTATTTTCAATCACATGAAATCCAACATGGCAGCCCTTTTGCGTGCAACCGAGTAGTACAATAAACAACACTTCGACGAGGAGTCACCAACTAAGCCTTTTCGAGTATGCGTTCTCCTTCGTTTTTGAATAGGTGTTTTCTTTTGGGCATCCGGACTGTAACACAGTCCTCAATCCCATGTCTTGAAAAAACTTTGATGTGGGACTTGACGATAGTGGGTTGTTTCACTCTGCTAAGTGGCATGGCGGCAATTGGTTGGACGATGGAATCTGGGAGGTGTGGCTACGTGCTTCGTCGGGATGGGAAATTTTCGGGTTTTTTGGCATGACTGAGAGCTTAGAGGCTGCTCTCTGGTCGGATGCTTGGTAAAGTGATCATTGACTCCAATTGGCTGCCCTGGGGGCTGGTTCTCCTTCGTTTGCGTACGATTTACCTTTAAATATGTTTATTTCCCCACAAATCCTTACGCGATGGTAAAGATTTTGCTCTATTTTCATTTATTACTTACTTAATTTTGAAACTAAAATTTTCACACTTGACATATATATATATATATATATATATATATATATATATATATATATATATATATATATATATATATATATATATTGGCTTTTGAAAAAAATACAGAGAAAGTATTTAATCTATTTAGACGTATAAACTTTGAAGTAATCCCAGAAGTCACTAAAAAGCAGTTATTTGTAAGACAGAATGCGGGATACTATGAAAATCAAAACATATGTTTACTTTTAAAGCAAATGTCCTCTTTGCAATTAATAAATATTTTGTGGTGTTAAAAATTTATATGTTGGTTTTTATAAATAGTTGCTACCTCAGTTCGCTTTGTAATAGTAGGTTAAAACATTTTACACACATTCTACCGAGTATATTTCGGCATTGTATCTGCATCTAATCCAATAAACAATTGTATATAGATAAACGATACTACTAAATTTATTAATAATAGCAGAAAGCTTAGGATGTAATTAACACACAAGATGAAGCAATCATCTGCCAAAATGCGAAATGAGTCACAATACTGTTAATCAACTCCTGCTCTCAAAAGTTTTCCAGTCGGCAAACGTTTTGATAAATATACAATGGTTTCACAAAAGGTGCAATAGAATACAAAAAATAGTGCTAGCCTCATTTTGACTTTCACAAGAATGATTACAAGAAAAGATACGGGGTAGGGAGTTTATAAATAAATATCGGAGTTGTAATTATGTATAATATTTGTTACATTTAACTTATTAGTATAACTCATAAATTGAATGAAAGGCCAACTGAAACAGTTTTGTTTTCTGGCATGCTTGCGATACGTATGTTGAATTTTTTCGCCTTCCTCGTTGATTAGCGCGCTAATAGAATAATGACGACTAATGAACTTAAA
This sequence comes from Trichonephila clavipes, assembly GCA_019973935.1. NCBI lineage: Eukaryota > Metazoa > Arthropoda > Arachnida > Araneae > Nephilidae > Trichonephila > Trichonephila clavipes. The sequence goes on from BMAU01016845.1 coordinate 46,809, forward strand.
GCATTTTGTCTTCCCCGGTTTGCAAAGACAGAACCTGCTATTACCTAGCAACGAGCGTTCCGGTGGACACCTCAGTAGCCATGCGAAAACTCATAATGTGCACATCTGGGGTGAAGAAAATCCTCACGAGGTGCTAGAATCGCAACGAGACTCACCTAAGTTGAATATTTTTTGTGCCATATCTCGGCGTAAAGTATACGGCCCTTTCGTTTCCGAAGAACCAACTGTAACTGGTTTTGCCTATCTTGATGCTTTACAACTTGGCTATTTCCTCAATTGAATGAAAGTGAACAAGACAACTTCATTTGACAGCAAGATGGTGTACCGCCTTACTGACATCTTTGAGTACGTGATTGGTTGAACGTCACTGTACTCGACCAATGGATTTTCTTTAAAGTTCTCGATAAAGCTAGCTTAGCATGGCCTCTACGTTCATGCGATCTGATGCCATGTGATTTTTATCTGTGGGGGTTCATTAAGGATTGTGTGTACGCACCTCCACTACCAGCTGACCTTCCAGACTTAAGAGACAGGATAGAAGCAGCTGTTGCAAGAATTACTTCAAGCACACTGAACAAAGTTTGGGTTGAACTCGCCTGTCGACTTGATGGGTGCCGGGTCACGAATGAGGCTCACATTGAACATTTGTAAACTTGTAGGTAAAACTGGTTCAGTTCCTCCTTTATTCGATGTATGAATTGTACTTGTAAATTATATGTAATATAATTATTATAAAGCATTAAAACTACAATATTCATTTAGAATCACCTGGTATTATTATAATTGCATTCGATATCCACTGAGTTCGCGAAAGTGCATTGCACATATAATGGACCCATTAAAATTCTAATGTATGTTAGTGCGAAGAATATATTGTTTACTCTGCAATATTGTTTCAATTTGCTTAAAATGGGAGACACACATTCGCTTTTGACATTATTTTTATTTAACGAAAAGATTAAATGTTACATCCATCCTTACTTTTTAGAAATTGATATTCTATACTTATAAAAAAATATGCTAAAATAAATTATAAACTAGACAAATATATAAGTGTCCTCGAAAGTATACTAAAAAGTAACTAAAATAATAATAATAATAATAATAATAAATTTATATGCAATTACGCAAGTACAAAAACTATAAATAAATATCTGAAGGTATTTTAATATCAATATATCAATTAAAATTATATTGGACAAAATTCATTTTTATTTAATAATTTGATAAAAATAATAAATTAATAAGGAATTTTGATAAAAATCAAATATTCCTCATTATAATAAAAACTACTTCAACTAGTAAGTTATAAAAGTTGAGGCTGTTTTCAGTTGTATCTTTGTATAACTTTGATGTTATTTTTCTTCTACTTTCCCCCTAACGTTATTAAAGATTTACATACACACACAAAACTGGTAAATACAAATAATAAATTATATCTTTATCTGACAATTTATCTTCGCAAAAATATATTTTATAAAAATGTCTTTTATATCAGTAAAAATACATTTTTAGAAATAAAAGAGAGAAACACAAATTTTTACATAATCCATGTTTGTCCTTTTATTGTAACGATGAGGTAGAAATTTCAACAACTTCATTTACATTATTTTACGGTCGAAAAAAACATTTTTTTTTATGAGTCTAGATATTTTTTACAGATATATTTCTGTTTTGAATCTTCATAAAAAGACCTTTTTAGTAGGATTTTTTTGTTGCATTGCTACAAAAGGTAATGTAGTTATAACTCTTTGTTACTTCAAAAGAATTCAGTATATATATTTTTTAAATATACGAATTGAAACCTAGCTCGTGGAGCTATTTGCATAATTAACTTTCGTGTGTAAATTACTTTCTTTCGTGTGTAAATTACATCTTTTGTGCTTGTGGATTATTAAATACGACTTTGGAAGTAGGGGTTCAAAAATTCAAAGTATTTTATTTCTAGAAAGAATATATTTATTGAAAAAAGTCAGTATTAATATATTTTATGCGCTTTTGAAATCTGACCTAAAATACATTTTCTGTTATTCAAAACTTGTCTTTTATCTATGTAATTGGCTTTAAATCATATTTGTCTGTATAATAATGTTCGGGAGTCGATGCACTCTGTCATAAGTTTGATAAAAGTTTAAAAATATGAAGTCCTGCGTCAAAAGCTGCCGAACAACTTCGAAGTGCAACGTTAATAAAAATCAAACGAAATTTTACTGTATGCATTAATATTTATTGCTATTTTCATTTGTGTAACAAACCAAGTTGTATTATAGTTTAACAAAAGAGTTGAGGGTTTTTTTTTACTAAGCTTGGGGTTTTATTTACTTGCTCTACTAAGATAGTTGAAACTAATATTATAAAACACATTTAAATTATACATTATTTTGTTTAATTAATAAACTTTTAATTAGCTTTTTTTATAGTTTACTTTAAATTCTATGAGAAAGGGATTCAACATAACGCTAAACTGATCTAACTTGCTATTAAATAAAATTGTAGAGAGTAATATATCGTTACGTTGATCCGCGAGTTCGAGAATTTTATGCAGATCAGTCGCAAAGAACAAGACAGTTCTTAAAGAGCGATGAGAATTTATTGTTGAAAGCCCAATCCTTGGCATACAGTATTCAGCAGCAATAATCACAAAATAAATCTCAGAAGGTCTTCACATCTTCAACAGCACTCAGACACAATTACTAGTGTCTAAAATACACGTATATAAACGATTATTCACAAGCAATCCCTCGTTCAATAGCCGAGGTAATCACAAATCGCCTTAGCAAACAGAGTAATACTAACTGATCGCTAGTCAAAACCAGACCGATTGACTTTCGGAGAGAGTATCTTCTCTATTCATATTCCTCACGGATAACTCGAGAAAGACCCGGTTGCGTCATAGGTCTTGAAATTAGTGGGTTTCTCTGCTAATTTCTAGAAAAATCTAGTGGGTCCCGAACTCACCAAGAATAGTCGCCAACATGATCGCCAAAGTCACCAAATTGCTCCCAAAATTGTCAAGTTGTTCACTAAGTCACCACTTATGTCGCCAAAAATGGACGCCAACTTAGCTCTTTCGCCAAGTTCTCATTGAATCGCCACTATAGCGTAAGGGATGGCATTTCTTGTGAATGATATATTTTTTTACATAAAATAAATATAACAGAGTAATATAAATGCGTTACACATTCAAATACAAATTATTTACACTATTTACATAAAATTTGTAACAATATTTTTTCTTATGCCATTTAAGAATGTTATAATTGGGATAGTAAAACAGTCAACTAGCCCAAAAAAATGAACTGTTTCTTCAAAAAAAAAACACACCTTGTGCTTTAAAAAATGCCACTTTTCAATACTACCTATGTTTCCCAGAAAAAAAGGAAGATGTGCAATATATTTAATCAGGTATTTTATTACATGGAAATATACTTAAATAATTGTTAACATTAAATAATCTATTTTTAGGAGGCAATGGAATTAAATCAGTATATTTTTCTTCAGTTTTTTTTTAAAAGAAAATACATACGATTCGTAATGGAATTTTTGTATAATAATATCGAATGTCCGATTTTTTTCGAAATTCCCCATTAAGGTCTGAAAAATATAAATGAACATCAAATACATTTTTAACATAAAAAATGCTAACCGTTCCAAACAACTGAAGTTTTTATTATTAAAATGAATTTCATGAAAAATATCTTCATTAAATTATTCAATTTATTACAAATGGAATGAGGAAAAATAATATACCACAACAGTTTCCAATTGTTCCAATGTACACACATTGCGTGGAAGTATATAATACAATACAAAAAGTAATATATCATTGTATTATATGTCTGTATTATAAAAAAAAATAGTTATTGATTTCGCGTTGGTGCCAAGTTTATTTTTTTCTTGAAATTCACAATAACGCTACAGTGCCAAACAAGCTCGAATTTCATTTAGCAAAATCAACAAATACATGTTCTTTTATTTTTCATAATGGATGAAATCTCACCATTTTTTATGTTGAGCTCTTTGTTCTGGCCTCATTAATCTGTTTCGGTGCTTGTGAATGCATTGATTAAAACTTTGTGTATTTGGGGCAAATACTTTACTTTATTATGAAATAAAACTCTCACTTATGCACTGATCGTTATTTGGGAAATTACCAAGAAAGCTTTTCTTTATGTTTCGGTCTGATTAAGATCACTTGGCTTTCATTCATCTCCTGCTGTCTTAACCTTTGATCCTTTCTTATATAGCAATATTAAGATAAAACTGCTTGGTTTATTTATTATACAGTAATAATTATAGAGGTAATTCTAAATGAAATTTTAATATTAGGAAAATGTATTACATCGAATAGATTCAGAGAAAATTTTATATTTATTATAAAGAGTTATATTGTTCATGGGAAAAACAAGTAATATAAAAAAATTAAGTCAATTCCTAATTAGATCAACAAAGAAAATTTTATTTTAGCAAATTTTTATTAAATAGTTACAATTAATATAAATATGTATATACATATGACAGAATCACAACATTAAGAGGTAATTAATTTTTATTAACTATCATTAAAGTATCGTATTGCCATCCAAAACAATCGTGTATATAAAATTTCAGTTCAACTGAATGCTTGAAAACGTGAGAAAAAAAACTTTTCAAGTTTTGACACAAGTCGCCGAAAATGTCTCTATGTGGCCAACTTGGCTGTATTTGTAATTCTTTAAATAATAATTTTAATCAATTAATTTTTATTAATTATAATTAAATTATTGTATTGTCATCCCAAATAATCATGTATATACAATTTCTGCTCAATTGAATGCTTTAAAATGTATTTTATTAACGATTGTAAATTCCACCAAGATAAATAAATATATAGAGCGTGTGAGTTAATAGTAGGAATTGAAAAAAATTAATTTATTAAAAATCATGGCGTTGTTCAAACACGGCACCTCGCTTTTATCTTACTTTATGTAGTAGCATATTATCCATCATGTAATGTTTCCGTTAAAGTGTGTGACGAATCTATACGCGATTTTCTAATTAATCCTCTTGGGAAATCTTTGGGGTATCGATTCGCGTTATTCAAAACCAATCCTCCGGAAGAAGAGAATCGTGATTTGCAAATTAACTTACTATAAATAGGCGAGGTTTTCTAGCTTGGAAGAAATGATGAGAGAAGATATACTTGAGCCAGGTGAGATCGCTACTGAAGGTATAATATTAGAATTACAGTGTTTTGATTCTTATTGGAAGAAAAGCTTTTAAAGTGACGATTGTTTGCTAAGATTATATTATAATTAGATTAAACCAGATTATATAGGTTAGATTCTTAATTAAGAGAAGGATCAATTTAGTTAGTCTCCTAATCGTTTGCGTTTTACTGTCGTTGTTCCACTTTCACGGTTATCATTGAGACATTCTTCTTTCTATTATTAGTTGAAATTGTGTCTGATTTTGTGTGGAAATAAATACATTATTTGGATCATACCGAGTGTTTATTCTCTTCTCCGCACACATCTAGTATCCCGCGAGAAAAAGTCGCGACATCTTACAAAATTACTTTTAAAATTTAAAGATCTAACCTCATAAAGAAATACTTATGATTCAAGAATGTACTTTTTACTATAAGTTGATGAATATATAAATATACGATGCTGATTACTTGAAAAATGTTTTTATTTTTTATATTATTCATGAGACAGAAGAATACAAATTGAGATAATAACCAAATTAGGGGTAGCGAGCTTAAGATTGCTTCATTATGGAAATTAATGTGGAGTTTAGTTAACATTTATGCTTCAATTTATTTTTAAGAACTTTTTTATGTGATTGTATTATTATTTCACTATTCAGTTATTTTAAATTCTTTATTTCGAGTCCCTTCCCCCAACACATTTAGGTGCCCACGAGAAAGGTGCGAGCCTCTTACAAGTGTATGATTCAGTTATTTATTTCAAAGAATAACTAGGTATTTCTAGGTAATCTAGGTAAGAGAGAATAACTAGACAAGTTAGTTAAGACGCCTTCTTAGTGCAAAAATGTAAATTTTGGTAAAAATGACAATTTTTTATTTCAATTTTTATATATTTGAATTTTCTGCTTTCTAAAGATACCTTACTTTGGTTTATACTCCAATTATTTACAAAGTTATAGCAGTTTTTATGTCAAATGAGAGCAGCAAAAATGAGCCGGATGTTAGAATCGAAACCGGAGGTGTTTGCATATTTTGTTTACTCTTTTTTTGTGGAGTTTTATTTAATTTATTTTTAAAAAAATATTTTTATAATTTTGACAATGAGGAGCCGTGATGATATTTTATAAAATACAGTTCATTAGGTTTTAGTAAAATTTGGCAATATCTTCATTCATTTGTTGTCTGGCGTCTTGATATTTTGTTTCATATTTAACTTCTTTTTTATATACATTTGATTAAAACTGTATTTTTAAAGACGAAATAATAATTAAATATGGTTAAAGCAAATTTTAGGAGGACTAGAAACTACCGATTTAATGGGATTCGCTTCTTCATTGATGCTACTAGGAATGAGAATGTTGAAGCAACTGATTTCAAAATATAGTCAGAATGTAATTTTCAGTAACATTTTACGGAGTATTTTACCTAAAGATACAATTTTTATATTTGAAATATGTCGCTTAGGTAAATTAATACCGTTAGTTCATTTTAATTTGAGATACACTGGTTTATTATCATTACTTAAAATGCAAATACTTCCCTTCCTAAGATTTTGTACATGGATTTATAAAATTTGACCTGGTTGATTGATTGATTGATGGAATATTAACGTCGCACTGTTCAGCTACACGAGGGTTTTTGGCGACGGACCACGTAATTTAAAATTTGACCTGGAGCGCATTTTAACTTCTGCGAGACACCCCTTAGAATTTAGAAAATTGTCTCGGAAAAAAAGAAAAGCATCACAGAAAACAAAATTACTATTGATGAAAGAAAGCAAAATGTATTCATATGGAGGGTTTAATAGCTCTTTTTTATATGGTTTTTATTATAATTTTAATAACCTCTGTGATAAACAATATTTCTTAAAAAATCGTGAATATATATAATTACTCATAAAATACACACTAATATATTTTATATTACATATATCTTAATCTCTAAGATATTTAGGGGTGATATGTACATGTTTTTCTATGTTATAAATTATTATTTTTAATTCAATAAAGTTTTTCGATTGTGTTTTTTATATCTCTAATTTGTTTAATATCTCTATAACTATGTCTAATTTTATTATGTCTAAATATTTATTTAGATGTTAAGAAAAATGTTTTTTGACTATATAAAATTAGTAAAAAATTAAGTAAAAGAATTTGAATCAAATTTATAATACTGATATGTTTATAAAAGTTTTATTCTTTTGTTACAAAGAGGCTTTCGTGTTTTTTTAGCAGTACAATGCTTTAAAATTTTGACTTTAAAACCTAAAATTTTAATCTTTTACAGGACGTTAAACACGATATCACAAAAAGTCCTTCAGATAATTGGCTGGAATTTTAGCTCATTGTTTATTATTATAATAAGCATATTGTGAACTACAGATTAAGAAAAACAGTATACTTTCCTGTTTCATGATTGTTTTTCTTTCTGATAAATGCTAAAGTTTTAAAAAATTTATATTTTGCACACTTTTTAGCCCCTAATGGCCCCAGCGGTCGTTGTGCCCTCTACCCGCCTCAAAAGCAATCAAAAGTCGTCAGATCCACATGACGCAATAATCAAGCCCTCAGACACAATTGACACTACAGCAACAGCTCACATGCTTGCCATAACTACTCTATCGTTCGTTCCCCTATCCACCGACTCACTGGTTGGAGCGTGTGTAGCGATGGTTTCTATATAAGAGGCATTAACAGCCTCCGAATTGAAGCTATCAGTTTGGTCCAGCGGTAAGTTACGTGATTACAGAGCAGAAGGAACAGAGTTCTAATCCACATATTTTATAAGTATAAGTTTTTTTACATCAATAACATTGATAATAACAGTATCCACAGAATAAATTTATCACTAATTAGGTATCTGTTTCAAAACTTATTTTTTTATTGCTGGTTTTACAGTTAAGTATGCCCGTTACGTTTAAGATATGAAGATATAACAAGTTATTTTCGCAGTTTTAATAAGAAGTTTTTATTTAACAGCAGTTAATAGTCTAATTGGCAGTAAAATTTCTTGAAATGTATTGCTGTCGATTTTTTTGGAATTGCTTTATTTGAAAACAGTAAAAAGGACGAAAATGCTTTTTTTCTGTTTTTCTATTAATTTATTTCAGCTGCGGTAAAGTATGATTTTAGGAATAGTGAAAGGAATGTAATTTTGTTGAAAACAGCGGAAGAAAAAAATTCTGAAATGTCTAGATTTATTTTGTATCCAATTTTTAGTGAAGATACCTAATTATAATTTACTTTTTATAATGAAAAACTGTAATTAAATCTTCTTGCCCGTCACAGCATTGCATTTGTAAATTCTTTTTCGAAGTAATAAGATATATTTCAAAAGTTGTTTTTTTTTCTATTAAAGTCCTATCCTATAAAAGTTTCGGTACATTTTGATTGAAAAATTATTTGTATTGCCATTACTAGTTTAAACTTTAAAAAAATCTTTAAATATTCGATCTTAAACTATTTCAAAGATTCGTTTTCTGTACTCTCTTAAATGAGAAATAAGTTTAGTTAAAGTATTGGATATTCCTAAGAAAATTGTTATTGTTACTATGATCTCATCTTTCAAATTTTCATTAAAATTATGGCAATCAGCCAATTGTTATTTTTTCGTTCATATATATATATTTTTTTTATTGTCTCTAACTTATTAACTTTCATGTTTTAAAAATAATTCTTAAATTATATAAATACAACTACATAGAAAGATTTGGATTATATTATATATATATATATATATATATATATATATATACGATAGAAAAACTCTATATATATATATTTTTCAAATACTTTAAATAAAAAACATCTGCAATTTACTGAATTTTTAAACTATTTAAATTTAAAAAAACAGACAAAGTTAATTAATTGTTTTGTGATTCATAATTCAATTTTAAGAGATTTTATATTAAAGTAATTATACGAAATCTAATTACATAGACAATCAATTAAAAATCAATTCAGTTTAAAAAAATTAATTAATTTATTATGTAAATAAAATTATATTATATATATATTATATATATATATATATATATATATATATATATATATATATATATATATATATACCTTATTTACTTGGATCTAAGCCAAACCCCCAATCTTCTGCACTTTTTTGAGGGGAAAAATGTGTAAAAGGTTCTTCAATATCCGTTATTTAAGAAACTAAAAATAAAATAATAATAATTTTAAAACGGGGAAGTGTGTGTGTTCCTTCTGAAACGGATGAAAACTCAACTTCCCTCGCCCAACAAATGTTTTGCCTTAGATTCTAAGCCGCACCTGATTTTCAGTAGCATTGACACTGGTAAATAATCCACCTAAGATTCGAATAAACACGGTATATTAAATATCTCGTTTTTTAATACATATATAATTTAATTTCTTAATACAATACACACTTTTCCCGGCATATATGAACGTGTAGTTTTTAGGAAACAGATATTTATGACATAATTTGGAAAGTAGATTCAGATATTTTTTCATGAAGCGTTAAAAAAGTACATTTTGAATGGCATACGATCGGAATTATTTATCGTGCTCTGGTTAAACATAACCACCCGATATAATTATATTTCTGTAGTAAGCTTTTGAAGACCCCAGTAAATTGTTTTCTTCAATTCCGCTGTTTTACATAAAATATTTCGTTGGAAAAATCGTTTTCCCGAAAAATATGCCTAAGTACGAAGACATGATTTCCTAGAAGAAAAAAAACGACAGTTTCCCAATTGTGGTAAACTTTCTAATAACTTTTACGTTTAATTTTCTTCTTTGTATTTCTAACTACATTTCAAAAAAATAATTCGATCAATCTATCAGGTACAAGTTATTTGTAACTGTAACAATGCGTTCTCATAGTGGTAATAATGATACATCTTATTTTTAATGTAAATCTATAGAATAGTATTCTTTAAAAAAATGTAAAAACGAATATATTTAAACTGTTGCGTAGATCGGGGTACGATGATTTTATGCAATCAGTGTCAAAGAGCAAGGCAGTCCTTTAGAAGTGATGAACATTTTTTGTAGAAAAACAATCCTTGAAATACAGGATACAGCTCTAGAATTTGCTTAATAAATCCCAGAAGGTCTACACACCTTCTACAGCACTGAGACTCAACTAAAAGTGTCTAAAAATACAAATACGTAATGTTTAAGATAATCCGCAAGCACAGGCCTCATAGTAGCAATAGATCACTAGTCGACTCTTCAACGGTCAAAACAATACTAACTCAGTTTTAGCGAGATACTCCTATTTGTAGGATGCATGAATTTTTCTCGAAAAATGCGCTTCTTCATAAATCGGGATATTAAGATATATATCAGGAAGTATACAAATATTGGCCAAAAAGGATGGCAATTTGGCTCTATCATCAATGTTTCGCTAAGTTTCCATTGAATCGTCAATATAATATAAGGAATGACGTAGCTTGCGAATATTTCAATTTTAGCAAAAACTTAATACAATAGAAAGTACTATTAATGTATTTCACTTCAATACATAAATTACTTACATTATTTTAAGCATTCATTACACAACATTTTTAACAATATGCATAGCATGAATCAATTTTATTTATTAATGTACTCTTACTATCTAACTAATTGCATGGATTATATGGATAATTTTAAAGGATTCTTTAACTTTTATTCTTAAATTCAATAAATATTTTAAATGCCAAATGATAAATTTTTGAAAAAATTCGCCGTTTAAGTGCTCACATAAGACTTAATGAAAACACATTAGCCTATAATGATATCTATGTTTCCTCCAGATTTAGTTTAGTTTGCAGCAAAGCAGTATATATCTCGTTAAATAAGGCAGGTGTTTACACTTGAGGGTATTGACCTAGATACGTATTAACCACACTCTCTGCGTGTTTACTTGTGGTTAGTTGGAAGTTAGGAGAAACTATTACACCTGGATCTTAGAGTAAACCCTTTAATATCCCCTGAGATAAAATAAAATAGTTACTGGGGTTTCAGAACTAGTTAACATTTGTTTTCATCTATGTTTTTTATCCCACTTTTTCACATTATTACGAAATTTAAAGTGGAAACTTCTTTATCTCTTAATTACATCTGCTTTTTCACTAGATTTAGTATAGCTTGTAACGAAAAAATGGTAATCGCGGTAAATGAGGGATTGTAAACACTTAAGGGTTTTAACCTAGATTAGAGGTATTCAAACTTTCCGGATAGAGGACCAAATTAATAAATGTTCAGTGGGCCACACGACTGTGAAAAAATATTGCATTCACGAAACTTTAAAAAAAAAAAAAAAAAGAGGTAGGTTTGCTCAACAAGACTGCAACTGATTCTAAGGGAAGTGATGTTGTTTATATATATATATACATATATAATTATTAATATATATATATATATAATTATTATATATATATATATATATATATATTAATATATATACATATATATTAATATATAAATACACTCTGTCGCAAAAAAATATATGCACCCAGAAGAAATTGAGCTACATTCACGAAATTTGGTATGCATGTAGTGTATATGAAAATAAACAAATGATTAAAAATTCAGAACAAAATATGATTTTATTAAGCGGTCACAGCTTGCAAAAGGTTAAAAATCAGTAAGTAGTAAAGCCACCTCTGACAGCTATACAAGCCGAAATTCGGCGTGGCATCGATTCAATTAGATCACTTATGACCCCCTGTGGAAGATCCTGCCATAGTCTTTGCATCTGCGCAATTAATTCTCCTGTATCTCGGGACGGCTGCAGTTGCCTTCCCAGCGCGTCCAGACATGCTTTATTGGCGAAAGATCTGGTGACCTGGCAGGCCATGGTAGGACGTCATATCCTTGAAGACATTGTTGGGAGAGTCGCGCAGTATGTGGACGAGCATTATCCTGTTGATAAATGGCACCTGGGCGACTTGATAGCATGGGTAGCACAATCGGCGTTAAAATATCGTCCACGTATCTGCGAGCTGTCAAAGTGTCTTGAAGGACCACTAAAGATGATCGTGTGTCCCAAGAAATTGCTCCCCACACTGTCACACCTTGTGAAATTGCTGTATGCCGCTCGACAATAAATGCCGGATCGGACCGCTGGCCGGTGCGCCTCCAGACACGTATGCGGTGGTCATCATCACTGAGACTGAATCGGGATTCATCACTGAAGATGACACGTCTCCAGTCTGTCACACTCCAAGTTGCCCGAGGTCGGCAAAAATCCAGTCGACACTGCCTATAATGTGGGGTCAGTGGTAAGCGTCTTAGTGGACGTCGGCTCCTCAAGCCAACTTCGGTCAGTCGTCTCCTTATGGTTTCTCTTGATGGCACTGGATGTCTGGAAGGAGGTAAGTGGCGTTGAATCGATGCTAGCGACGTTGTTGGTGCCGAAGTGGCCACTCTTCTGATTGCACGATCCTCGCGATCATTTGTGTTCCTGGGACGTCCTGACCCTCCGCGACGGTACACTCTACCTTCTGTGATCCACTGTTGCCAACACCGAGCAACTACCATATCGCTCCGACCGAGGTGGCGGCCGATACGTCTATTCGACCAACCTGCTTCTCTGAGGCCTATTATACGGCCCCTATCAAAGTCCGTCAGCTGCTCGTACTGCCGCCGGTTACGTCTTAGAGGCATCCTAAGTCTCAATATCGTCTATCAAAGTCATCAGATTCGTTTGGATAGCCGTACGGCGCTCGTACTCATGCTTTTAAACTCTCCCAGTTGCGCAACTAATATGCGCATAGCACACTTAGCCTTGTCTCATTGGCTTCGAAATTTTAATCATTTGCATATCTCTTACCAGACTACATTCTTGCCGAGTTTCGTGATTGTAGCTTGATTTCTTCTGGGTGCATATATTTTTGCGACAGAGTGTATATACTAGCCGTTACCCACCCACTTTACTGAGTATTCCACGATGTTGTACAACTATATACTGTTAACATATATATATAAATTATTGTGATCTGTCATTAAGAATTCGATTGTATTGAAAAATATATTTATGGATGTAACTGTCGCCACTTGATATAAAAATGACAGAAATTGTAATTCATAATTTTTATTAATATCTAAAATAGAAGTGTAGAAAGATTTTTTGCGCTCACCTAACCCCAAAATCAAGTGAATTTCCGCCAAAGCAACTATCAGTGGATCTTTCCTCCATAAAATAAACATGCGTACTAAATTTCTTGTCTAACTCTAACGGAGCAAACACGGAAATTTTATCATCAACACCCCCGTTGAGAGCGTTTTTAGCGAATTTCAATTCAACAAAATAATGATACAAACCAAATTTTGTTATTGTCCCAGTAGTTCGAAAACGGGATATTTGTCTATCAATACGCCCAATAGCTATCCCGATGCCTTCTGGAGTTGATTTTTGTAAAATTCATTCTTAGTAGAACTCTATCAACTAAAGAAACATGCTAAACAGATTTCAAGTAAATGGGTTACATTCAAAAACAGGATTTTTTTCTATATTTCTCCTTAACCCTTCGCAATTCCAATCCTTTGAGGGATGGTTTTTGCAAAATTCTTTGTTAGAGGAACTCTATTCCATGAAAGGACATACCTTTTAATTTTCAAGCATGTGGATCTAATAGTTGAAAAACGGACTTATTTATCTATTACGCCCCTTAATCCCCCCCCTCAGTGACCCTAAACCTATTTTGTAGGGGATATCTACTCCATGAAAGGAATCTGCTTATCAAATTTAAAGACTGTACGTCTAAAAGTTTAAAAATGGGAATAATTATCTATAACGCCTCTTAAGCCTCCTCAATGCCAATTAAGATGCAATTTTCACAAAAAACATTTGGTAGCGGATCTCTACTCTATGAAAGGAACCCGTTTATTCAATTTCAAGATTTTAGGTCTAATAGTTTAAAAAAAGAAGATAATTACCTATAATGCCTCTTAATTCTGCGCAATGCCACTTCGGGGTCGATTTTAACAAAACCCATTTTGTAGCGAAACTCTACTCCCGGAAAGGAATCCACTTATGAAATTTCTAGACTGTCCATCAAATAATTTAAAAACGAAAATGATTATCTATAAAGACCCTTAGGCACCCGCAGCGCCACTTGGGATTTGATTTTCACAAAACGTATTTTGTAACGGATTTCTACTCTATGAATATAATCCGTTTATCAAATTTCAAGACTGTACGTCTAATATTTTAAAAATGGAAATAATTATGCATCCTCAACGCCCCTTGGCGGTCAATTTTCGTAAAAATAGTTTTGTGGGGGATCTCTACTCTATGAAAGGAATCTTCGTTCCAAATTTCCGGACTGTGTATCTAATAGTTGAATAATGGAACTAATTATCTCTAAGACCCCTTAAACCCCCGTAACGCTTCTTAGGGTTTGATCTTTATGAAATTCGTTCTCTGCTGATGTCTACTCCATGAAAGGAACATGCCTACCAAATTTCAAGTTTGTATGTTTAATAGTTCCGGAGATATCGTGATTAGTCCGTGAGTGAGTCACTTTTCTACTTTATGTATATAGAAAATTGGGATAATTGTTCGGGAGCACCTAGAACCGCAACTCTGATTTAAAAAAAAATAATCAAAAACCTTCCCTGAGATATACCTAATAATTTCCCAAATTTTCACGGTGATTGGATGTATGGTTTTTGAATCTATCGAATACAGACAGACACACATTAATTTTATATATTAGATTAGGGGAAAAGAAATCCATTATTTTTGCATGAAATTCAAGACTTGATTTAACATGTTTCGGATTGTCCGATTTGGGTCAAATATGCACCGCTGTGTTGTATAATTTGTTGCCCTTTTAAAGGTGGCCTCATAATGCCTCTCTCATAGAAGATTTGGTCCTTATTGGTGAAAAACTCTAGAAATCGATTTTCACTATCTTCTCTTGATCCTTATTTCTTATCACTCAGGAAGTCTTGTAATGCAAAAAAAAAAAAAACGTGATAATCGCTTGGTGCTAGGTCCGAACTCTATGGTGGATGCATTAAAACTTCTCAACCAAGCTCTCAGAGTTTTTGACGTCACTACAGAATTGTGTGGCCTGACGTTGTCCTGATGAACACAACACCACTTCTGTTGGTCAATTCTGGCCATTTCTGGTCAATCGCTTGCTTCAAACGGTCCAGTTGTTGACAGTAGCGATCTAAATTTAGTGTTTGACCATACGCAAGCAACTCATAATGAATGATTCATTTCCAGTCTCACCAAGTACATAGTAGAACCTTCCTGGATGTTAGTCCTGGTTCGGATACCGTTTGAGCTGCTTCACCGCGCTTTGACCACGACCGTTTTCCCATTTCTCATCGCCAGTCACCATCCGTTTAAAAATTGGTTGATTTCATTCCGTTTAGCCAAGGCTTAGCAGGGGGAAATTCGATCCATCATGTGTTTTAGTGCTAATTGGTGTGGCCCACAAACATCGAGCTTCTTTTTGAATCCAACTTTGCGCAAATGGTTTAAAACGGTTTTATGAACGATCTTTAGCTCCTTGGTGATGCTACGACTACTAACATGTCAGTCAACCTTGATTACTTCTATGATATTATGGACATTTTCGATGATGGGCTTGCCTGTGCGATGTGCATCTTTAAAATCAAAAATGCCTGAACGGGATCGATAAAACCAAAATTGCCTTTAATTATCTGTTCCAGATAAGCATCCACCATAAGCATCATTCACAATTTCAGCCACCTGGCTGACATTTTTGCCTTTATCAAAGAAAAACTGTAAAATGCGCCGAATTTTTTCTTTGTTGAATTCCATTTTTAACAGCATGTAACTCACAGCTGAATGGACCAAACACAAAGCAGCAAAATATTTTTTAGTGTGAAATGTCACCTTGACAACGAGCATAAATTTGAAATTGTTGGATCGATACTTCACGAGATATCGACACTACAACCCTCTACCGAAAAAATAATGGATATCTTTTTCCCAAACCTAATATATAGATTTACAATAACAGTTTCAAAGAGAAATTAAATGGAAATCGAGTTTAAATATTTTGTGAACCCCCTTGAAATCCTACTTTTTAACACATTATAATAAGCTTCATTTTTATATAATTGAATCTTTGAACTCGATTTTTCCCCATTGGGTAAAATTCAGATTAATCCGAAAATTTTGCAAACCAAAATTTTGCACTTTTTTCAAATAAAAAGTCAGATTAATCCTAAATTTTGCACACTTGTCGAGGACAGATGACAATAAAATAATTTCATAATTTTATTCAACTGTTTTAATTTGGATAATTAGGAATTTATTTTTATATTTGGCCACTAATTCCGTATACCACTTCCAGATTTGGCAACTTATTGCATAAACCATTTTCAGATTTAATGACTAGTTCCAGATTTAGCGACTAACAAATTAAGATGCAAACCTAAAACCGCAAATAATTGTGTATCTAGATATATATTATAACTGCGAAAGTTTGTTTGAATGTCTGTGTTTGTCTTTCACGCAAAAGCAACTCAATGGATTTTAAAAAAACTTTACAGTAATATAGCTTAGACATCAGAATAACACACATTTTATAATTTATTAAGATATTGTGTGAAGTGTCCAAAATATAACGGTATTTATAAAGTAAGTAGGAAAAAATTGTCATATACAAGCAATTCTGGTGTGCGCTGCGAAAAAGCTCACGGCAGCATATATCTATCTTGTGTGTGAAGAAACCCTTTTTGTTTGGGCTTTCACGTAAAAGGGGCTAGCTTCTAATCTATTCCTGTAATCAGAGTAATCCCTATTTTTTTATTTCAGAATAAAACTAAGCTATGAAGGGAGTGATTGTTAAGAAATCTCTCTCTTTTTTAAATATTTTTTTTTTATTTTATTATGCACATTTGGTAGTAAGAAATGGATCTTTTTTCAAAATAAATACTTTTATCGCTCCTGGTTAGTAAATAAACTTTCTCTTTCACACTACATCATTCGAACAAATTTTCAAAATTTGTTTGTGGTTAGTAGTTACTTATAATGCTAAAAGTTTAATTGAATATTTAGATATTGCATTTTTAAGTATAACAATAATTATAACTGATGTACTGTATTTTTTGGAGAGAGTGAGTGAGTGAATATTAACGTTCCACTCTTCAGCTACACGAGGGCTTTTGGCGACGGACCACGTAATTTTGAACCATGGTCAAGTATCGTGGACGACACCTGAACTTGCACCCCATTCTCCTAACTACCAATCCACACCAAATTAGCAGGAATATTCTACTAATAAGCAGGAATATTCTTTGAAATCTACTTTTCCAAGATATATGGCAGTACAGGCTATATGATGAGTATTTTAGCGGGGGAGGCGATTAGTTTTGTAGCAGATATTGCGTTTTCAGCTGGGTGCGTTTTCAGGGGATTGCAAAGAATATCATTTTTATCACGAAAAAATAGTTAATGTCAAAATGTAAGTGTCTTTTTTTTGTATGTTAATGAAGACATTGGAAAACGATTTGACTATTTATTTTAAATGAACGGTGTATATAATTAATTTTACAGTGGAATATCTTTAACTAATTTATTAGCTCTAACGGATTAAATTTCTCAAAGTAGAGTGTTTTGTTTATGTATATCCCTTAATTTTCAGTGTAGTGATCCCCAAAAAAAATATTGCATAAAAAAACTTCAGTAAGTTAAATGCGGTAGATAAAGCATTAACGTTCATAGTACCCCTAAACGGTGGGTCTTAAAAAGATCTAATAAAGCTCGAGCTATGAAAATAGCCAGACATTTGCCAACTTGACTCTATCGTCAACATTTCGCTATGTTTTTCTTTGAATAGACATTATAATATAAGGAACAGCGTTGCTTGTGAATTTTACAATTTTAACATAAAATAAATTTAACAAAAAGTAATATTAATGTATTACACTTTTAGATATAAATTATTTACACTATTTTAAGCGTTCATTACGCAGAACTTTTAACAATGTGTTACTTTTGCTGAGCAGAAATCAGCTGAGGGAGACATTTTCAAAAATCGACCCTCAACAGTGTTATGTGGAGTTATAGATAAAAAAAATCCTTTTTATCAGCTATTAGATCTGCATACTTAAAATTTAACAAATGTGTTTTTTTTTTTTTTTTTTTTGTTCAGCTGAGATATGCAAAAAGCTTTTTTTTTTGTTTAATTTGCAATTCACGGAAAATTAACTCCTTAAAAACTTCTTTATCCTTCAATCTGTGTTGTTTAATTTTTCAGTTCACCCGTGCAAAGAATGGGTATACCAGCTAGTGGTTAATACAAATAAAAAGTGTTCTTTATGTGAGAAAGGGTAGAGTGGGCACAAAAAAAAAAAGACTCGTGCATGTGAAAAAAAATAATTTATTTTCTAAACTGCTAAATGATTTTTATTCTTACGTACCCTTATTAGTTAGGCCTGTATCTATAGAGACGGAATCTTTGAAATACAACGATATAGGACTAATCCGAGGCCCCTTAAATGGAGAGAATAAGTACCCTTCAGACCCATTAATTAATATGAATTGAAGATTAAGAATAATTCCAGCAACCACGTAATTCTGGCCCAAAATATAAATCCCAAGGATAAATTCAACAAAGAATAAATGATAGTTTTAAAACCTGAAAAACAGCCTTTTATTGTAGATTGAACTAAAAAATGAAAAATAAAAATTATAGTTTATATATGTATATAAACTAAAAAAACACGCTTTTGTAGTGAATATTTTTTTTAAAAAAGTTTTAATATAGGAATAAAATTATTAACAAGAAAATTAATGTCATCTGGGGTAAAAACGTGGGGTACTTGGTTCTACATTTTTATTCTAACTCTGCATTTCAGAATAGAACCTCACGCTTTTACCCCAATGACTAATTTTCTCTTTAATCATTTTATTCTTATATTAAGATTTTTTTTTTACTCTTTAGTTCGATTCACTATAAAGGGTGTATTTTTAGTTTTGTTTAAACCATTATTTAAATTTCAGAAAATTTCTGAGATTTTATGCATATAGTCAGATTTTGTTATATTAAAATTATTTAAAATGCAGTAAAATTTCTGAAAAAAAATCATCATTTCTAGAAAATTTAATAACAAATGGCTATCAAACACTTCAATGAAATGCTTTAAACATCAAGAATAACAGAAAAAATTGCATTTTTTACGACAAAAAGCAGACTAGGCAAGTATATATATATATATATAAATTGCCCCAATATTTCAAATAAGAGACCATCAAAAAACATTAACAGACCATTCGTGACCCGCGGGTAATGGGTAATAACCTAGATACATATCGGTCATGCATTATGTGTAACTTTATATACTTTTATGAAGAATATTCACATTAACAAACTCCTTGCAGTAAAAGTATTTTAAATACTTTTCACAAAATGAATAATCTCAGCGATGGAACCAATCGGCTCTAAACCTTTTATCCGGCTAATCAGATACTTAATTTTTCTGTGTGTAGCGTAACAAACATACTCCTAAAATAAAAACTTTAAACGTTCTTCCTCGAACACTAGAATGCTTAAATGATAGAAATTAAAATTTGAATTACATTATTTTCCCCAGCTTTCATCAGCGCAACAATTTATTTTTACTTCCTCTAACAAAAAAAATGCTACAAAATTAATAAAAATCGCTCAGTTATTGAATGGGTTCCAGGAGCAAAAATATTTTAGCACTATTTATTTCAAATTTAATCAACTAAATCTATTTACTTCAAACAAAAACAAAAAATGGTTTTAAGTAATTATATATTTGTACTGCCTTTAATATATATCATACTAAATAAAATAGTTGATTTCATTGAACTAATTCTAGATAAGTAATGTGTTGAACCAACAACTTCTAACTTATACGTTATTATAAAATGTCATACACATAAGATACATAAATTATTATACTATAGCAATTCATGTATGTCATACGGTTAAAAAAAGCTGCTGAAGGAATGGAATCGTATCCCACCCGATCATAAAGAAATCATTAAATGTAAGATACCCGGTTAAAAGATGCTTTCAAAAAATAGTGGAGCAACCTTCTTAACTTAAATTTTTTTAACGAACAAGTTAACTAAAAGCTCTTTAAGTTTAATCTAAAATATAATTATTAATTTTGAAGATATATTTTAGTAAATTATTAGTATTTCAGTATACTTTGACAATTTTTGTATTGATCTTTATCAAGTAGTAAAGAATAAACTACCACTCATTCTAATGTTTGTTGTATTGAAACAGTCTTTTTTGAGAACAACTTGTTTGCTAAATTATATATCAAGGGTCGTCAACTAACGACATGCGTGCCACATGTGGCACGTGGCCGCGGTAGCCGAGTGGTATAGGTATCGGACCATGGCTTGTCTGGTCATGAATTCGAGTGCAGTACCACTAAAGACCCGCCGTGTAGGGAAGCGATGCACGTTAAATCTGTCGAGAGCTGAAACGTCCTCCCGTTGGTGTGGTGTGGTAGTTAGGAGAGGGGGTGTCATCCACGTCATTTGACCATGCTTCAAAATTACGAGGTCCATCACTAAAAGCTCTCGTGTAGCTGAACAGTGCGACGTTAATATTCACTCACTTGGCGACGGACCTCGTTATTTTAAACCATGGTCAAGTGACGAGGATGACGCTTGAGCATCGCTCCCTTACACGGCGGATCTTCAGTGGTGCTGGGGTCGAACTCATGACACGCCAGCTACGAGTCCGTTACTTTGACCATTAGGCTACCGCGGCCTCACAATGTGGTTGAAAACTGCGTTAAATGTGCCGTGGAGCAAAATCCTACTGTTCGCGTAGTATGGAATTTTATAGGAGGGAGATACCAGCATCAGCAGGTATCATTTTATAGGTACCAGCATCGTCCTCATTGCGTTGCGTTCGAGTGCGAAGGTAGGGGTTGTGATAGCCCAGTGGTCAAGGAATCGGATCATGGCATACATGGCATGAGTTCGAGCCCAGTACCAATAAAGACCCACCGTGTAGGGGAAATATTCACGTTAAACCCCTCGTAAGTGTGGTGTCATAGCTAGTAGAAGGGGTGCCAGCTTAGGTGTCATCCTCGTCACTTGACCATGGTTCAAAATTACGTGGTCCGTCGCCAAAAGCCCTCGTGTAGATGAACAGTGCGACATTAATATTGAATCAATCAATCCACATGTAACACGTGGTACAATTATCAGTGGCATTCTGCACTATTTTACAAATGTGTCAATATTTGAATGGATGGAAGTTGTGATAGATTTGTAATGGACCGAATTTGACAAACATCTTCAGAATTACGTACATTTACGGAGTTTCGAAAAAATATTAAAAAAAAAAGAAAGATAAAGATAACTCTTAAGATAAATTTACAGCTATTTTGTAAATTATAGAATGCCATTGCTGGATAGATGAAAGTCTTTGAAGAGAGAAAATTGCATGCATTCTGCTTTCGGCTTTTGGTTCTACAAATCAAAATAAAGAATATTTCCTCACATAAAAAAAAATTTCAAGTCCACAAAAAAATTATTTAACAATTGCACGCTCAGAATCGTGTCAAATGTAAAGTCGAACATTACACCACAGACTTTTTTATAAGAAGGTACAGCGATGCAAGCCCTAGCTTCGCATTAAAAATTTTATTCAACTGTGATGAAAAGAAATGCTTATATTTTACTTTATATATTTCTTAATTCAATAAATATTTTTAAAAATACATGATATATATATATATTTGTTGTTGAAGAAATAGATATACAGTCGGGACACCTATAGAACGAAGTCAATAAATCCTGAAAAAAAAGCTCGTTATATGGAAAATTTGTTATATAGCGGTTCATCTATTAATTTTCTTTATAAACAACCTAAAACAAATTTTAAATTCATTAACACTATATATTTAAAAAAGTAATTATCCATACATTTTTGTAAATTAATATATATTTATTTTATATATCTTACCTATAAAAAAAAAGAAAGAAAAATTACAAGGAAAGTTTCTTGACTCATTTATATTCACACTCCCTGATGAATTAATTTTTTTCTTTGATGAACAAGAACTTACGTTTTGACATTCCCAAGCTAAAAGAACGAACTTCCCAGTACAACTGATGAACATTGCAAATGAACGGAGACTAGTTCAAAGACACGAGGACACCAGACAACTCCACTGAGGGTGAAAGGGGATATCGAATATGTTTTCAAGTAACTGGAAAATGGGGGTTAAAGGTTGTACAGCGTGGAGGAAACGCCCAAAATTCCATTGCACTTGGCGAGTTGGGTACCTAATAAAACCAAACAAAGATTTATGACCACTATAAAATGTGTTTAAAAAGAGAACAACATGAAATGTCCAGAAATGCTTTAAAAATAGGAAGACGAAATGTTGAATCACAAAAGAAAAAATTCTTTATATAGAAAATGCACTTCGCTATTGTGAGTTTATTTTACGAAGAAAAACGTGAAATGTTCTTGGTTTCTGGGAAAAAAATCGTTATATAGAAAAATTCGCAATATAGAGGTTCGTAATAGGGAGGTTCAACTGGATTTAATGTTTATTTTTATGTTAAGAATTATCTTTAAATGATACAAAATTAAAATAAATTAAAACTGTAAATATATAAATAATTCACCTCTATTCTCTAATTCTGTATCCATTATTACGGGAATCAATTTTTTTCAAAAATTTCCAACTGTGTACACGCTGAATCATATTGGCTGTTTAGAATGGCACACCCCCCACAAATAAACGGTTGAATAACCCCAGTTACATATCTCATTTTACCTTAGAATTATACCAGTGTTTCTCAAAGTGTGGGGCGCGCCCCCTGGGGGGCGCGATAACCCTACAAGGGGGCGCGAGCATATCGAAAATTTAAAGAATTTTTTAAAAATATAACTGGAAAGAGAAGTAAAACAAAATTCTTTCTTCCATAAAAAAAAAAAAATGCATAACAACATTGATATAATTTATGTTTATTATCTGGCCTTTTTCCGTCATCAAATAGCTATCTTTGAACCTAAAACCAAATTAAAGAAGAAAAAAAAACATTTTGTTTAATGAGAGATATTTTTATTACGTTTTAACATAAAATATTACTCGTTAAGAGAAAAAAAACGAAACCCAGACCCTGAGAAAAATTCTAAGATAAACAATTCATCACTGTAATTATTATTGAAATACCGTACATTAGTTATAGAAAAAGAAATGGAAGACATGATTCACTTTTCAGTCAGGCTGCGGTTGCGCGGGGCATCTGTGATCTCTATTGAAGGAAGTTGTAACTGATCAACCAAAGGAAGAACCTGCTGAAAGATGCATATTATTCATGATTGAGAAACGCGATGAACATGAAACGAAAGGAAAATTTTCAAATGCTTTCTAAAGAACTCCATCAACTTAAAATACGAAGTCATAAGTGTACCACAAGGTTCAGTTCACCTTGTCAAAAGACACAAGAAAGAAAAAGTTCAACTTGTTATTTGTTGATCATCAAAGGTTTCACGAGTTCGAGCCCAGTACTACTAAAGACACGCCATGTAGGGGGAGAGATGCACGTTAAATCTGTCGAGAGCTCAAACGTCTTCTTGTTGAGTGGTGTGGTAGTTAAAAGAGGCCAGTTCAAACGTCCTCTTGTTGGAGTGGCGTGGTAGTTAAAAGAGGCCAGCTCAAGTATCGTCCTCGGCATTTGACCATGGTTTAAAATTACGAGGTCCGTCTCCAAAAGCCCTCGTGTAGCTGAACAGTGCGATGTTAATATTTACTCACTTGGTCATGAAAGCTTTATAACTACAATAACTTGAACAAAATATGACAGCTTTGCCAGCAAATAACATTTCTGTAATATTAGTGAAAAGTGTCTCCGATTTGCATCCTTTATTAAGGTCTTGCATTTATGAATCATTTTAGTTCAGTTTATTGGATTTTTCTCAAATCATCGAAGAAAAATTGAATAGTCCTTGAAAGCCGGTAAGTATACATTCTCTTAATTAAATTATTCACTGAAATTCCGATTTGTATCACATACAGTAAAAATAATTATAAACAAATGATTGGGGTCACTGAGTCCCCCCGCACTACCATTAGCGTTAGTATCGAGTGCGCGCCTGCTCCCGGGGTAAAACCTTTTTAAGTCTTCTCGCTTTAAATATTAAAAAGTAACACAATTATTCTTCATCGGAATTTTATATTCTTTTTCATAAATTAACATTAATTCTAAATGCTAATTCTGTGAGGTTTAAAATTACAGTTCTCTTTTAAACAGTTATTTACAGTTATAGCATTTATCTAAAAAAAAATCATCTTACATTTTTGTATACAATGTCGTGCATGCAGTTTTACTTTCCTTACAGTTCAGCTATTATATCAATAATAATGTTTTATTTTTTAAAAAAATGAACTCGTGCGAAGAGCCGGTGTTTCAGCCAGTATGCGTTTAATGTATCAGTACTGAAAACGGTATTTTATAAATAATTTCTTAATACTAAATTAAGAACAATTTTAATAATTATTAGGGACTTTCATGGGCTTGTCTTGTAGAGCAAATTTTTCAAAGGAAGGTTTAACATCAGAAATTGACACTCTGAGTTATTTTTCTATATTTAGCTGAGATCTATATTTTGTCTTCAAATCAGCCACCGCAGAAAATCCAGTTTAACAAAGGTGGACTGTTGAAAATTGTAATAGTATATGAAGTGCTTTGGTTTTCAGTACAGAGAATTCATCATCCACCTATACCCAAAATTCAAAGAGCGATTTATTACAAAATTGCCTTTTAATTTTTCACTGGATGTGAAATCTATGAATTTCACATCCAGTTCGGAAGTTGAGAGCCCTTCTGGAGTATCTTGAAATAAATCCCTAATCCACTCATGTAACTTGCAACCAAGTTGTCTTCATCCAAAAAATACTTTTTAATATTCTTTGCCAGCATGTCTAAATGATTTTACATGGTTATAAAAACAACTTTCACATGTTGTTCTTCAGATTTGTAAGTTTTAACACATAACGAGCTGGGGCTTTTTTCCCCATCATTTACTTCAGTAGTGGTAAATCCAAAATTTAAGTATTTTTGAGAATATTTCCTTGATTTAACTTTCGGAACCATGCTTGTCTGTGTACTTGTTGATCCTTTATTATCATCGAATGTTTGCTTACGACTTAAAAATGTATGTATGATTTTGTTTTAATCTACTGCCGTAAATACTTAATTACCGTGAATTTCAATTAACGTGCAAATTAAAAATGTACATCCAAGATAGATTCAATAGCTATAGAAGTATTAAGACGACCAAAACTGATTGGAATTGTACGAGGAAAAGCATTTTTACATGTTTTGCGCAGACATCCGATAGGTTGCCCAGACTCACGCAAACGTATCCGATAATGCCAGATGTGATGGATATAATGGAGAGCAACATAGACTAGACTATTTTTCTAATGACATTTGTACTTTGAGAAATGGATGCTGAAGGAAATAAATCTTTAATTAAATATATCATTTTGCGATCTGTTCCAATTTAAAAATTAGAGAAAGAAAAATAACATAATAATAAGTAAGTAATATATATTTAAAGTAAAAAAAAATTTCTTAAAATATATACTGCTTAAAAGTTACATATACAAAATTTAATATACTATTGTATTAATTTGTACGGTTTATAATTAAAATCGTATTGTAACTTTAGCGTCTCTATCTCAAAGTGCATTTTTATTGCAGTGAATACATTATTGTTGTACAGGTGGGGGGCGATAAAAATTATGATTGAAAATTGGCTCGCCAGTATTGAAAATTTGAGAAACACTGTGACTTATGTTACTAATTTGTATGGTTTATAATTAAGAGCGCCTATTGTAGCTTTAGCGTCAAAGTGCATTATTATTGCATTCTGTACATTATTAATGTATAAGGGGGCGCGATAAAAATTGTGATTGAAAAGAGGGGCGCCAGTATTGAAAGTTTGAGAAACACTGAATTATACATTAAAATATTACGCGTTGTTTTTCCGCAACGTACGTGGAATTAATTGTTTACATGAAAAAAACTATTAAAAAAAATTTTACTTTTTTAAAACATTACAAGAAAAATGCTTTCGTTGCTTGAGATAATTTAATAAAAATATAGTACTTTCTTTACACAGTATTTTAAGGGAAAACATGAAATGAATAATCTAAATTTCTGTGATATAAAAAATATGTTATAAATGAAATATTATGTCTTTAAAACGCCCTTTTTAATTAATGAAACTTCTTTCTCTTTTTAAAAGTATTTTATGTTTATAATTGTTTTTAATTTATTCACTGATTTATGCATATCCGGTAGTTTTTTCTTAATTATGAAATCCCTTTTTTTTTTTCAATTACATTCATTGTATTTTTATAAAAGTTGTATACAACCGCGCAGTATTTAATTTTACAAAAAAATCAATTTTTTAAACTAATCATTTTGTATTTTTAATTACTAACACTATAAAATACATTTTTCTTAACTATTCAAACTATTATTCCGTTGTTGTATTTAAAAAGAAAACTTCTGCACTAAGTGAACTTTTCAGTCCAATTCTTTATTTTATTCTGTTTAAAAGATTACAAAACATTGATTGCTATATACAAGGATATAGTTAAGGGGAAAAAAACTAAAAAAAAATCACGTAAAAGATTTTAATTGAATTTATTCTAACTACGAAGAAAACTATTTTTATGCTTAAACTTTAATCAATCACAATTTTCATTGTGAATTGAACAAAAATTTGCCGTAAAATTAAAATTACAAAGGATAGATTATAATCGAGAAATTCTATCTTTTTTTTTTGCTTACATTTTTTACAGATATACTATACGTTAAGTAATAACGTAAACATTTATTTCAAACAAATATTTCTGATAAATTAACTTCACATTCTTTGTAGAATTGCTGAAAAATTAATCATAAATCAATATTTTGAACAAAATAAATAAACACTGAATTACTTCATTTCGGATTTGAAAGAATTTAATTGAATTTCAGGAAATTCTCAAAGCATTGTAAAGTTTCAAAATAATAATAAAAAAATGCAAAGTACTGCTCTTTTTAATTTTAACAACTGTTCATATGATCGATGCTTTTTCGTAATTTTGCATGTTCACATATAAGCTTCAAAGAATTCTTCTAAGTCCCGACACACACGCAACCACGTGTGTGTTTTAAAAGTAATTTTGTTGTGAATTTATTTTTTCCTTATTGGCACAACGTTAAGCTTTAGAAAATATTATCCCTCTTCCTGCACATTAATCAAATATTAATTTAATTTCTCGTGGAATTTAACTTCATGAAATTTTTAATATATGAATTTATTTCTGGTTGTAAATTTCTGTTTGAAAGATTGGAGGTCTCACAATTTAACATTCCATCTTGTGTACAATATTAATGGTGGGAATTTGTGAATCGTATTTATCACTTTTTTTCTAAAGATCGCATATGCTCCATCGATAACCAATGCACCTTAATGAAGTATTTTGTGAGTAAAATAAGTAACCAAGGAATATTATGTGTTGTATAGTGTTATTCCCATAAAAACAGTAATTCTTAAACTGTGGTTCTACGGATCCCGGTAGTCCCCAACGCTTTACTTGGTGATCCGTGAAGGCCATTCATTTGTTAAAAGTTTCTTCTTTTAAGGTATCCGACTACGTTTGCAACCGTGATTTTTTTAAAAGGCACATAAATGGATAATTTTCATAATATTTAGTGTCACTTAGATTAGAACACATGCATAAAATTGTTTTAAGCATATTTTGACAAAAAAATATTTAAATACAATATTTCGGCAAAAAATCAAATTAGAATAGCCTTTTTTCAAAATGTTCTCCTTTTGTGAAACATGATTCTATTATAGTTATATTTTGCCTGTATATAGCTTAGACTTCTGCACAGAGGCTCAACTAGGAATTTTGAAAAATTCACATTATTTTCAGAGTTACAACCATTTGAAATAATTATCGGCATTTTTTTCTTAAAATTTCTCCCCTCTGTTGTCGTAAAATATGGATAAACCCTCTTCAAAGTTATATATTTCAAAAATTCTAGTTGAGCATCTGTACAGATGTCTGAACTAAATACAGGCAAAATATTATAATAGACGCATTTTTCAGAAAAGGAGAATATTTTGAAAATGTGTCATTCTATGTTCCTTTTTTGTCAAAATAATGTACTTAACTAATTTTTATTTTAATGCTATTCTTAAAACAATTTTATATACATTTTTTAATCTAAGTAACACTAAATATCATAAATATTTTCCATTTATACGCTTTTGCAAAATCACGGTTCCGAACGTAGTCAGATAACTTAAAGGTTTTTTAAAGTCTCGTGGAAAAAATTGAAGAATGAGTCATCCCTCTCAGAATCTACTGTATGAATGTACTTGCAATTTTTTCTGCATATAACTGATATGCAACTATATATACTGAAGTGAGCGTTTGGGAATATTCCCAAAATATTTTGCTTGAGAGCAGTTATCATAAAAAAAATAATTTTCAAAACATTCATAGTGATACTCTTACGTAGCTTGTATTGGAAAACACAATGAACAACATATTTAAAAAATCTCATTTCAGTGTAAATATAAAAGTATAATTAAAATACAGATAACATTTATGGTTTTTATGTTTAAAAGTTTCTGAGAAAATGTACGTACAAAAGCTCAATTTAACATTGTCGATATAGGGCAGGGATGGCAAACCAGTGAGAGGCATGCCATTGATGACACGCGAAAAAGAATTTGGGGCATGCAACCGATCAAAACGGTTTGTATTTTAGCTAAAAAAAACAAAGTTCACTATGAAACATTACGAACAAATGCTAGTGATCGGTCGTGGTGCTCGAGGCGGCAGGGAGGACACTCGTTTCATGTACAATGCAGGCGTATTTGTCATCCAATCTACAACAAAGTTACACTAATCTTATTTTAATTTGAATTACACACACATAAGTAAAACATTTGCAACAATACGGTGCAAAATGTGTTTTTTCGCAGTAAATACAGAATTATGTGTTGTTAGCACTTAGTTTTATTATTTTCTCAATAATCACAATTCAAAATTATTTGACAGCACATCTATATTTCATTAAACATTTCTTCAGAAAAAAATGGCACGTTGATCTATTAAGGTTCTCCACCCCTGATACAGGGGGTAACGACTACCCCAAATTACTTCCAATGAAAACTCTTTTAGAATTTGTATTTCGATCAAGAATATGAATTCATTATTTTTATTATTTGCAAATACAATTCTCATTCCAACAACATAACTGATTTAATTTTAGGTGTTTATTGTTTTTTAAATGAAAAAAAGAGAAATATTTAAAAAAGTCTTCATAAGTAGAGACGCAGACTTGGGATTATTCCGAAACCTTTAAATGACTTGTTTTGGGAGTCAAAGATAATTGTTCAAAATTTTGGGGGTCCTTGATGTCAGGCTGTTTTATACAAGGGAACACGGCGATCAAAAAATGTTAAGAACTTCTGTCATATAATATATATCTGACGTATTTTAAACATAAAAATGGAATTCCCATTCGTTAATTAGACACTCATCGGTGTTCATTTGCTTTCATTGACAATATACAAAGAAGTCAAAAGTATGGAAAAGTGATACGTATAATTTCTCAGCATTCAAATTAATATAAATTCATTTTTTTCTTGAATTTCTTTATTCGCTTCAAGTGTAATTGCGTATTCTTCCTTTAATTATATAATCAAAGAATAAAATATATAAAATACATGCTATGCACATTTAGTAGGTATAACCGGATAGCTGCAAAAACATGTTTTGCTAAGAAATAATGACGAATGTTTAAGGAAATTTTACCAAATATCGATGCTTTTTTCTTATGTTTCTTGGTAATGCTTGTTTATGTTATTTATTGTTATAACACTTAAGAATATCAATATTTAAATTATTTAGACCTCTTAAGTAAAGAAAAAATAGTCAATATTAGTACTTGCGTTACTAATTTTAAAAAAGAATTACAATGAATTGTACACAGAACAAAAACCCTCTACACATCTAGTACTTACGTATCGGTATTTGTTTTAAAAATCTTGTAACCATTGCTTCAGTTATTTAATATGATACATATTCATTTAGTTTGTAACTAGAATACACAAATATACTGTACAAACAGTTACTATGACGACTAAATATTAGACGGAAAAAAACCTGAACACATCACTCTTATAAAAATCGTGAATTCTAGAAAAAAAATGCATATATTGTTTGTTTCCCAAAGATATATGCCGACCAAATGTAAAAAAAAATAGCTTACAGCTCTCATTCAAAAATTAGGTGAAAAAAGACATAATTGCTTATTTTATGGATGTATTAAAATAAATGCATTAATTCAATCGCGTATTTTGTTACGTTTCAAAAGTAAAATAACTGTAAATCATAACTGAAAATTTATTTATTCGTCCGTTAAAATATTGTATTTTAGCAAACTACTAAAATGTAAAATAAAAATTTAACTTGAAATCCATAAATACCATTTCTTTAAAATTAGAAATAATTCATGGATTTAAGCTCGCTAATCTCTTCGCGTTTAAATATCACATCTCTCTTACAATGTATCAATTGTATTAAATGTCTTAAAATGATATCTGAATTAGCCAAAACATCAAATCCTTCGTAATAAGATGCATATTAAAATTTATTCGCAAACCATAGAAATAAAGGTAAGTGTTACTTTTACATAGCTCTGACTAGACATTTTACTTAAAGCAATAACTGTGTGTGTGTGAATGTAATATTTTTTTTTAAAAAATTTCTTTATTATCTAATTATAATTCTGAAACGAAATTAAATACAACCCCATGGTTTCTTTCCCTTAAAAATGTCAGTTCCTTAATAATTTTATGACTAATGGAAAGCAATAAAAAATATTCACATTTACTAAAAAAATAACTTTTAATCTATTATTTTCTTATTTGAATAATTATTTTTTTAGTAAATAGTTGTACGTTTTTCTCAAAGCGGTACAAAAGGAAAACGCAAAAAGTAGAAAAAGTAAAAGTAATTTAATCTACATTTTTTTAGTTAGGGTAATTAATACTTGTAACGTAAATTACCTATAATGATTCTTTTTTATTGAATCCGAAAATTAAAATGTAATGAAATAGACTTTGATTATAAACATTAATTTATATTGAAAAAAAACCATTCTTGCTATAGAAAATTTTTAAAGTCAAACACTAAAATACAAAAACGTCACTTTAAACCACACGGACACTGTGTTAGAAATTCTGAAATAAAAATGAAAATGTATTAACTTCATTTTATAATCTTCTTTTTGCCATTTTATGTTACAATTTGCTTAGTTGAAGTAATCTTTGTTTTTGGATATCCTGATTTCTTATTTCAAATATTAAAGAGGAAAATATACCATTCACCCCATGATTTTTAACTTAGAAACATGAAAAATAGAGGTTTTGTAATATTCCAAATGAATAGTTATTTAGCATAATTTATTAATTTCGTATTCCTAAGAGCATTTTTTCGGTGAAACTATTGACAAAAAATGCACATTTACTTACATTACTTGTTCCGGTAAACAATATCAATACATACTCTGGATGTTATAGTCCAACTATCTTATGAAATAAGAATAAAAACATAAGAATATTGCTTGTATATTCCGATAATATGTGTGTTCTTAGACTTAACAACTAGATGCATGTTTACAAATAGTTTGCCATTTGAAAGAAGCAACGCTCGGAACAATGTCATGTTATTGCATTGATATCCATTGTTATGATTAATTATTTCAAATAAAGAATCTTGATGGCATGATGTTTACGGCAATACTATTAACGCTTTGTATTGTTTCTGTATATATTGAGCAAAATAGATGTCCAAGAAATGCATTCTTCTTCTTTGTGTTATTTTCTTAATTGTTTTATAATTTTCAGAAAAGAAAAGTTAGATTTAATTAGAAAGTAACTTTATAAAATAAAAAAAAAATCATTAAAATATATGCAAAAAAACTACGCGTAATGTTATGATAAGGTTTTTATATCCATTGTCTTTATCAATGATAACTTTTTAACTCAGTTTTTAAGTTATCCGACTACGTTCGGAACCGTGATTTTGCAAAAGCATATAATTGGAAAATATTTATGATATTTAGTGTTACTTAAATAAGAAAACGTATAAAAAATGTTTTAAGAATATTGTTACAATAAAAAACTTTACATATACAAAATTTTGACAAAAAATGAATATTCAATTACCAATAGTCAAAACATCCCTCTTTTATGAAAAATGCTTCTATTGTAATAATATTTTGCCTGTTTATATTTCAGACCTCTGTACAGACGTTGAACTAGAATTTTTGAAATACGTATCTTAGAAGTGGATTTTTCCATATTTTATTGCAACAGAGGGGAGAAAGTTTAAGGAAAAAACGCCAATAATTATTTTAATTGGTGGTATCTCTGAAAATAATGTGAATTTTTCAAAACTCCTGGTTCAGATTCTCTGTAATTTTATCTAAGCAAAATATTATTATTTTAAAAGTATTTTTTATAAAAGGAGAACGTTTTGAAGAAAGATTATTCTAAGTTAATATTTTGCCAAAGTTTTGTATTTAAATAATTATTTCGTCATAATGATCTTAAAACAGATTTATATATGCATTCTAATCTAAGTGACACTAAATGTCATGAAAATTATACATTTATACGCTTTTTTAAAATCACGGTTCTGAACGTAGTCGTATACATTTAGTGTGATAAAACATATTCGCTAATATAGAATTTTATAAAATTTTTTCTTCTTTGTTTTTAACAGTTGCAGGCGTTTCTACAATTAACTCATTAATTGAATTATATCTACTGCAGCTTCAGATATTATACTTGATTCGGCAATGATAAGCAATTGATACACAAAAAGGGACAAGGGAAACCTTATGAAAAATATGTAATTTTGCGAGATATTTCATTTGAAGTAGCAGTTATATATATATATATATTATTTCAAACTTTAACATATATTCAATTTTTATTAAAAATTTACATCCATAAAAACAATATTTCAAACTGTGTATTGATCACTTCATATATATATATATATATATATATATATATATATATATATATATATATAATTTTAATTTATTTAAATTTTCAAAATAAGAAAATAATACTTTTTCTTTCTGTATTTTCTTTTCAGAATTAATTAATTGTTCCTTTCATTAATGGGTTTAATGAAACGCTAGAAAAATACTGAAAAAGACAATTTTTGCATTATGGTGTGCGTATATGCCTGCAAGCACGCAACTTAAAGTATTGTCATTTACATAGGATTTAAAATATCATTTTACATGCTTTTCATGAAGGAGCATATTCGTATTTCACACACTTCTACACATTTTTTTCTTTAAAAGTCCAATAATTATACAAAAACAGCATTTTTTCAATTCCTACCGTTAGTTCACAATCTCCCTCTTTTATGTTTAAATTTTCAATCGCTAATAAAATTCATTTTAAATTGCTCACAATTGAGCTGAAATTTTATATATACAATTATTTTGGCTGACAATTAGGTAATTTAATTAAATTAATAATTATTAATTTAGTTAAACTGACTATTCCAAGAATTACAGATACAGCTACATTGACATCAGTTTTGGCTGCTTACGACCGTTTTGGCGACTTGTGTCAAAACTTTAAAAGGTCATTTTCTCGCATTTTAAAGTGCTTTATTTCAGCTGAAATTTTCTATACATGATTGCTTGGGTAACAATTCGATATTTAGATTACAATTAATCAAAATTAATTGACTTAAACTATTTATTTAAAGAATTACAGATGGCTTCCTTTTTAGCGACTTAGGTAAAAACTTTAAATTTTTTCCCTCACGTTTTAAAGCATTCAGTTGAACTGAAATTTTATATACAGAAATGATTTGGATGACAATACGATACTTAACGGTAATTAATAAAAAATAATTGCCTCGCAATATTGTTTTTATGCTCTTTTTGTGTATACATATTTATATTAACTGCAGTTATTGAGTAAAAAGTAACACTAAAATAAAATGTTCTTTGTTGACCTAATTAGGAATTGACTTAATTTTTTATATTACTTGTTTTTTGCTCGTAATTTGTTATGTTTTCATTCTTTAAGTGTTATTTTAACTTAAAAATAAAAATGTAATTTTCTAATGGAAGCCGAAACTTTAAGCTTCATTTGAAGACTTTTCATTCAAAAAAGTATATTTTTTTAAAGAAGAAATAGCAGAAATTTAAATATCTATTGTTTTGCATGTTTACGGTGGAGTTCATTAATTTTTTCATCATTGAATCTTAATATATTTAAGGCATTGATGCGGACATAAGAAATTTTACCACAGGATTTCATGCGTTAAATTATTCAGTTAGTCATCGACAAAAAAATCGAGTTTCTGTCGAATGGTTTGGAAGATGCAATAATTTACACTTGAATGGAATGTAAAATTCTTTTTCTTTAGGTAGATACCCATTTTTCAAATAAATACCCACGCAAAATATTTCTTAATATTTATTTTAAGAACTTGAAATAGATAAGTATAATCAATAATGTTCAAGAACTTAAATAAGAAAGAAGAAAAAAGGACAGTGCATAATTCACAATTATTTATTTTATTTTATTTACTTTTTTTTTTTTTTTTGCTTTGAGCTTAAAAATAAAAATAAATAACTTTTTAAAAAGATATATATATTTTTTTCAAATATATGTTGACTTTTCTTTTAATGTTGTGGAAGGAAGCAATCTGGATGAGAAACGGTTCACTATGAGTACCATAAAATCGATTTTCAATTTTTTAAAAAAATATACCATTAATAAAACAATGCATATTTTTAGTTGTTAAATGTTATTAATAAAAAAGAGTCATAAATCTCCCATTTTAAATTTAATTATTTAGCATTTAATTTTAACAGATACTCTTCGGAAGTATTTTTGTTGACAAACTTCGAAATTATGAACATTAGATGGTAAAACCTTAGTTGGTCGAAATTATCAACCTATGAAAAAATGAATCACAGTGTGATCACACAATCATAAAATTAGACTGCTGTTTTACAATACAATTTTTTCTTGCCTAGCCAGATTAAATCTCTTAGACCCAGTTGCATTTAATGCCAATAAGTTCCCCTTATTTCTCACAAAGTGATTTTTAATAGAATCGGTATTCTGAAATGTAATGTGATTCTACCATCTACGGCCACAGTACACACTTTTGCGAAACCGCAGCATTTGCAGCCTATTTCAAATTAAGTTTTTCACTAGGAAAAATTTATATAACGCAGTGCTTCTCAAACCATCAATATTTCCAAACCAATGTTCAATCTTAATTTATATTGTCCCCCACTCCTTACAATAACAGTGTATTGAATTTAATAATGCAATAAAGCTACGATACGACTTTAACCTTTGAAGAGTCACTAGAGTATAAAAATGTCTCACTAAGCTAAAATGCCAATTGCCCAGGACGTATATATACGTATTTTCGAAGTATGATATTTTCTGTGCATTGTTAATCATAAAATTATTCCGTAGGTATTGGAATGAAAAATAAGACCTTAACACTGTTTGCGAAGGATTTTCTTATTGAAGATTTGCATATTTTTATTCTTTTTTTCCCTCCCCCATAATACATTACATACGAATGCCAACGTTGAAAATTGTGGTTTTGGGGCGTGACTTGCGTATCTTTTAACCAGCAGTTAAGGGATTAATTATAAGCATTACAAAATATTAAGGTAAGTTTTATAATTTCTGTATTAATTTTTTTATATGACAAACCCATGGGGTCTCTCTCAAAGGTAATTATTAACTTAGTATTATCTTAACTTGGTACAGTTAAATTAATTATAGAATACATCGCGCTGTACTGATACATTTATAAGTGTATTATATTGTTACGAATTTTGTGTAAATTGTGTAAATAATTTGTATTTGAGAGTTTAATGCATTTATATTACTCTATGTTAAATTTATTTCATGTTAAAATTGTACTATTCACAAGCAATGCCGCCCCTTACGTTATAATGGAGATTCAATGAGAACTTGGCGAAATCTTGGCGGTAGAGCCAAGTTGGCATCAATTTTGGCGACCAAGTTGGCGGCCAATTTGGCGACTTTGACGACCATTTTGGTGTCATTGGCGACCATGTTGGTTAGTTCGGAACCCTCTGGAATACTCGAGAAAGTAGTAGATCTCTCCACTATAGTGTCACGTTCAATGACACGAGCGATTATATTTCTAGAAATTTCTGTCGTGCATATAAAAAGGATGCTCGCCGGTACGCCAATGATGCTTGATTAAGCCAGCGAGTAGTGAGGATTGTTTTGACTAGCGATTAGCTCGGCTGTGCTTGTGAATAATCTTATCTTACGTTTATTTTTAAACAATGTTATTGTGTTGATTGCTGTTGAAGGTGTGAAGACCTTCGGATATTTACCTTGTGAATATTGCCGATGAATCCTGTATTGAAAGGATTGGATTTTCGATAATAAATTCGCATCGCTCTTAAAGAACTGATTATTTTTTCTTTGTGATTGTTTTTGCATAAAATCCTCGAACCCTCGGATCTACGGAATAATACCAATGTTTGAGAGACGGATCTATCCACGATCCTTCCAGTAATCCTTTTTGGAAATCTTCGGGCTATCAGTTCACGTTATTCACAACCAACCCTTCGGAAGAAGAAAATCGTGATATTCAAATTAACTTACTATACATAATCGAAGTTTTATGACTAGAATAGAGAGCAGGATAGGAGATAAACCAGAAACCAGTCGAGACTTTTAATGAAGGTATCATAATTGAATTATTGTGATTAAAGACTTATTAGGAGAAAGCTTTAAAGAGACGATTGTTCACTGAGATTAAATTGATAGTAGATTAAATCGGATGATAGATTAGATCCGATACAAAGTAAGGATCTAGTTTGATAGTCTCCAAATCCTTTGAGTATTACCGTAATTGTTCCACTTTCACTGTTAACTCCTAGACATTATCTCACTATTATTAAATGAATATACGTCGTTTTATTGTGTGATAAATTAATAGATTGATTGAATCATGACGAATGTTTCTTCCCTACCACCCACATATCTAGGTGACCAAGAGAGAGGTCATAACCTCACACAAGAATGTAAATGTTTTTAATTTT
This sequence comes from Trichonephila clavipes, assembly GCA_019973935.1. Lineage (NCBI taxonomy): Eukaryota > Metazoa > Arthropoda > Arachnida > Araneae > Nephilidae > Trichonephila > Trichonephila clavipes. Next base: position 84,151 of record BMAU01016845.1, read on the forward strand.
TATTATTTCAGAATGTTTTTGTATGTATTTACTTTTAGTTAATATTAACATCTTTTTTTTAAAAAAAATAATCCTTTGTTTTCGACTTTCTAATTTGTCTGCGCCTACCTCAAAGAGTTATGATGCCCCTCTATAGAGGAGCACCTCACATTTCTAGAAACGCTGATTTAAATAGAGTTTATACATCTCTATTTACTTGGTTAACTATCTGTTTTCTTTCATAAAGTATTAGTATGTAATTTATTATAAAATGCACTCAAGAACATTGAAAATAGCGACCCAAGAAGGAAGCTAAGTACAATCGCGAAACTTTGCAAATAAGTACAGCGTATTATGATATGCAAATGATCCAAGTTTTGAGCCAATACGCATGCTCATACGCGCCGAGGTGGCGCTACAATCTGGAAGAGGGTGTTATATAAGCCAGTGCAAATTCGAAGATTCATAAACATGACGATTACCCGACGATTACAGGAAGATTTTGGTAAGCGAAACATGCCAGGTAAACGTGCTAGAAGACATTTCTCATAAATAAGCGAGTTTCAGAGAGGCCTGATCATCGAAAGGAAAACTGCAGGCTCATTGACGTGCCATGTTGCTGGCCAGGTGGATCATTTGGAGTGTGCCGTTAGAAATTGTTGGGAGCAGTGGACACGAGAAGCTACCCACGCAAGGAAAACCAGGTCTGGAGTGACCAGGAAGAACAAGAGGAGAGAGGATCGAAGGATGGTGTGGCAAGCACTTGTGGACCCCACAGTTACTCTTTCAACGATACGAGCAGACGTAGGCGTAGCAATTATTCCACAAACAATTTCCACACACCTTGCAGAAGCAAATCTTAAATCCAAGTGCCTTTTCCGCGCACTCCTTTTAACACCGGAACATTGGCAACTGCGTCTACTGTGGTGCCAAGCCCGATCAATGTGGAATGTCACAGATTGGCAAAATGTTTTGTTTAGGGATAAATCCCGGTTTGTTTTGGGGACAGATGATAACCGTGTACGGATGTGGAGGCGCCCTGTTGAGAGGTACAATTCCCCCCACACTCTTCTACGTCACACTGCCCACACAGCTGGTGTAATGGTCTGGGGGGGCATAGCCTATGATAGCCGGTCCACTTTAATTGTGACGCGTGGAACCTTAACGGGCCAACGTTACGTTGATGATATTCTTTGACCCCTTGTAGGAGCTTTCCTAAATGGTCCCCCAAGGGCAATTTTCCAGCAAGATAATGCTCGTCCGCATACAGCAAGAGTTGCTCAAGACTTCCTACGTCATTTTCAGACTCTTCCATGGCCAGCCCGCTCCTCCGATTTCTCCCCTGTAGAGCACGTGTGGAACCAGCTAAAACGACAGATGACATCGTCTCACTCTGTACATGATTTAGAGATGGCTGTTCTAGATTTGTGGGTCCATTTGCCTCAGGACAACATAAGGTGTCTAATCAACTCAATGCCGGGCCGTGTGGCGCCATGTATTGCAGCTGGAGGTGGTCCAACGCGCTATTGAAGTTTCTCAGTATTTTTGTCATTGCACACACTGTATTTGTTTAATTGTCTTGTTTTTGAGATCAAGTGAATCTCTCATCTGTGTCATTATGTGTATTAAATTTCATTTCAATCTGATGCTTTCTTCTTGAGTAGCTATTTTCAATGTTCCTGAGTGTATACGTTTTTACATAGCCTGAAATAAGTTATTTTTATTTAACGTAATAACTAGGAACATGATATCTTCAGAATCTTGCAACAAATGTCATTGTAATAGCAAGACGCGCAAAATAATTGTCATATAACTAAAAAGGAGCACCTCAAATTGTTAGAAAATTAAAGCATTTTACTTATCATAACTCAGAAAATTCAGAATTTAATTTCGTTTCGTGAATCTCTTTGAACATTATCCCCCTAATGATCTATATTCAAAACATACGGTCGTAAATATTTATGTGATATGCTAATAAATACGATTTAAAAGTTGATATAACTGTTTAATTTTGATATGCTGAATACATGATTTGATATTTTTCTGGATCACGGTTAATGTAAATGTTTTCTAAAGAATACAATAATGAAGTGGGGTATCGATTAAACTTTCCATACAAGTACATCACAGAGAGAATATTGATGTCAGCTACTGATGCAGTTTGATTAATATTTACTACAAGCAAGCAATTACCCAGGAAGACAGCAAGATTAATTTTATCCCATTAATGAACTTAAAACAAAGGTTTATTGATAGGTTGCGAAATTAATTACCGAAACTATAAAATCTCCCACCCCTCTTGATTACAAAAGGCACTTTAGAATTTCAGAGGAATTCATAAATATACTTTTCAAATTGACAGTTGGCATTTTTTTTACAATAGACGGTCTACTTCGGAAAATGTCAAGAAGTCTCAAAATTCACATTTAAATGGTACATTTGATAAACATGATTCAAAAGAGTCCATAGTTCATTATTGAATAATATTGTTTGTTTTCTTTTGTAAACCTAAACTGACATTTTAAGCTCCTTCAATTATGTTGAATTTTGAAAATGAAGGGGAAAACACGTGATAATTCGAAGCAAGTATAATATAAAAAAAAAGTGTTTTTAAGTCGATTCCTATTTAGATGAACAAAGGAAAATTTAATTTTAGCTACTTTTTATTAAACAGTGACAATAAATATAAATATGTATATATGCATATGACAGAATCACAACATTAAGTGGCAATTAAGTTTTATTAATTACCATTAAAGTATCGTATTATCATCCAAAATGATCGCGTATATAAGATTTCAATTCAACTGAATGTCTTAAAACGTAAGAAAAAAAAGCTTTTTAAAAAGATTTGACCCTAGTCACTAATAAATAAACCAACTTGGTTGTATTTGTAATTATTTAAACAATTAGCTTCAGTCAATTAACTTTAGTTAATTATAATTAAATTGTCGTATTTTTACTCAAAACAATAGGGGCAAGAACATTTCAGCTCAAATGAGCGCTTTAAAATTTGAGGAAAAAGCCTTTTCAAGTTTTGACACAAATCACCAAAATGGTTGCTAATTTGCCAGAAATGATGTCAAAGTGGATGCATTTGTAGTTCTTTGAAAATTAGTTTTAATCAATATTTTTCTCAATTGTGAATAAATTACTTTATTGTCATCCAAAATAATCATGTAGATAAAATTTCAGATCAATTTAGCGCTTTAAAAAATATTTTTTTAATGATTGAACATTCCACCAATATAATTTTATAGAGAGTGAGTTAATAATAGGAATTGAAGAAGAGAAAAATCTACGAATGTTAACCTTACCACACTTTCCCTTTGCACAATTTATTTTTACTGAAAATAATATCTACTTATTGCGCTAAAGAAATAGACTACTGTATGTTTTACATGGTTCTTTCAAATCGAATACATTTTCATAATGTGTGCTCATCTTATTTTCTTTTAATGTGATAAGTGTGAATCACGGTTTTATAAAGAAAAAAAAAGTATTAGTCGTGACCTACGTTTGTGGAAATGATGTTCCAGTATGACGATTTGGATAAAAATAATTAAAAATATAAAAATTTCAAAATTTAATATTGCATCAAAGAAGTTGATTTTTCCAAAAATTGGAGAAATACTTAATGTTAATTAGATGATTTTAGACTAAAATTTATTTTTCAATAATGTAAATAACCAGAAGTGGTTATTATTAAAAAGTGAATAGTGAACTAATAGTAGTGATATGTGTGTAAACTAAGAATTAAATAGTACAATGTATATTGCAACAATTCATATCCCCAGCTCGATTCCCCAACACCGTCCAATTAGTCCTCTCCAAGCTTTTTTCCGTCTTTCGCTGTATCATTCAATGTCATTTCGACATAGTTTTTTTTTAACTTAATGCTTAAGAAGTTAAAGGTGATTGATATTTTTCCTGTAAATTTTTAGCACGTAGGTGCATTCTCATTGTAATAAATAATAAAAAAAATACTAAAATGAACATTTTGACGTTTGTAGCATAAAAAAAGCTGGCATACCTTAACTTCATTCGTCTTTTGGCAATATTTAACACAAACACAAATTATTTTTTTTATTCTATTTTTCCCTTCATCTATGACTATATACCAGAGAAAATATTTTCTGCATAGGTATGTTTTGAAATTTTATGAAAAAAAAACTATTTCTTACTCCCCTAGGGAATACCTATATTTCTTGGAATGTATATATATTTAAATATATATTGTGTTAAGTTAATATATTTTACGTGTACATAAGTTTATTTTTAAGGATGATGTAAAAACTCTCTGCTTATAGGATTTTTAAAAATGTCCTAATACTTTCTGATCTTCTTCAACAGGAATTTGTCGTATAGAAACTGAAAAAAATGGAATCGATCGGTCATGCTTAGCTATGATTAATACCACTTTTCAAGGGCTTATTCTCCCTCCATTCTTTCATTTTATATCTTGAGAAACTTGTCTTGGCTTACGCGCACTTCAGACTTTAGTGCGTTAAAAGACAAAAAATAGGGCTTCAGTTCCGAATAAAGTTTTTTTTGTCGCCATGACTCTGGGGAATTTGAGTTGGCAACAACTATCTCTGGGATAGACTTTTTTAACTCTAATGTAGAACTTCTCACATGGGAATTATGAGCAAAACAAAACAGCATCTTAAATATTTCTCAAAACTATTTCCAAACAGGAAAGGTGACAGTTTTACAAAAACTATAAAGCAGTTTCTTTTTATATAGTACTAAATGAAAATTTGTTGTTGTATTTGCTCAATCGAACATATAGATAAATTTCATTTTATATTTTATTTAAAATAAATATAAACGGGCTATTTCTCTCTCATTACTTTAAAACTTATATCAATTATTTTTAAATAAAATGTAAAGAGACACTTCTTTTTTTTAACTTATTCATCAAGATTGTGTCTTGACACAAAAAGTGAAAAGTTTAATCTTTTGCAAAATGACTACATATGCTCTCAGATCAACTACAGCTTCTGAACAAATTAAAATATGTGATAGTTAAAATTATAGCCCAAAATTATGTACTAAAAAACGTGCTGGTTTTATACGCTGCTTACAAATTTTGAAGAAAGATCGAATTAATGAAGAAATTTTTAAATACAAGGTTAAATTTTGAGTATTGCTTATATTAAATAGCAACTGCTATTATTTTTAAATACATAAAATCCAGCGTATAACGCGCATTTTCAACACTAAAAATAAGGTTGTACTTTACGAATGTGCGTTTATACGTCGGGAGTAAAAATGATAGCTGTAAAAATAAAAGACGGAAACGAGGATTAAAAAAAATTAGACTTCTACATAGATCGAAATAATATTTACTTATGAGAAATGACATTGATCATGAACTTAGAGGGTTGTAATTCCAGAAGTTTACCAATTCTTCTTATGTTTTGGATAATTCATCAAATTAAGAACTGGAAAACATAAAAATATTGCGCACGTATATTTCGGATTTCATCGCACTATACGCCGGATTTTACGGTGATTTAAATTGTAATCTTATTTTAATATATTCCTAAAATATTTGGATATTAAAATGCATAATTTAAAGAAGAAAAACATTATTATTTTAAAAAATCCTCCCACGAAAATTAATTTGAAATAAAAACTGAGAAATTTGTTCGTCATTACATGTAAATAAATAATGCATTCATTTTGATTTGAGTTGCGAACTGAAAAAAAAAAAAATCAGAGCTATTGGCAAGAGGACCTCGAAATTTTGAACCACGAATATATGATGAAATCTGAGATGGCGCTGACTTTCTAAACATCCATACAATGCCAAAAAATAAGCAGTGAAAAACACAAAACCACCACAAGTAATATATATAGAATATAGAGCAGCATAGCAGCAAAGATATATATTATAAAGCAGTATATAAATATATATATATAACTATATTAATACATATATATGTATATAATTATATATATGATATATATATAAATATATATATATTAATATACATATACTATATATATTAATATATATATGTGATATAATTATATATATTGATATATATATATATATTAATATATATATATATATATATATATATATTAATATATATATATATATATATATATATATTAATATATATATATATATATATATATATATATATATAAGAATAATATATATATATATATATATATATATATATATATATATATATATATATATATATATATATATATATATATATATAAGTAAATTCCCACTTAGGTCAACAAAGAATATTTTTATGTTAGTTACTTTTATTAAATAATTACAATTAATATAAATATGTGTTTACATATGACAGAATCACAATATTAAGTGGCAAAAAAGAAAGCCATTTTCCTTTTTATATAGGGTGTTTGACTATTATTTTTGTTTGTTACTATTTATTCATTAATTAAAGTTAATTATTCTAATGAAATAGTATAGTAAAAAGAAATCACATTCTCAGAAATTAGGCCATACCATTTGGGGTTCGTACCGACGACATTTATATTAGAAGTTCAACTTGCTAGCCATTGCGCTACAAGGACACAACGAGCGTTTTTTCTGTTTTTGATTGGGTGTTGGACTTTTATTTTTTTTGTTAATATTTATAAATGAATTAAATAGAATTAATGAATTTATATTTGAAAAAACTGTACTAACATCCAGTGTCCTCCACTACAAGTTTCAAAAAAATATGTTTGAATTTAAGTGGATGAATAAAAAATATTTTAATAACGATCGAAAATTTGAACAAGTTATATATATGTATGGATACACTCTCCCTATATAAATATAAATAGGAAGAGTTTAAGCTAATAAAAGTAATTGCAAGACGTATTAACAGTCTAAGTTTCCTCTTCCGGCTAGACAATTTTAAAAAATTAGCTATGTGTTTCATTGATGTGTCAAATTAAGTTGTGATGATGTCGGAAAGATAATCACTTAGGAGATAAATTTATTAGAGCACTCGTGTCTTCAATACAAGTCTTCATTCGCAAATGTAAGCTGACCGCTGAGCCCGAATATCGCAATCGCTAAATCATGAGTTAAGGAATTCATTCCTCGATTCCATCGAATCAAATTTGCGCTTCGTTAGCTAAGCAATGACATCAATGAATTGTCCTAGAGATATCTAAATGAACGCCCTTGAAGTCCTCTGTCCTGCTGGTATGTGGGCAACGAATGCCAAATTGCGTCATTCCCTCGGAATAAAATCAGAATTCTGTCTTTATAGTATTTCAGTGATTTATTCGAGCAAGAGTTGTTCTCTTACGTTAGGAATTGATTGCTAGAAGCATAGATTTCTAAGAACATATCATAAATCAAAGTTCCAAGATTTGATCAAAATGCGAAGAAAAAAAATGCAGTTTCCATTCGGCTTTATTATCTTCAGATGTTGAAAAAGAATGTCGATATATGCTGAGCTGTAAATCAAATTGAGGGTTCTAAATCAAATATGTGATAAGAAGCATTTTTTAAGCCGCATATATATATATATATATATATATATATATATATATATATATATATCTGTTTCATGAACCTAGGATTGAAAAGAAGAAAAATGAATATGAAAGATATAAATTTCTCTCATCTTACAGCACAGTCCTCCTTCCCGAAAAAAAAGAATGTAGAATTTACATACATGTTTTTATAAACTTCAAGGAGTTTTTTTTTATTATATTTTGCTATTAATGAACTAGTGTGCACAATGCATCGTAGACAAATAAGTTCTAAGAATTTGCTAATTCATTCTCACTCTTAAATAAAACATAATTGATATTTAAAGACTTAGTCGGGATTTGGTCAGTAAGACTATAGTAAAGTTGCAATATAACCAGGTACTTTTTAACAGAAATAATCTATTTTATGATTTTTTTTCAAAATATGTTATTTAAAATATTTTTAAAAGATACATTTTTAATTAAATGACTGCATATTTTTGTTATAAACTAAAACAAATATGAGATAATGTTAAGATAAAATAATTTTTAAAAAAGCTTTTTCATAAAGCTTCAAAAATATTAACGGAAATGTTATTTAAGATATAAATACGTTTTCTATACTTGAAAAAAAAAATCAGTCTCATGGCATGCATCCAGAAAAAGAATATAATTCTGCAATTGACGCAAGCAATTTTTATCCGTCTTATATTCTATATCCTATATCAAAAGAAAATATTTTTATGTAATAATAAATACAATAGTTTCTCATTAAAAGTTTCTTTTAAAACTAAATTTATCCAACTGTATACTATTTTCAAAATCAAATTACACTTTCTTCATGATTTTTTAACTAAGATGTTTTTTTATTAGAAATGCGTAGTGATATAAGTACTGTAATTAGTTTTAAAACTGAGAATAGGGGGGTCACAGAAAGATTCCCATAAAATAGTTACATTTAAATTCCTAAAGTAGGAAATGTTCTAAGGACTTTGTGTTTTGAACACGTTTACACTCCATTTACTTCAAATAATATGCTACACACTTCTTGAAATGGTATAAATACATGAAAACGTACGATTTAATATGTTTTAGTACCAGATTATCATTTAGAAATTCCTTGCTTTATTTTAATTTATATAATTTGTAACGTAGAAATTATTTTACTGAACATACAGTAGTATATACCATACATATCTTTCAGACAAAAATTATTTAAAATATCTTCAATTTTTTAAAGCAGTTTAAATGCATTTGACGTTAAAAAAAACTTTTACATATATGATTTGAAATTTAGTAATAACATATTTAAAAAATCGTTCGATGTTTTTTAATAAAATATTTAAACTCTTGAAAAAGTTTACTTATAATACAGACTTTATTCCGCTCTAATGAGACATGCTCTGCATCTCTCTCCCGTGTGCATCATTAGGAAGTGAACCTTGTATGTGTTTTTTGAGTAGCGAAACAAAATTTAATAGTTCCTGACAGAGCTTATATTCTGTTATATTAAGTATTTTATCACCAGTGAATAAAAATTACGCAATGCAATTAATCTTAATGCGAATTCCAATTTACATATTTTCATAAACTGAGACAGATTATTTAATTTTTAACTATGTTGTTCACCTGCATAACATACTTCATATGAACACGCACATGTATAATCATTAATCATTTAAAACTGCTATAATTTAATAAAAGTTAAGCAACATATAGATGTATATCAAAATAGTATATATCTTGGTTAAATGGTTAAAAACCTAAAACTGTGGGGTGTTCTCTTGGGGGGCATGATATCCCAACGACGGGGGGGGGGGGCGAGCGTATCGATGAACCGAAAAAAATATTTAAAAAAAAACTTGTTAACTTAGTGAAAAACAAAAACATTTTGACATAATTATAAATTATAGCAGTGATTCTCTAAGTTTCCATATTCGCGACCCAATATTCAATCATAATTTTCATCGCACCAACTCGTACAATAACAATGTATTGAATTCAATAATAACATACTTTGACGCCAAATCTACTATATGACTTTTCCAATGCGTATATAAACGTCTCGCTAAGCCAATGTCTCGACGTATATAAACGTCGTTTCAAGGAATGATCTTTTCTGCACACTGCTAACCATAAAAAAATTTCGATGGTTTTGGAATGCAATAAAAGTACATTGACAATATTTGCGAAGGATTTACTTGTTTCCCAATATTTGCTTCTATATTTCTTCCCTTACCCCTCAATGCATCCCACACGCGCGTCTACGTGGAAAGTTGTTGGCATTGTGAAGCGAATTGCGTAACTTTCAATCGACAGTTAATGGATTAATTATTAACCGTACAAATTATCAAAATAAGTGTTAATGTTTGTGTATAAATTTATATATTTCAAGCCAATGGCGTCACTGGTAATTATTAAACTCGTTCTTAACTTAGTATTGTTAAATTAATTATAAAATAAATTGTGTACCACTGATATACATTTATAAGTATAAATGTGTATTTTATTTTTTATTATATCAGAATGTATATTTTGTTTGTTTACTTTCAGTAAATCAATATTTTTTTTAAATATTATCTTGTTTTCGACTTTTGAATAGGCCCGTGCCCCCCTCTTAGAGTTGTCACGCCCCCAAGGGGGCGCGCCCCACAGTTTGAGAAACATTAAATTATAGTTAAAAAATTTTTTAAAAAAACACATGCTTTTTTGTTAATCGAACAAAGTTATAGCTTAATCTTTTAGTCGCCAAATCTGAAAATGGGACCTAGAATCAGTCGCCAGATGCGGGGTCCGATCAAAAAATGGGAAATCGTTAATCCTGTTGATCCTGATCAGGACAAAGGAACAAAGTTAATGCATTTATTATATTGTAATCGGTCCTTCACAAGTGTGCAAATTTTGAATTAATCTGACCATTTAAAGTGGGTAAAAATTGTTCAAAGATTTCGTTACATTGAAGTGAGAAGTTTATAAAAGAGTGTTAAAAACGCATTTTACATGTCAATTGCTATCTGTCCATTTTAAAAATTAGAAAGGAAAAGTAACATATTATACTTATCATATTCCTTAAAAATAACTTGCTTAAAATATGTATTACAAAATAATAACATGTATAGAATTTAATACTGATCTTTAGCTTTACGGCAAGGGTGTCAGGCTCATAGGCTAACTTGAGCTAAACAAATAATGTTTAACATCAGGTGGGCCGCAAAAAAAATAAATATTCTAAGAACCATAGGTTCCATATTATCCTAACTGTGGTATGTTAAAAATAAATGTATGCATTTTGTTTAATAGCAATTAAAAAAGAGTATAATTAAAAAAATTCTACCTATGTTATTTTTATTACGTAGGATTGTTATTTTATTATATATTACGGTGTGCTAATACATTGTCTAGGCCGCGAGTTCGTACGATTTGCTTTGGCGGTTTGCTTTATAACTTTAGCGTCAGAGTACGTTATTATTGCATTCCATACATTTTTATTGTATGATGAAGTTGGGGACGATGAAAGTTATGATTGACAATTGGGTCGTCAGTATTGAAAGTTTAAGAAACACAGGGTTACAGTAACACATTTGTAAGCCCTTTGTCTAAGGAACTAAGATTGTAGGGTTAAGAGTTGCTGTATGGCGCAAATTTTCTCCTAAATTAGCCTATATTTTTTGGCTGAAAAAATAGCGTGTAAAAAATTCATCTGTACTACTATAAAAATTTACGAAAAAAAAACTTAAATACTATAATAACACAAATATGAGTTTCCTTATCCAGAAGCAATACAAGACAAAACGTGATACAGAAAATGAAAACTTACAAAAGATATAGATCTGAACAGCCTAGCTCAAAACGAATTAATTAATGAACATTCGTCAAAATGAAAAAAAAAAGAAAACACAAAAGTAAAAATTGGTAAAAAATGTTTCAAAGTTCTATTTCAAATGTTACGTAGAAAACAGGAAAAACATATAAAAGTTTACAAGAATATTCTCCTGGAAAAGAAAAAGACGTGAGTAATTACAAAATATGAGAAGTGCGCTGAATTAAAGAAAGGGGTGGGGGGGACACGATGTCTCAATTTAGGCACAGTTGGAAAAATGAGATTAACATGGTGGAATGAAAAATAAAAAAAAATATTTCAAAAGAACAAAAACTAAAGAAAAAAACGTATAATAAACTAGTAACATTAAACTTTGTGTGTGCTAGTGTGCGTGAATGTAAGCATGAATACAATTAAGCATATAGTCATGATATAAAGTTTTAATATTAGTATGTCACTATCGTTAATTAATATTTTCTTATACATAATTGAGTATAATATTCTATAAAGAGAAATATGATAATTTATATTTAAAAACGTGCTTTGATAATATAAGGATATTTTGTAAAAAATATTACCATTAAATTTACCATCTATTGTACACAAAATTGAACCAAGTTAACCTGCTAAAAGTTATTGTTTGTTTCAATTAAGTTTAGATAACTTTAATAAAATTGAATATTAGAAATGTATTCACGATTTACACCAAATCTTTCAAATATCAATGTGTCTAAAATATAAAAGAAATATAATTTCTTTAACAAAAAAAAAAAAAGAAATCGAATTCAAAATGAGAAAACCAAATTTTTAGTAACTATGATTTAGTTGCACTAAACTATTAAGATTGCAAGAGGTTGTTTTAAAGCGTCCACCTTAATCAATACTTTGCTATAACACTGGGAAGAAAAATAAGAAAAAATACTGTACAGAGAAAATTTAATTATAAGAATATGAATATTTTTAAACACATTTTATTCATGATACGAGCGTTCTTAAACATTTTATAAAATTTCATAAATTAGTAAATAATTGAAAGTAATGAACCACATGTTCAATATTTTAGAAAACAAGAGTAATAAAAAGAGACAAAATTTTCAGTCTTTTGAGGTTTTTTTACTGATTGATTGATTGAATATTAACGTCACACTGTGCAGCTACACGAGGGCTTTTGGTGACGGACCACGTAATTTTGAACCATGGTCAAGTGACGTGGACGACACCTGAGCTGGCACCCCCTCTCTCCTAACTACCACACCACACCAACGGGAGGAAGTTTCAGCTCTCGACAGATTTAACGTGCATCGCTGCCCTACACGGTGGGTCTTTATTGGTACTGGGCTCGAACCAGAGGTTTTTTATTAAATTTACCAGTTTGAAAAGAAGAAAATTACTTGTATATGTGTGTTTGGCCACAGAAAATAATTTAGTATAATTTAGAATAAAAATGTAAATTATCTAAATTCTTATCTAAAAATGCTATTGAATAAGAAAATTAAATTTTGCGGTTTGATGTTCAGGAGTGTAACAATTATAGTGTAACGTTGCATGTTTAGAAGTTTATATAATTATTGCAGCTATTTTGCGCATAATAGTAAAAAAAAATACAGGTACTAACTATTCTATACAGCTCAAATAAACCTGCCAAAATATAATCCTTTATTCATCCTAGTTTTTTAATCCTTTACCTGCCGGCAGCGTATGTATCCGTCTCGCTCAACTTATTCGCTTAGTGCCCTGGACACATATATATATGCTATTAAGAAATGCGATTATTTTCTTTTCCCTGCTATCAGTAAAACTTTTCTAAAGGGTGGGAAATGCAATAAAATCATCTTGACAGTGTTCGTGAAAAATATTTACTTATTTCAGAGAAAAACATGATTATTTATGACCTATTCAACTCAATACACCGTATACGCTCCCTTATTTCAAGTACGGTGGAACTGGGGTACGAATCGCCGAAACTTTTAATTGGCAGTAAGGGGTTAATAATTTCGTACTAATATTAGACGTGGAAGAAGTAAGCAATGGATCGTAAAGGTGAACTTTCTGGAAGATTCTACCTCTGTTGAACCATGAGTTATAGTCCTAGGGCCACTGAATATATGTCATTGGCTGATGCACTTTAACATGTAGAGGCTATAAGTCTTCACGTAGGCTTAGTGTGAAAGGTTGGAGAATAGGATGCCAACTTTGTGTTATCCTTGTCACTTCACTGATGTTCACAATTAGGAGTTAGAAAGCAAAATTATGAGCCCTCTTGTTGCTTCTGATTGCGGAATAAGCAAACAGTTCCTTACCCAATACTAACTTAGCAACAATTAATACTCATATCTGCATTTATGAAACTTTCAGTTTACCAAAACATATTGAAAAAATGCTAAGAATACACTTCCTGTAATTATTTTTTTATTACCAATGATGCTATGGATTGGTATTTAACATTGTAGAACAGGAGAATTCCCTGGGAACTGGTATCACTTTTTAGTACGGCAGCATATAGGTGGAATGCGTCACCGCAATGTAATTTTTATGCCCAGTTTCCTCCATAGATAGAGGCACCTGAGCTCTGACGATGTGAAATGGAACGAGCAATATAATTTTGCTGAGTGCACCTAAGCCAAACGGGCCCTCTAGGGAGTTTCGACATACCACGTAATCATACGATATGGACGCTGTCGGTTTTCAGAATCATGAAAATTCACCGACTTGGACAAGGGTTTGAACCCGCATTCTTGGTCGTAGAAGGTCAACAACAAACCAACTATGCCAGTGATCTGCAACCCCCAGTTCGGGGACCGGTACCGGTCCGTGGATCAAATGGTGACGGGCCGCCTAAAGAACATTAAACTATTGCCATTTTATTTAAAGTGATGCATTTCTGTCGGATTTGCGCCACTTTTCACGGAAATAACTTCATATTCCACGTTTTAAATCACTTTTATTCATTTTTGGTGTAACTATATTTTATTCTAAAGGCATTTTTAAATGTAACTAAATTAAAATTGTTAAATCAAAACATTCTAAAATATAAACAATCAATGTGTGCCACTCTAAGTGGGCCGCGGTAAAATTATAAAACGTAGACCGGTCCGCAGCGATAAAAAGGTTACGGAACACTGAACTACGTCCCCCCCCAAACTGTCCTTCCTGTAAATGTAAACGTTACAAAATAATGATTTTCATTTTTTTAATATTAAAAAAACATAACAGCTTTTATTTGTATTGGTCCTGTTTATCATTTGTTAATACGATTTTCTAGGAATATATTTCAGCTTCGTTTCATAGAATGTGAATTTATAGCTAATTCAAATAAACCCTCAAAATGCATTTTAAATTGTATGCAAAAATGCAAAGCTTTTAGTAAAACCCTTCGTAAGAATCAGACAGAAACACTGATTTGTATTCTCTAGATGCAAAGTTTTCAAAACTTAAGAGAATAGATTCGATCCACATGCTTAGCTTTGATTATTCTATTTTTCAAGGATTTACCCTTACCATTTCTTCTATTTGGCGAAAATATGTTTTGGCAAGTGCTCCACTCTTTCGCCCTGGAGACACTAGCATCTAGATGTCAAAAACAAAGAGTAGGTCGAACAGGAGAAGAGAAAGTGTCTTTTATCGTAGCATCAGCTCAGGGGACTTCGTGAGTTGTCAACAACTATCTGTGTGACAGACTTAAGAACTATGTTTCAGAACTTTTGCCATGGATTAGGAATGAATGTTAATACCCCTAGTCCGAAGCTCTTTCTGGTGGACAAAACGTGATAATGTTAAATAACTTTTAAGAGCCGAAAGATTTTTTTTAAAAGAACTTTTAAGAATTTTTGTTTAAAATAAAATAAAAAAATAATCTCTTTAATATATAAAACATATATATCCAATGACTCATAAGGTCATGGACGTTATTTAAATATTGCTTTTATACTGATGGGATGTAAAGATTTTCTTCCCAAGTCAATTTTAAAAAAAAATATCCTTTAGTAGGAAAAACAAGTAATATATATATATATATATATATATATATATATGTTAAGTATTGGCCGAGTGGTTGATTTTTGTCGTGGTGTTGGCAGGTCTTCATCAAAATACACATCTTCAGTGAACAGACATCTTCTTTATTGTGGCCCACACATCGAAGTTTAGCACAAAATTATAATGCAATTTCACAACGACGAGACAAACAATTCATGATGATGATATTAAGCACAGTGGACAAGCAAAAGTGACATCTTGACGGACACAACACATAAACACGGAGAAACAGCTATATTTACTAGTACACTATGACGGCAAAAAAAAAAAAAAAAAAAAGATAGAGCAAGCGACGAACGCCATTACACAAGTTGTTTTTATTCCTCACCAACAGTGCAAGTGCGTGATAATTACGCAATCATAGCTCTGATTGGATAGAAAGTGCGGGACAGGAATTTCTGATGTAAAAATATTCATCGATTACGATTAAAATCAGAGTGTTAGTTCTGAACCAAATAATCAAAAGATTTCAATATTGTTTAAAAAAGTTAATTAAAGAGAATGCTAGAGGGAATTATTACATATATATATATATATATATATATATATATATATATATATAAATTAAGTCAATCCCCACTTAGATCATTAAATAAAAGTTTTATTTTAGCTACTTTTTATTAAATAGTTACAATTAATATACATATGTATATACAGATGACAGAATCGCAACATTAATTTGTAATTGATTTTTATTAGTTATCATTAAAGTATCGTATTGTTATCCAAAACAATCGTGAATATAAAATTTCAGTTCAACTGAATGCTTTAAAACGCGAGAAAAAAAAATCTTAAAATTTTGACACAAGTCGCTAAAAGGGTCGCTAAGTCACCAAAAATGATGCCAACGTGGCTAAATTTGTAATTCTTTGAATAATTAGTTTTAATCAATTATTTTTTATTAATTATAATTATTTTACTGTATTGTAATCCAAATTATCATGTATGTAACATTTCAGCTTATTTGAGCACTTTAAAATGTATTTTATTATCGATTGAAAATTCCACCAAGATAAAAAAAAAAAAAAATAAATAGAGAGTGTTAGCTAATAGTAGGAATTGAATACTTATGAATATGGAGTGTATTAAAGCTAAAAGATCAAGTATCTTAGCTAGTTAACTGTAGTGTCCCTGTCTGAGAGCGCACAACTATATGATTGTACTTGTCAATCAGATTGGATCAAAAGGATCAGCATAAACTTTCGCCTAAAGAAGTTATCACTTCAAAAATACCTATTTTTAGTCGTGAAGAGTAAGAAGGAATTTCTATATTTTTTTTGAATTCTTATAACTAATTTTACTCGTGTTAATTAAAAATATCAAATGTATCATATATTTAAAAATTTCCATAAATCTAAATGCATGTTGAAAAACAAAAAAGAATCATTTAGCTCTGCCAATCAAAACTATTAACAATTTAGTTCTGACTACGTTCGGAACCGTGATTTTGAAAAAGCGTATAAATGGATACTATTGATGATATTTAATGTCACTTAGATTAGAATATGTGCATAAAATTGTTTTAAGAATATTGCTACAATAAAATTTATTTACTTACCACATTTTCACAAAAAATGTGAACATAGAATGATTTATTTTCAAAACATTCTCCTTTTATGTAGAACACTTCTATTGTAATTACATTTTACCTGTATATAGCTCAGATCTCTGTACAGCGTCTGAACTAAAATTATTGAAATATATAACTTAGAAGTGGATTAAGGTATCCGACTGCTTGCGACAACTTTTTTTTGAAAAAAAGGAGATATGGAGATCTTCTTGTGATTTTGATATTTATTTAGTATATTTTAAGGAAAAAATCTTAAAATTGGTAAAAGAAAAAAAATTATTATTAAAATGAAAAAAAAAACTAGTAAAAATTTTACGAAAAATTACATAAACGGGGCCCGCTCTGATTTTTTACAAAGATTTTATGCACAAACTTTCCATAATTTTTTAATTATTTGTCTCAATTTTTCAATCGAAGCGCTTTTGATGTGTTACGTCTAAGTTTAGTTGGGGTAGTTTGTTACTTAACAAGACACCATGTCTATCCCAAAACACGGTTGCCATAACCTTGCGTGTTGAGATTGTCCGCCTCTGACTGGTGAATTTGTGTGACGCCATTCCATTGACTGATTTGAAGTGACCTTCACGATAAGAGATATTTTAATTTTTGGGTACTTACCACACTACAACAATACAAATGGCGTCGTTTGACGAGCTTATGCCGGGAGTTGGTACGCATGCGCATTTTGCGCGACATTCGATTAGCTACGACGAACGTTCGAATATCCCTTTACAAAAACTAGAGCACTTTATTAAGTCATTATACGAAATTGCTTAAAAAAACATTGACTATATTCACATAAAGAACTGCAAATTTTGAAATAAAACAGTGATTGATAAATCTGAAGATCAAAACACTTCTACTGTTATGCAGAACATAAGCACAAAATTTCAGCTAATTAATTTCAAAACTTTTTGAGCAATCGCGGTCCCCGTTTGAGTTTTTCGAAAAAAACACATTTCGAGTAAAACGCATTTTAAAGTTTGACATCTTGTGTAAAGTTATGGCATTTGCTTTTACTAAAATGCTTGTAGTTTTTGTTCTAGTGGAGGGAAAATAAAGTACTTGGTATTGTTATTAAGTTAATAAAATGGTCTATAAAATAAAGTCATAAAAAAATTTGCCAATTTTTGAAAGGAGAGGAGAAATTTTAAGAAAAGAACGCTGATAATTATTTCAGTTGCAGGTAGCTAGGAAAATAATGTAAATTTTTCAAAAACTCTAGTTCACACCCTCTGAATAAGTCTTTACTTTATATAAGCGGAATATTACTATCATACAATCATTTTTCATAGAAGGAGAACGTTTTGAAAGTAGGTCATTTTAAGTTAATATTTTGCCGAAGTATTTTATTTAAATAATTTTTATAGCAATGATATTCTTAAAACAATTTCATACATGTATTCTAACCGAAGTCATACTAAATATCATGAAATTATCCATTTATATTCTTTTTTAAAATCACGGTTCATAACGTAGTCGGATACCTTAAGAACAAGCAAATTTTAAGCTGAGTATGACTTTGCACGCTCTCAAGAAATAAAATTAAAATCTATGTCACCTGAGAGCTATGTATACCACCCTAAAATAGTGCTTCTTAAACTTTCAATACTTGCGACCCAATATTCAATCACAATTTTGATCGCACATCCTCCCTACAATAACTATATATTGAATTCTATAATACTCTACTTTGACGCCAAAGCTACGATACGATTTTAACCTCTCCACCGCCAGCGTGTATAAGTGACTCACTTAGCCTGTGCGTAAATTTTCCTGGACGTACATATACGTCTTTCCGAAATACGATCCTTTCTGTTTACTACTATCCATAAAATTTTTCCGAAGACTTTGGAATGCAATAAAAGGAACTTAACAGTGTTTGCAAAGGATTTACTTATTTCAGATGATTTCTTTTTTATTCCCTTTCTCTAGGCCCCCCAATACGTACATACACGTGCATACGTGTAAAACGGTGGCATTGTGGAGTGAACTGCGTAACTTTTAATCCACAGTTAAGGGATTAACTATAAACTGTACAAATTATCAAGTTAAGTGTTAATTTTTCCATATAATTTTATATATGACCAGACTGTGAGAGGTCACGGATAATCATTAAACTAGTTATTAACTTATTATTGTTAAACTAATTATAAAGTATATCTTTCAGTACTGATACATTTATAAATGTATTATATCAGTGTAAATTATTTCATTTTTTCTGTTTATTTTCAATAAATTAATAGCTTTTAAATAATATTTTGTTTTCTACTTTTCAATATGATCGCGCCTCCTCCCAGGGTTATCATGCTCCCCTAGGGGGTGTGCCCCACAGTTTGAGAAGCACTGACCTAAAATTCTTAACATACAGATTGCAATTTTCCCGCTGTTTCCAGCCACGTGCTTAATTTAAGATACAAACTACGGACACAAATTAAAATTTTCAAGCCTCTGTAATTTCGCAATTACGATGGTTGAAAAGGTCAAATTAAGATGGGAAGGTGTTAGAGCAATATCCACTCTCGAGGCAAATTGACAAGACTAGTGCCTTCAACTTGAATCTTAATTCGCAGATGTTCACTGACCACTATTCGGGAATTCCGCCGCCAGCATTTCATGAGTTAAGGAATTTGTTCCCCTATAAATGTCCAATCAAATTTGTGCTTCGTTAGTTAAGCAATGACGTCTGTGACATGTGCTGCATACCTATTAGGAAACGGTCTCGATATTCTGTGATCTGTAGGTGTTAGGAATGTAAACAATAATTACACGAACGGATGTTAGAACATTATAAGTTTCTTAAATTTCTTCTCTTTTGTAAGATTTATTCAAACAAGATTGGTTCTTCTGCATTGGGAATGTGAATGTCTGGACTATTAAGTTTTCTAGAACCATGTTGTAAATCAAGATACTAAAGTTTAATCGAAATCTAGAGTAAAAAGAAAGGTTTTTATCGGTTTCTGTTACTTTCTGTGTGGTATATACAATAAGTTTGTTACTTATTAAGCTCTAAATCAGATTAACGTTCATAAAGTTGATACATTAAATCTTGTGTTTGAGTTCAGCTTTATCTGTCACATTATAGGTGGTAAACAAGTAATATAAAAAAATTAAGTCAATTCCTACTTAGATCAACAAAAAAAAAAATTATTTAGCTACTTTTTATTAAATAGTTACAATTAATATAAATGATATTAATATCATATTGTCATCCAAAACAATCGTGTATATAAAATTTCAGTTCAACTGAATGCTTAAAAACGTAGAGAAAAAAATATTTTAAAGTTTTGACCCAAGTCGCCAAAAGGGTCGCCAAAAATGATGCCAACGTGGATGTATTTGTAATCATTTGAATAATAAATTTTAATCAATTAATTTTTATTAATTATAATTAAATTACTGCATTGTCATCCAAAATAATCATGTATACAAAATTTCAGCTCAATTGAGCGCTTTAGAATGTATTTTATTAACGATTGAAAATTCCACCAAGATTAATAAATAAATATATAGAGAGTGTGGGTTATCATATTAGACATTAAAAAAAAAAGGTTAAGAGACATAAAATTTGTGTTGTATCTGTACATTAAGTTTATTCAACAGAGTGTAAAGTAAATTACTAATAGCTTTACAATTGTAGGAAATGGCGTATTAAATGTTTTATGTATTTTGATTCTTGCAAGTGGTTATTTTTTAAAATTCTTTTAATAATAATTACAAAAAAGGGGAAATTATAAGTAATACTTTAATTAATTTTTTATGTATGAGCTACCTATAATAGCATTGCTTTTTTTTTCAGGAAGTTACTTCAAATATGGAACGTATTTAAAACTTTTAAGCATATTATATGCATTTGGGTAACCCAAAACAATTATTTAGTGGGAAATTCTCTTAATAGGTTAGTAATATGGAAATTATTTCTCGCAAAAAAAACATTATAAATCATTTTTTGAAAAAATTATAATAGTAAGGTTTTTCCTAG
>BMAU01016845.1:112500-165000 GCA_019973935.1 Trichonephila clavipes
AAATTATGCAGCTGATATTTTATATACGAGTTACTGTTGACATAAAGGGAATTTGAAAATCTATATTCAATAAAACTATCTTGGGAAAATTCTAGAAAATTTAAATGATATAAAAATTTAGTTTACATATATTTATTGAAGAAATCTATAAATAAAAGTTTTATATAGACGTTTTCCATAATTTAGAAATATTTCAAAAATAATGAAGCACATATATATTTTATTATTTTTTTAAAAGAGTTCTAAATAAAAATATAAGAAATTCATCTCTACATGTTCATTATTGTCGCTGAAATTCTCGAAGAATATGTATTTAATTTTCATCTAATTTAAATTTCTTGCAAAACATTTGTAAGATATATTCATGAAAATTCCATAGAATTTAAATTTCTAATCTGAATTGGTTTGATTATCAATGTAAAGAATGTCAAAGTATATACAGCGAATGTTTTATGATCATATTTTATCACATATTCCGAAACTATCCAGGCCAAAAAATAGATATCTCGTTACTTTTTCCAAAAAAAATAACAATAACCTGGAAAAAATCATAAAAATATAAAAAATTTATTTTAAGATTTACAAACTATTTTCTTCCAGAATATTTTTTGCTTCTTTTTTATAAACTGACATATTTAAAGCTGTAATAAAATAAATGAATTGCTTGATTTCATTACATCTCATTAATGTAAAAATAAATTATTATTATATTGCAAATTATTATATAAAAAAATATTTTATTAAAAAATTATTATATTGCAGTCTATATTGAGATATTATGTGTTTTAATTTCTGATTCTGTACGTTTTGAAATCCTTAAGTAAACCAATCCCTTTTAGCTACATTATTTCACAAGTCTGCAAACAATGCATATGAATTTAACATGCGTGTTAGAATTGTATTGCAGGGAAATCACATATCAAACATTAGTATAATAATCTTAAAAACCTTATATCAATCGAAGTTTGTAGTAAATTTTCAATCATTTTTTGCTAATTTTGACCATATTGGAGCTTAAAATATAGAATGGAAGAAATACTGTGTAAGAAAAAAAATAGTTTCTAATCATTCAATATCTTACACCAGTGTTTTCCAAACCTTTTTAACCTATGGACATATTTTTATAGTCAAAACTTTCCCAAAGATCCCCAAGTGAAAAAGCTACTTAAATGCTTAGTATAAAAGACGCAAATTTTAAGAAAATTAAAAAACTATTTATTAAAATTATAACTTTTGTATAAAATAAAATATATAAAAAATGATGATTTATATGAATTTGATGAGATGTTATAAGTATATTTATTTCGGTCTCAATGTTTGTGAGTAGCAACCTCAAATCCCCACAAGCACTAGTTTTATTTTTTTACTTGTTTTTTGTGATGTGGTTTTTTACACCATTGAATCCTCGTTCAACCAACTTGGAGGAAGGGAAAGTAGTCAACAATTTCTGTACAATAACCCTTAATGCAGGATTTGAAATTGGGATTTGTTTTTGTAATCCTAATTTGTAGCATCCTTGTTCAGATATTGGTTTAAGTCCCTCTTTTAGGGAAATTTCAGTAAGATGCTCCTACATTAGTATAGATTCATCCGTGTTAGGGATCTGAGTTAGTACACGAGCAAAAGTTTCCAACACCTAGTCGGTAATATTCATGTAAATAGTTGTTATTCATTTAAATTTTTATAAAAATAAAAAATGAATCAATTTCTTTGTTTTATATCAAACCTTTTGCGTACTCCTTGATGTTTTTCAGGGATCTCCTAAATAATTCCAAGGACCCCTTGAATAATATCGGGGAACCCTGGGTGTCTGTAGGGACTACTTTGGGAACAATTGTATTTTGGGCAGATTCTGCAGAAATATAAAAAAAATATCAACGAAGTTACTTATGAGATTTTAAAGGCCAAATATAACATTTACCATCTTTTCAATTGAGATTTTATATTATGAAGCAGTACAAAAAATAATACTTTAAAATTTGATTAAATAGACGTAGCTTGGATATGATTAATACCTCATTCTCTTAACTTGCTCCTTTTTTTTTAGTGTGGTGAAAGCAAATATTGCCTGGCACTCCAGTCTTTTATCCTCAAGAGAGCATTAAGAGGTACAAAGACAAAAGTAAGTATTTTTTATTTACTTTCCTCCACCCCTTTTCGGTGGAAAGTAGTAAAAATATTTGTCGACTTTTTAACCTTCGAGATTTGAGACTTCGTAAGAAATATATGTTAGGGACAAAAATAAAAATTTTTTCATTGGAATTTTCTTTAAAACTGTGAGACTTCATGTTATAAAAGATTTTGCAAAGTATGTTTGAAATTTATAAGAACTAGAGATAATGGTTATTTGTATTAACTTTTGAAAGATCGATAGATCTTTCAACAAATGAACTGGAATTTAAGAAATTCCATGAAATTTCCTCATGAATTAGCTGTATTTTTGTTCTTTTCACTAATAATAAAAAACACATTAATTTATTTAAATTATACTTTATTTCATTTTTATATAAATATATATGTCTTGCGATTAGTAGATTTCTGCAGTTTCTTGAAAGCTATGCATAAACTGTAATAACTAAATGTTTTAAACACATTTCATTTTTTAAAATAACTATATAAACTATCACATCAAGTAGGGTTTAAAAATTTAATTTTGTACGCTAACATTATCGGCAAAGCTGCCTCAAATATTTACCGGATATTCATTTTGGTAACAAAAAATCTTTTTTAAAAAAATTAAAGGTAATTTTTGAAAAAATAAAAAAATTCGTCGATGAAATAGATCTATATAATACTAAATACGTTTCTAAAGATTTAAATTAAATGTATAAGAAAATGAACATAAAAAAGATACAAAAATACACGGTTTTAAAAAAAAAAACGTTGAGATATTGGATGTTATTTTAAATGAAACTTGTTGCAAATTATATATAAATGTAAAATAAATAGATGGTCTCCTGAAAGTTAAACTTTTCTTAGCTTATAGAATCAGTTATGTCAATTTATTTGCACTATATACATGTATTCTGTGTGTGTCCTCTAATAAACCAAAATGACTAAAAAAATGGACTGAATCTTTGGATTAACATAAAAGTATAATAAATATAATCATCCAACTTAACAAAGGAAATAAGGATTTAGGAAAAATAACAAAGCTATTAAGGATAGCATATAAAATATCGCTATATAATTGTAATACATTTACAGAAAAATTAATTGAAATCTTAACAATTTCATAAAATAAGTTCTCATGAAATAAAACGTAAAATATCTGAAGATTTTAAATTACTTTCTTTAATGACATTTAAAATGCTTTTTTAAATCATTTTTATATAATTCTATTCAACAGAAATAGTCATAAACTTAACATTTATATCATGTGTTTAAAAAGTACAGCAAAGCACAACAAATAGAGATAATTAAATAAGACATGACTGCAAATTGCTAATACATGCAATCATCCTTTGTCAATGAACGCCGTACGATTAATTACGAATTGTAGGAACAATTTATGAGGTTACAAGACAACATAAATAACAATGACTGTAATCAAACGTCCTAAATTAAGTTATCAAGACATCAGAGGGTTGTATAATGGTTAAGGGGATCAACATGGCCGTAGTTTAACCCGAATATTAATTCGCTTGAGGAAACTAACCATTTAACTGGAATTTCTATGTCAGGGGTGTGCTGATTAAGGACTTCTCTCCTTAGTGCATATCCGATTCTTATTTAAAGCAATGACTTCAATGATAAAAATCCTGTAAACATCTAATAAACATCTCCTTTGTCTTGTAATGCTACGTAAATATGTGCTGCAAAATATTAACAATTATTTTGCAATAAGATATCTGTCTTACGACATTGCGAAAGGTTTTATTATGGATTTGTATGTTCACATGCAAACATAATTTCTAAAAGTTTCAAAATTTTCTCTAAACTGTACAAGAGACTTCTAAAAGAGTCAAAAATATAAAACTGTTTTTATTTTTTAAACATGAAATTTGTGTATTTTTATGTACGTACAATGACAAAAAGCATTACACATCTGTGAGTTATAATTAGTTACCTTTTTAATGTAATACCTTTGAATATTTAATTGATCTTTTGTTCGTTCATTTTCCTGTTCTCAGTTAAGAACCAATGTAATTAACAAGCACTTTTTAAAACAAATCTTACACGGGGCACAAATGAGTCTCAACTGACCAACGGTCAACACCTGCTGCATGATGATCATTACCTGCCGCTACGAATGTGTGTGTGCAGTGTTTTGGTCCGACAGTGTTGCCAGATCGGACGTTCTGACTTTATTCACCGAAATTTGTTGTCAGAGGTTTTATGCATGGATTTCTAAAAAGTTCTAAACTAACTAACGATTTACACCGAAAGAACTTGCTTGTTAATTATATTGCCCCTTCTAGCATCTGAAAGACGTCTACCACATAAACGAACAATCAACTATGAGTTTAACATGCATAAATATTCAGTTAAAGGAAGAGGAAATCAATTTCGTTCACATCACACTGTTTGTGTAACTGCAGTTGATCATTTGTAGAATATGATGAATTAAAAAAAAAAATATTGAACTTGTAATCTTACTTTTAATAAACGCAGGAAAACGGTCATCAAAAGCTGTACTATAATTTTACGCTTATATATTTATTTGTAAAATAAAAGAAATCTTTTAAAAAATCTATTTTGACAAGCCTCCGGAAAAATAAGTCATTTCGCAAACGTCTCGAAACACAACTTACATTACCGAGCGAAAGTGAATGGAAAAAAATGTTTTCATTTTTCCGAAAATATTGTTGTTAGTTTTAACAAAGATAATATAAAATTTATTTTCAATTTGCAGAAAGTACTTTTTTTAAAAATTTTACAAAAGAAAATGTATTTCATATAGGAACTCATCACATTATGTCAAAATCTTTCCAAGTATTTTATGTAGAAAATTAAACGTATTGTAAAAATAGTACGTTATCATTGTTTATATATATATAAACGAAAAATTCTGTCAAATAAGTCCCAAGAAATCTGGATTTAAATTTCTGGCATATTCTAAGATTATTTTTCCTTTAGCTTTTATAACTACTTAAGGCATTCAAGATAACTGAAGTATATAGCATAAAAATAAACAACTAGATACAAATGCCATAGATTATTTTTTTTAATATTATCTATTCGAGAGTAAATATAACTCAGCCCAGCATAAAAAAATATTTCCTCATAAGCAATAATTTGAAGTGACAACATTTTACAAAACAGGCAAAAAAAAACTTTACTTCAAAACTAATTTTAGAACTTAAATCAAAAGAATAAAATATAACTTTAAAAAAATTCTAACTTAATTTTTTACAATCATTATTACATATTGATGGTTTTGTTATAACTTTGATCAGTGGCGCACCCAAGAGTGTGTGTGGGGGAGGATCCTGGGCCTGGACCCACCACAGCCCTTAATTTTTTTTCGATTGATTATAATCATGTGTATATACACTCACTTCCTAAAGTTAAGCACGTCGAGGAAAATGCTAATTTCCGGAAACCAATCAGAATTGAAGATGATGCAATTCACTGCAGAGGTAGATGGAAACATGCAAATGTATTAGGTAACAGACAATCGTGCTTTCATGTCAAGAAATATGCCAAAAAGGCAGTTTTATAAGAAGCCAGCTTTATGAAGAGTTACAGAAGTTGATTGTAAGGGCTAATAGAAGGTGCTTAAAACTTTCGTACAATTTGTTTTCAAGACATGCGTGTTTCTATGACTTCCAGAAAACGAAAGGGAGATTCTGAATGCTGGCGTACAGTGGAGTGGATTGAAGCAGGACAGTCGATCACAGATGTTTCTCTTTTCTTCGCCGTTCATCATTCTGTAATTTAACGTTTATGGAAAGAATTCCAAAGTACGCAGACAGTGTACAAAGGACCGTAGGCGGTCGCTCAAGGGTTACAAACTCCGAGGAAGATCGATATATAGCTATTGTAGCCAAGCGGAATCGCAGAGTGACCTCCACACGTGTGACATCTATGGTTACAGAGTCCATTGGTAAGGCTATATCTGCAGCTACTGTACGCCAAAGATTACATATGAATATACTGTATGCCCGGGTACCTCCAGTTGGTGTTCCTCTATCCGTCCAATCACGAGGGGCACGATTAAAGTGGTGTCGGGAACATGACAATTGGACTGATTCTGACTGGGGCAATGTCTTGTTTATTGATGAGTCAAGATTTGCCCTGGAGCCAGATGACAAGCGTATAAGGATATGACGTAAACAAAGAACATGCAATCAGCCTCAAAACATCACCGAACATCACGCATTCTGAGGTGGAAGCATTATGGTGTCGGCAGGGATTTCATTAGAATACCGCACCGACCTGCACATCTTTAAACGGGGTTCTGTGACGGCTGTCCGGTATCGAGATGAAGTCCTAGAACCCATTGTGAGAATGTACGCTGCAGCAGTTGGCCCTACTTTTGTTTTAATGGACGATAAAGCACGTCCCCATAGAGCTGACATCGTCGATGACTACATGGAGAGTGACGGGATTGCGCGTATGGCGTGACCAGCATATTCACCCGACCTTAATCCCATTGAAATTCTTTGAAATGCTCTCGGCTGTGCTGTATCTTCCCGTTTCCCACCTCCAGCCACTCTTATTGAGGTGGAAACTGCTCTACAAGAAGATTGGCTATTGCTTATTTTTGCGGTGGTTGACCACCTAATTGAAAGCATGGTCAGAAGGTATAAACTTTGCATACAGATGAGAGGGGATCACATACCCTATTAATGTTATTTTTTTTCATATAATGCTGTTTATTTTCTCTTTATACATAATTCGGTTTACGTCTCCAGTATGGCATTATCTGAGAGCTTACAAAAATTTAATATTGTTTTTATTTCTCTATATAATTACTGATTTTGTTTTATGTATAAATATATATGCTACTTTACTGCCAAATTTTGTGTCAATCAAAGTGGTATTTGTTGAATTTTTAAAATTTTATATCTTCGTGCTTAACCTTTGGCAGTGAGTGTAGTACGTAAAATGTATTAAGTATTTGTTACTAATAATTAATTTTACTAATTGTTGCTAATTATTTATTCAATAATTAATTTTTGATTTTTTATTCCCGAAAATCGACAAAATCAAAAGAATGTTAAGCGGCGTATTTGAGCATGATAATAAAATGGTGTACTTCCGATCTTGGATCCCCCTCTCACCTTGAAAATTTCCTATGTGCCCAATGACATTAATATATGCATGGATTACATCGATTTTATTTTGTGAATATAAAATTCTAGATCAATATTAATACAATAGATAAAAAGCTTTGCTTATGTAGAAAAATAAACGAAAAAAAATATCGAACTAACTAAATGTTGTATTCTGCAGAGGTTATTAGCATACATTGCATCAATAAATAGAAATAAGACAGCAATAATTTCAATAGAGTTGTATTTTATATTACCTTATAATATTCAGTATTGTTTACGTCAAAATTGGAAGCTTATTAAATATGTTTATAAGGGATTACAGTCGAGATAAAATTTAGCTTTAAAAATGCTTTTATAAAATCTTGTAAACACATATTTAAATACCAGTATATGGTGTAAGCAAACATGCATTAAATACTGTATATTCATAAAAAAAGTGTATAGCATATTTTCAAAATAAGGTAATCCAAATTAGGCCTGCGCGCGCGCCCCGAAAGTGTTGTATTTTAAAATGAAGACGTATATTGCTTGAAACATATATAAATAAAACTTTCTTTTTACCATATTCAGTCCGCACTGTTAATTTATTTTTATTAACATAATTTGATGACTTCACTTGTTACAAAAATACCGTTTTACAGCTCCTATATTATTTTTGGCAAAATAATTTTGAAAAAAACCTTATATAACATTTTATTTGAGTACATCCTCAACTTTCTCATCAAAAAGCTTATCCAAAAATAAAATAATAAGTAATTTTGCACGCGTATTATCTTCATCCCATAGGTGACCTTTGGCGAATCTAAAAAAAATTTTAGTGCTAGAAAACGTTTAAGGATTGTTCTAGAATGCCCTCAAATAGGTAGGTATTACTTGTAAAATCTGGTGATTAATTTGTGGTAAGTTGTTAACCCTTGGGAATAAAGCACTACCATGGGACAAACATGTAAATGTAAAATTGCTCGTTTCATGCACTCTGTACAACTTCATAAATTTTAAATCTTTTGTTTGTGGAGCTAATTTGATATCAGTTTGTCGTCAAGTGATATGAGATCCAAGATGGCGGCCTAGTGGTAAAAAATCGTCAAAGAAATAATTTTAAAGAACTGTTTTAAAATATATGTGAAATGAAGAATAGAAGAATAAAATTAAAATAACCCAGATCAATCAATAATGAATATCAATATAATATAATAAAAGCCCATATTTACTACTAATAATATTATGCAAGGTATAATAATCGTATAACATAATTTAATAGTAATTATTACATATAATATTCATATATAATAGTATAAAAATAAGTATTATACATAATAATAATCATATAAAATTATTTAATAGTAATCATAAAAATAATAATGCAGTTTAATAATATCTATACATAAGAATACTCATAAAAATTGTAAATATAATAATTACAAATAAATAAGATTTATAAATATAATAAAAAATACTGTAACGAATAAAGAATGTAATATAATTATTACATCTAATAATAATTGCAATTTTATATAATACCATAAGTAGAATAATTACATAAATTATATTAAAAACAACAATGATATTACTTAAAAAGTGCTCTGATAACTTGGAATATTCCAAAAAGTGCGATTTTCTGTAAGAAATTGCATGGAACAAGGTACTTTCAAAAATGCATTATTAAAATTTTTTAAAAAGTTGAAAAACGAGATGTGCAGCGATTATTTAATGAACATGCCTCATAAGTTTTTTAAAAAATATCCTGGCACTCACCCATGATATTAAAAACACACATATTAGAAAATTGCACAAAATACAACTGAAAATCAGTTTACTTGAAGACCCAATTCAATGGAAATGGTTATTTTTTTTCAGAAGTCGAGTTATAAAATCGTCTACAGTAATTAGGGTTACCGCAGGGGAATAAATTAAGTCTAATATACGTTATGTCCATATAACCACATTTCAAGACGATAGAAATATCAAGGTAAACATATTGTAATAATATCAGCCATCTTGGTGAATATAAACAAAACAACTTGGCACGTAGCACCCCAATATCAAATTAGCACCTTATATGTTACATCGGTTTTTGTTTACTGAAAACTAACGCAACTGCGGAATCAATAGAATTAATTTTAAATATCCGTTCTGTGTGCATTTTTAGAACATATATTAATAGAAAAATGCATTGATTTGTTACCTTATTCAACGTAGATTATATAAGAACTCGGTTGTGTGAATAGATATTAATATTTTTCAAGCAGTGTACGCCTACTTAGTATGATTACAAAATATTTTGAGAAAGTCTCTAATAACATTGTAACTCTTAAAAAGCTTTTAAATTTTTCATGGCATGTATATATTTTTAACCCCCCTCCCCTTTTCTTAGATATTTTTAATGCTATATTTCTTCATATCAGGGAAATAAAACAAAATTTTATGTTATGCTAAAACAAATTAGCTCTTGTAAGATATAAGACTTAGTATTTATTACATCGGAGGAACAGCACAAAAAGCCTATCACAGTTGATAGGCTCGGAATAAACTAAAAGAGTATATATGTCCGAACCATAAAATTTATTATCGTGGTAAAATTCGCCAGTATAATGTATCACTCCTATATAATGAGAAGTTTTTGTGTGGTGTCTAGCCAATATTTTTCAAAAAACCCAAAATCTTATAAAACTTATATTTTTGAAGCAAGTACTCGTAGTTTTAAGTATAAAAGAGGAAACTGAATGGATAAAACACTTTTTTGTAAAATACAAATTTAATAAATTTATGAGTTTTTTATGTAACTTAATATAGTGCAATATAACAATAAATCCTCATGTATATATATATATATATATATATATATATATATATATATATATATATATAGCACAATATTTCTTCTTATGTGTTCTCAAGCACATTTTTTACAAAGAAGAAAGCCAGTTTCAACAAAACGGAATTTAATTATTAAAATTGATCTCTAACGTAGAGGCATACTTTTATTAATGTGTCATAAGATAGTTATGAGAAAAATATAAAAGAAGAGTAGCTTTTTTTAAAAAAAATGTATAAGGAAAACTAAACTGAACATCACTGAATATTTTTCAAATGTTTAGAAATTTTCGTAATGTTGGATACTTTCTTTCAAAAGGAATTACGCAGAAAATGACTTAATGAAAAAGATTGAATCGAAATAATTCAATCATTAAGTGTACGTAGAAATGTTTGGAAGAGACTTTCCAATCAATGCTTATGAGTATCCAGTTAAAAATGTATTAAGTCTCTAAGAAACAGTATGAACGCTGAATTAAAGCATAGTTCTTGTAGTATCCTCTAAATACAAATGTTAAAAGTAAGAAAAAGAAAGGAAAAGAAAATATAAATATATATATTAAAGGCTATAAAGACATTTACATCCGCGCATAGCTTTCGATTAAAAAATTAAAAAAAATATGCAACAATATTTGGTGTTATAAAACCTTTTAACAATACTATAATTAAATTATCCCAACATAGAAATTGAAGTTGATGGTCCGCAATTGGTTTCGCTTTTGTTGTGTTCAGGAGTGGAGTTGAATCTGAGCACTTTCCATTTAGAATCCATGATGAATGCACACTTCTTGTAGCTGAACTTTTATGTTTAATTTTCGCATTTAAATGTATCACTGAAGAAAACATTGTTATATCAGACTATCTCAACTGTACCAAATCTCTTTCCTCCTTGAATTATCATAAGTGTATTTCTTCTTCTAACGACATAATCGTCAAGATCCTAAAGCAACTGAAAAACCCCTAAAATATAAACATCTCAATAGATTTTGTGTTTATTCACGGACACACGTCGTTCTTGGAAATGAGCAGGCTGATTAAATTGCAAAGGCTGCAACCAACCGCACAAAATGGAGATGGACTTTATTATTCCTAAATCAATTTACAAGAAGATTGTGAAACAAAGTATGCTGAAGTCTTGGAATCAAGAATATCTCATTTCAAATTAAGGAAGCTTAACAAAGAATTTTTTTCCAACCATATTAAAAAGAGACTAGCCTCTCATGATTTTTATACTGATTACAACTCAATTTCTAACTAGTCATGGTAACTTTAAAAGCTACTTCAACAAATTTAATTTAGTTTTGTCGTCTTCCTCTGATTGTGATGTTGGTGGGGAGAAAAATGGGGAACAAAGCAAACGAAACATTCTAAGACTGGTTTTCAATGTACTTAATATAAATTGGTTTCAGAAGCTTCAGCAACTTCTTTCCACCAGAGAAGTGCTTTTAAGGAGTTCTATGAATTCGTTGTAAATATTTGTAATTCTGCATAACACCCCTCAAAGGGTTTTTTTCCTTCATTCATTTGTAATATGGAATTAATACTTACTTCTGTGAGCCCCGTGTAATAATACTTTGTGGTCCACGAGGATTTTATAATTGTTTTCAATTAAAAACATAGAAATTTAACAGACAGGACGCAGTAGATAATTTACTTAGAAATAGGATGGTATAGTAATGTGATAATTGTAAAACAAGTACAAAGGATTATCTAAAAGAAACAAACGAATTTTTGCTGGGTAGAGTTTCTATAGTACCGCGTTTCGCCGATAGGAGCTTTCACCGCTAACACTCCTGAATCAATAAGCCGAGCACCATCAATTTAGAAGGTAAGAACCAGTTTCGGTAGAATTTATGGTGACAATTGTTTTGTATGGTTGTCGATTTTGCTGTGATTGATCTTCATACACAGCTTGCAGCGGTGAAATTCTAATTTTTCTTCGTAACAATTGGAACAGAAACTCTGAGGATGTGGACAGAAGTAGATGTGCTTGAGTTGATAAAGATAATGTGGAGAAAGCGGACAATAAAGAGGATACGGGTTTCATACATTGAAAGGGCGGCCAAATTATGTTTGTTATACTTATATCTGTTTGAGTACTTGTAGATATAGCTGCAGTTTAGTTATTTTAGCTGTGGGTGAAACAAGGCCTTTACCCGGACACATCTGATTTGGATTTAAAAGTGTGGTGCCTCCGTCCACCACAGAGTCCAATAAGGGAGGAAGTGTGTGAGTCAACTGACAATTACGATGCAATTAGATGGAGCGAGGTAAACTTAAAACCCCTTTTTTGCAGCACTAGCTCTACAGCAAAGTCTCCGAATTGACTTATCACCAGCCGATTGACAGGAGCGGGCTTACTCCTGTTCCCCGTCTACAGCAAAGCATAGGCCAAAGAGAACACGCAAAAGATATTCCCGGGACACCATTTTCCTCTTTATAAGACGCTGCAAACGATAAACATGCGGGTTGGCAAACCAACGGTGTTAGTAAAAAAAACAAATAAATAATATAAATATCGTAGAATTTGCGGGCAAAAATAAAACATGAAACAAAACTAATGCATTACAAAATGAAACTCCAAAATATGTTATTAGTAACGAATAATACGTAATCAATTCTAAGTAAATTAGTTGATAATTGTTATCCATGTATAATTACAATATATGTAACTGTGAGCTAGAAGGGAAAAGAAAGAAAGTATGAATTGAATGACAAGAGGGAGAGGGGGAAAATAGATGGGGTCACTATATAAGATACCCCGAGTACGTGAAACTCATATCTGCCAAAGACATTAAACCCCTTGGGAAAAGAAAAAGATCACTTGGGCACCTGGGGATTGTGACACCCGTACCATTTAAAGAAGATGAGCCCTCTGAAGAGGTTTCCTCGAATGAAAAGAAACATCTAGGACAAGCGTTAGAATGATGTTACAAATATGAAAATAAAAACGAGATGGAGGCATGAAACAGGAAAAAAAGATGAATTCAAACCATGTATTGAAAAAATAGGATGATAGATTAGAGTATTAATGCAAGTCGACACTAGATTGAAGGGATTGACCGTTTGTGCTTAAGATTTGAATACTGTATTATACGGCTTATAACGCGCATTTTGAGCACATGAAAATAAGATCGAAATTTACGGGGTGCGTTATACTCCGGGTATAAAAATGAGAGCTTTAAAATGAAGAAAATATGTGCATATAAAAATTAGACTTCTACATAGATCGAAATACTTTTATTGTAAAGGAAATTGCATTCCTTATGAACTTAAAAAAAGGATTGGAGCTCAAAACTATACTATTTTATTCTAAAGCTTGAAATAATACCTCAAATAAATAGTTTCAAAACCATGCATTGAATGAAATGAATTCATGCATTGAACCAAGCATTTCAGATTTTTTTTTATAAGAATGGGAATTTGCTTTATTCGGCGAATATACCTAAAAATTAAAAATTACAACTGGAAAATATAGGTGCGCGGTATACAGCGTGTTTTATGGTAAATAAAGTTTAAAAAAAAGTTCAATTTCTTTCAGGAACCCCCTCGTATAATCATATAATAAATAGTATAATCATAATAAACTGATAGTAAAGTAAAATTTAATAATAAATTGCTATTTACTAATTTTTCAAGTATGCTGTTATAAAGTTGGTATATGTAAGTTACATTATTAAAATACGCACACACATTTTACGTATTATTATGATCTTTAAATGTGATATTTTGCCAAATCACAAAGATAAATACTTTTATAAAACTTTAACCTTAACCTTCTAATTGTAGTTTATTTTTAGAATATTAATTAATTCTGGTGCACAGAATTCGATCCTGAATAGCTAATGAATCAAAACTCTGATACCAGTTCATTTCAGAGAGAATATCGGTACCAATTACCGATGCCCGGTTTTTGATTAATATATTTACTACAAACACAATATGTTCTCGAAAGAGTGGGATTGATTTTCTTCCGTTTTAATGATCTGGCTGCAAAGGCTTATTAAACGGTTTTCTATTAATTATTGAAGCTTTCTTCTTAACTGAGAATAGAACTTTAATTTTACGACAATTTTCACTCACACAGATGTTTTATAGAGCACTGACTTATACAAACATTTTTCGGAATTATCTACAAATAAATGACCCTTAATTTTTAATTGAGTAATTTCTTTTTATTTATTTCTTAAACGCCAGAAGTGGGGATGACCATGTGTCACATAATCTGTAAATTAAGGGGGAAAGTATATATCAATTTATACTCGAATGATAGAATGACTCGAATGCATTATAAAATAAAGAAATAAATTTAATAATAATTCGGGTCAAAGTTTCCCAGTGATTTTTTATTCGATGTACAAGGTGTCCGGGCTTAAGTTTTTCAAAAGTAATCATTTATTATTACGGCAATACCCAACAGATTGTTATAAACTTTTCATCCGGGGATTGAAAATCCCTCCGATATTTTTGGGTGTTTTCCGATGGGCCTCGTGTGCGCTCATTAGTCGACAAGACAATCGCAAACGATGAACTTGTTACACTGATTTCATCAGTAAATATGTAGCCGCTACAGCAAAAGATGCAGTGCGTACTTTGGTTAACGGAATTTAAATCAGTCAAGTGTGTCCAGCGACTTGGTTCAAACAGAATGAAATGTTGATCCCCCGATATCAAAATCTATCAACCAACGGGAAAGAGTTTTAAAGCAGACGGGAACTATGGTATCTCTAACTAGCAAGTATCATTAAGTTTTCGTAATAAAAGACAATGTTGATCTTGTACATGATTCATTTTGTAGGAGCCCTGATACGTCTATTATGCAAGCCAGTAACGTCTTTCTATTATGTTCGAACACGTCGCTGTACACATGTGATATTTAAATTCCGTTAACCTAAGTATGCACAACACCTTTTGCTGTCGCCTTTTCCTTAAGTTTTCGTAATGGAAGACAATGTTAATCTTGTGCATGATTCATTTTGTAGGAGCCGTGATACGTCTATTATGCAAGCCAGTAGCGTCTTTCTATTCTGTTCGAACACATCGCTGTACACATGTGACATTTACATTCCGTTAACCTAAGTATGCACTACTCTTTTTGCTGTGGCGTTCACATTTTTACGAATAAAATCAGTGTAACAAGTTTATCGTCTGTGATTTCCACATAATGCGCAATAGTCCGATCCATCGGACAACCCCCAAACAATTTCGGAGGGGCTTTCATTCCCCGGATGAAAAGTCTATTACATTTTGATGGCAGTTCCGTAATAATAAAACATTATAAGGGGTGTGACCCAATGTAATAAAGGGACACGCGGGGAAGGGGTTCTTAATTAAGTCCACTAGTTAATTAAACACGTTTATTAGACAAAACAAACATTTACATACATAACTAGAGAACTAACAGTTACAATAGAATTGAAAGGGGTCGGAGCGCATGCTCGTACGTCCTTACAGTTCCGAAGCTTGGCCATCACTGAAGATTGTTCTAGCCGCTAGAGGGCGCGATAGTCTTTCTACTGTTCATATGAGAAGAGTTTAAACTATACGGGGGGTTACAACATTACTTTTGGATACATTACTCCCGGATACCCTGTATTTTAGTTGAATAACGGGCCAGTTTTTTCTTTTAGAAATCATAACTACTTTTCATATTTCAAAGAGGCTTAAAAATATACTTTTATAATAATTTCTTGACTTTGCGTAATGGTCAAATTAGGATGTTGCATGTTTTAAAAGGTACACAAAAACAGAAATTTTATGACATGTACAACGTCTCTAAACTTACACCTAAGTTTATCCCAACTAGCCCGCAATAATATGGATTTATAAATTTTTTTCATTTTACTTCAAATGAGCCGAAAAGTTCTATATAAAGCAAAAAGGTTTAATCTATGCACAATTAAGTATTGCACAAAAATGTGAAAAATAAATAACATGTACTCTATTAGATATGTTATTGCCTCTTTAATATAGATAACAAGCATAATTTATTATTAAGATCAAAATGTTAGAAGGTCGTAAGTAGAGAAGGTATACAAAAAATACTTTGAATAAAAATTCCTAAAATTTCTGACAAAAGTGATAAATTTTTTAAGAGGATAAAATCGAAAAACAAGTCGCTTCGATATTTAGAACAAATAAATCTCTAGTCCTCTTTTTTTTCCTCTTCTCAAACATAATTTTTTCAGAAAAATAAAATAATGGATTCAATCCCCATGCTTTTCTATGATTAACACAGCTTCCAGACACTTATTTTTGTTTTCTTTTGTTTGGAGAGAGCTTGTCTTGGTTCTCACTTCAAACTTTTACCCTCGAGACACTGGCACTAAGTTGTCAAAGACAAAAAGTAGATCTTTGAGTCTCCGAAAAGGGAGGGAAAAAGTATCTTTTGTCGTCCCGTCGGCTCAAGGGAGTTTGAGTTGGCAACAAACACAGCTTTGATAAAATTTAGAAATCGATTTCAGAACCTTGCTGGGGGATTACATGCGACCCTGCAGAACTTTGTCCAGTCCGGTATAAAGCCTTTCAAGAAGTGAAGAAGGATCGTAAGTAAGTGACTAAATTTAAAACTAGCATTATACGTCCTCTTTTTAATTAGTATTTAATGACCTATTTTTCTTACCAATCTATATTACCGTATTTAATTTTGTAATATTCTAGAGATGATATTAATATGATAGTAAATTATATTAACAGCATCGAACGCATTAAAATTACAGAATTAACTTTAATTTAATTAAAAAAAAATTCCGAGACTTAAAATAAGCTTACATTTGGTCAAACTCATTTTGGTAGTAAATGGGCATTGATTTTTTTTTAAAATTTAATATCCATGTAAGTTTAAATTAAACATATTTTTAGCCACCCATCCAGTATAGTAGTTATTGATGCTGACTGCAGTGCTGTAGGGTCTGGGTTCAAACATTCAGATATACACTTGACATATATGATGCTATATATATGTCATTCTAATTTCGAAGAGTCGATTCAAAATGAAATTTTTTAAAGTTGTAAAGCGAATTTTAAATAAAGTATCTCAAAAATGCAAATCATTATGACCCATTGTGTCAGCTTCACAAAATTCCCACAAGTCTGGGCCTTCTGTTTCTGTTTTTTTTTTCTTTTTTCGGTTATAGAAGAGTGCTTTACTTTTACTTTTATTAGAATTAAAAACAGTTTTACTTGTCAATTATCATTTTGAAAAGTTTAAATTGAATGAAAAATACCTCTGGGAAAGATATGGTATAAAATGTGGCATTTTTTTCTTAGAATTTGTATAAGTCACTCAAAACTACATTGTTTCTTTATTTTTAATCCTTTTTATTGAGCTTAGAAAGAAAATCAGCTTAAATTATGATTTTAAATTATGATTAAACAAAATTATGCCAAACAAACTAGACAGATTCCTGTAATACTAGTATGGCACACAAATTACATTAGTAGCATTTTTGACTGCAGCATTTAATATAAATTTAATTTTTCCACTTTCAAATACAACATGTATTCAATATTTAATTACATACGGTGTTTAGGTATTTTAAGAACATATGCTTAAAACATTATTAATTGATTGTACATATGGTAAAACATTTTATTCCCCTATCCTATTGATTAAGGGGCCGATTATACCTGTAGTACACTCAGGGATGTCTAAAGACTCCTCGAGGCCCTGGGCCCAAAGAAATCTTAAGATGTGTTGGGGGGCCCTGAGCATCTATTCAAAAGTAGGTCCTACTTGAGATCTTTAAAAGTAGACAGTTGTCTGCATACGTTGCCAAATACTCGTTCAAACAGTAATTTTAACCAAATAAAATGTGCACGACTCTCATCTCAAAAACCTAGGCACTAACTGGCTCGACCGATGGCCGCATTTCGAATAAATGAGTTGATTGATTGTGGTATTAGGCCTAGGCATGGACAACGACCATCGCATAATGATAATCTTAACACTTTTTCCAATTGATATGCAGTTTAAAATTCCCAGTTTTCGGTTTTTAGAATATATACGGGAGTAATAACTGACTTCGATAAAATTATAAGGATCATGATCTTATTCAGACAGAATCAAAGACAAAACGAGGCTCCTTACGAGGCCCTGGGCCCGAGCCCAGTTGGCCCCTGCCATACCTTAAGACGCCCCTGAGTACAATAATAATTTTTAATCGGTATCTGTATTTCAAATAATATTTTCAATGTAACAAAAAGTACGACTTTCTTTAATAAAAAAAAAAACAAGAAGCATTTCTTTTTTTTAGTCATTTTATTTTGTTGATTCGTAATTGCTTTATATCGTATATTTACTGTAGCTTAATACAACAGTTTAAGGCGAAGTAGAATTTATTTATGTAAAAAATCGTAATTTTTGTATCATATTCTTGGTTAAAACATTTATCGCTATTTTATTTTATGCAATTAAATATTTATTATGTTTAATGTTTATTTATCCACCAGTAGGAGACAGTTATATTTACATATAAAAAAATCTTGATATAGTTTTATTTAAAGAACTTAACGCTTGCAATTATGTGTTTTATTTTTCTGATTGTTCACTTGGCTAAATTTAAAGAATTTTGCGATTGATTTATTCGTGCCTCATCATAATTTGCTCACTTCTATCATATATTTCGCTATTTCTAATGATATTGTAAGAAAAATACATACTTTTGTATATTCCATAGATTATTAAAATTGTTGATCTATCTCGTATTAATTAATGAATAGTTTTTGGCATTTACGTATAGAATTAAATGCGGATGCATAATTTTAGTTTTGAAGTAAATATCCATTAACCCTAATTATTAGCACTGCAACCAAACTATGAGAAAACACACACCAAAGACCAAAAAATCATGTGCTGTATTTGAATATAACTACATAAAATTTGGATTGGGAAATATTTGTTTTTACACCGAAATTAATGAGATTTGGGTCATAAATATAAAATTTTTAAACATTCCCTATTGAATTCACAGTTGATTGAATGAACAGAAATATACCCCAGGTTGTTTACAATTAATGTTTAGTAAGTTATTCTGAGAACTCATTTGTTGAATAGATGTTGTATAGAGCCGGGTCGTAATATATAAATTAATTTCATATCGACATGAAAGATTGATGTACAAATTTCCTGATAACTCTCTCAAAATTTTAGTATAATTTCTCCAATTTATATATGTTACATTGGGAAATTTTTCAAACCCCTTATAGTTCATAGGTTAATATTTGTGTAAGTTTAAAACCATGAATTTAATATAAATTTATGAATTGAGAGAATACGTCTACATTTCTTTACAGATGCATTTTACGGAATTACATACGCATTTACACAATATTTTTATAAAAATTATATTAGAAAAAACTACTTTTAATTTTTTTAAATGGAGTTTTTTAAAATAAATAAGTCAAAATGAAAACAAGACTGTATATTTTTTTTAAATTAGCATTTTAGCATTTGCACTATAACTTATAAATAGAAGGGAAAATAAAATTATAATTTGATAATTTCTTAGAATTTTTAAGGTTACAGATAAGTTTTATTGGTTCTTAAACTTCGATCGCCATGGCTCCTCCTCGTGTATCAGCTTAAAATCATGAACCCTCAAGATTTTAATCACCCTTTCAGACTCTTTATGGGGTCTCAGGGGTGTTAAATTTCTCTAGAGCTCTGAAAATATAAACAATTTTCAAACAAGTGTAATTTCTTTAAATTTAAATTAAATAATTCGAATCTTTTACACATTACTTATAAAGGAATGGGGCTTCAGAAAAGTATA
This sequence comes from Trichonephila clavipes, assembly GCA_019973935.1. Classification (NCBI taxonomy): domain Eukaryota; kingdom Metazoa; phylum Arthropoda; class Arachnida; order Araneae; family Nephilidae; genus Trichonephila; species Trichonephila clavipes. The sequence goes on from BMAU01016845.1 coordinate 132,311, forward strand.
AAATGTTTAAAATATATTCATAATTTTAAAAATTATAAGCATATGAAAATAAGAAACTTTTCTATAAGAAATATTTATTAAGTTTTACGTCGCGCATGTTATTTTCTAAAATAGTAGCGTTAATTACTAGCTTTAAGTTGATTTATAAAGTTAAATGTATCCTTATTACACTGTAGTAATATAATATTGGTAGAATACTAAATTATATATTTTAATAAATAAAAAAAATACATTTTTAAAAAATATTTAAAAAATTGCAATATTTTACAAATATTTTGAAATACAAATCATATATAATACTAAAATTAGGTAGGGTTTAAATAGCATGATGCATTGTATAATTCTATAAAGTTTTGAACATCAGAGGCTAATATTTTAGAAAATAGCGTGCGCAAAGCAAAAAATACTTAATATTTATTATATAATTTTCGTATGCATATGACTTAAAATTATTATATTTTAAACATTTTACACTTCTCTGAAGCCCCGTTCAGTTATAAATAATGTGTAAAAGATTCGAATCATTTAATTTAAATTTAAAAGAATTATACCCGTTTGAAAATCGTTTATATTTTCAGACCTCTAGAAAAATTTAACACCCCTGAGACCTCTTAAAAGAAATAAGTCTTAACATTAAATGTTAGATCATCGTGGATCCCTTATAACGCGCTGCAGACTTCGAAGGGTCAATGGACAACAGCTTAAGAACCACTGTTTTAAATTGTAAATGTTAAGGTAAAATGCTGCACGAAATTTTTTTGGGTGAAAGCCTGATTTATAAAAAATATATATATGCTAAATAAAAATTACATAACAGACATCTTTCAAATTGAGACACGTAGTCAACACAAAATACTCAATTCAATGTGCGTATTTAAGGTAAGTCAGTAGGGTAATAACATTTTAAAAATCGCAGGTATCGTAAAAAAAATTGGTATTGTTTAAAAAAAAAACTTTTATTTTTGACTTAATGATAAGCTCGTGCCCCACACATAGTCTTATTACCCTTCCCTAGGCAAGCACCCTAGTTTGAGAATCACTGTAATAAGTGAAATAAAATACTCAGTTCTTTCCATTGATATACTCAGGAATTAGAGTAATAAACAAACGTTTATTTAAGTGATAAAACTTCATTAAATACAATACCCTAAATATCCTATTACAGTTTTATCACGTATAATATTGATACTAATGGACAGATGATAAAATATGTTAATTATACTCAGTTCATACACAAGGGGATGTAGTAAAAGAAAATTCATCGTTCGCAGTTAAAAATGTATATAACTCTTTTTAGTACTTAATTTAGACACTTTATATTTTATACTGATATAAAACTTGTTCAAAAAACATTATTTGCCAATGTGATGTTCTGAAATATATATATATATATATGTATATATATAATATATATAATCTGAATCAGATATATCTGAATCAGATTTTATATATATATATGTATATAAATATCGGTCCTAAGTCCGAGATTGCACTTGGATATTTTATAAATTTTTATTTTATTTTATAATTTTTTAATTTTGTTTGAAAATGATGGAACATTATCTTTTATATTCGCCATTGATATTCTGAAGTGTTTTGGTATTTTAGGATTCATATATTTCAATTTTTAAATTGATAATTGTGATTGTTTTTATATATTTATATATATATATATATATATATATATATATATATATATATATATATGTATATATATATATATATATATATATATATATATATATATATATATATATGATATTTTTTGCCAAGAGCATTCCTTTAAAAATAAATTAATCTGTTAGTATATCATTGCAATTTATGATACCCTACGAGTCCCAATCATTAAAAATTTGAAGAAACTTTCCAATTATTATTGAACACAAAAAAATTTGAATATGGGATCAAACTAGTTCACTCAAATAAATATAGTCTAGAAAGATCCTGTAAATAAATACAATAAAAGAGATAAATATTGCAGGATTTATTCTTTCATATGAAAGTTTTTATATTGAGGAATTAAGTAAGAGAGATAGCTTTGCCATATTAATGAAGGAAAATATAAATGTTAAATGAACCGTACCAAGAATACAAAGGATTTAACCGAAAACGCATCATTAAAACTTCTTTGAGAACTTAACAAATTTGGAGTAATGGTATGGATTTTAAAAAAACTCGTATATATATCATAGTCAAAATGAAAGAATCTAAGAAATGTCAAGTATTATGGGAAGGTTTGCTGTTACTAATAGATTCAAAAAAGTTAAAAAAATATAATTTAAATATAATGCATTCAACTGCATGAAGAATATCACATAAATATAAAAAATAGTAATTGGAAAAGGAAGTGAATCTATGAAATTTCTTTTATTATCCGACCCGACTTTTCATCATTAAAAATTAAATTTAAAGCAATCATATATTTTTATTTGTTTAAGTTAAAATCAGGACACTCCTTTTAATTACATTTAAGACTTCTATACCTCGCAAATTTCAAAATTGGAGACATTTTTTTTTCTTTTTTGCATTTTCTTGTGGCTCATATCATTGGGAAGCTTGCCACCAAATTTCAGACCTAATGACAAATTAAGCTTTAGAATATTTGAAGTTTTCTGAGCAATAGTTTTAGTTTCACTTTCTTTTTAATGCATTTTTACACTCTTAAATTGATATTAATTAAAAGTTTTTTTGAGAACAATTACCTATTTCAGAGTGAAATGTTTATTAAATCCAATTTCGAGAACTAAAGTTGTTTTTGCTTGATTATGTGTTGAGTTTTTTTAGTTTTCATAGTTACATAGTTTTCATAGATTGATTTCAAGGCCAAATTTTGCTTTAAAATAGTTTATGAAACACAGAAGCTTTATCATTATTTTTTCCTGCTGACAAAATGCCATGGCCAAAACGTTCTCAAGTTACTGTGAGGAACAATACTTCGAATAGATGAAATATAATGAAAATGAGGTATCTAAAAACATTCTTCAGCTGATTCTGCAATTTGTTTCTTCCTAGTTTAAGTATTTTGAATTCATGTATTGAGGATAAAACTAAATATTTCTTTGATGTACCAAACTACATTATAGTAAACATATTGTAGTGATATATTTTAATATTTTAAAATCCTACAGCTAGAGAGAATTAAAACTTCCTAAAATTCCCCTGATTTAAAATAATAAAAAAAAAAATTAAACTTTATGTACAAACCTGGATATTTTTAGCTTACGTTAGTATTATTATTATTTTGTACATAAATATTTGCATTTCAAATTTTTTGTCAAAATATTAGATTAAAATTAAGCTGAATAAACCGTTGTAGTGACAAATGCTATCAATATTAAGCTAAAATATACTTTGACTCTTTCAAAATAGTATTTACAGTCATATTTAATTTAAGTAGTGTTTTAATGTAGAACATACATTGGAAAAAAATATATATAAGGAAATTAGAGCTTTACGGGAATTATAAGAGAGGTTTTTTTTACGCATTTACGAACTTTAAATGCGTTTTTCTAAGACTTTCAATTTTAAAGATATAAGATTTCTAATCCCTAATTTTTTCTCTCTTCAAGATAGAACCTTGGAACTTTGTGTATATACTTCTAAACGTATGTTATTACGTTAAACATATGTATTATTAGTATAGATTTAAGGCTGAGATCTCTAGTTATTTCTTTTTAATGTTAAAATTAATATTTTAAAAATTTTTGTGTTTTATCCAGATTTAGCTAGAAAAATAATTATTAAAAATTAACACACACAAGGTAATATATTTTCAAATACATACTTACTTTTGTTTGCATTCATCTAAGGAACATTATTCACTTAAAAATGGCTAAAATATTTTATAAAAAGTGAGCATTTCATAATAGTTTAAAAAAAATAAAAAAATCGTAATTTTTTAAAATTGTAAAATAATGGTTGGTCAAACTGACTTTGTACTTTCAGAATATGTTTAACATTGTATTCTGAATATTAGACAAATTATTTTTACTGCCTTTAAAATCTTTTTTTTTATTTTTCAAAATGGTACTGTATAGTCTTAAGGGGACAATGTACAATTTACATTAATTTTTTTTAATTTAATGATTTTCATAATTTTGTTTTGGTTGCTTCCTATGTGTATGTATGATGTTAAGCAAATCGTGTGCATACAATTTCTTAAAAAGCTGACTATTTAATTTGTTAATGAAGAACTTGAAACTTATATATATATGAAGTGATTGTAAAATTCTATCTCTTCTCTCCTGCAAAAGCTGACGTACACATATTAAATTTGACTTACAATTACGTTAAACCATGTATATCCAAAGTTGGTATGGGTTTTGCGATAACATGAGTCGTATTCGTACAATACTTCTTTTTAAGAATGCGTATTGAAAATTCTTTAAAAATGTGTAAATTCTAACTTCATTTGTTTTTATAAAAAAATAAGTATTGATTTTTGATTGAAAAATGCATACCAACTTTTCTATTAGTATTAAAAACAAGTACTATTAGAAACAAGTGAAAAAAGAAAAGTTCCAAGTGCTAGGAGCAATAGAAAACAGCCTTATCATTTTAAATTAAAGACAAACTAGTTATTTTATCTTTCTGAGATAAGGCAGTTTAAATTTTTGGTTTGTCATTGGAATGTGAATAAAAATAAACCTATAAGCTATTATAACTCTGGGTTTTTTAAATTTAGAGCTTTCAAATTTTGTGAGATTGTAGAAAAGTACATAAAAAATAATTTAGACTAAAAAATTAGATTTGATATTTCGACCGTCTTTTGTCAGTTGAAGCGTACTGTGTCTTCTTAATACATAAATTAACGCTTCAAGACAATTAATATACTCAAGAAATAAAATGGTATTGAAAGTGTATCATATAATGTGAATAACTATTTTTTTTAAATTTTCCAATATTATCCTAGGGCAGAGATACTAAACCTGCGGGCAGCATGTGGCCCGCCGGCCTTTTTTGAGTGGTTCAGTCATGGTCCATTGCAATAAGAAATTCAATTATTAGAGAACAATGTACAAAAATTTAACAGGAAATTCTGTCAATCAAGCAATCAGATGTATAAATTTTGCTATCAATTTGCTTTTTAATAGTATAATGAAAGCAAAATGCTTCGTCATATATAGATGAAAGAAAATAAAAATTATCCCTTAACTCAGTAAAACATCATTAAAATAAATATTTTAGTGTGTGTGTATGACAGAAAAGTTAACATAGTATTTTAAAATAAATGCCAAAAATGAGAGAGTTTTAATATTTTTTTTATCAATTTTGTTTGTCAATATTGCATTGGTCTTATACTGTGTTTTTTCCATTACGAGCATGTTGCAACTCTCATGAAATAGCTGTCATGTGTATGCAGCCCGCGTGAAAAACCTGCCATTAGTATGCGGCCCGGCAGGAAAAAAATTGAGTACCCCTGACCTAGGGCATTAAGTCTATTTTCTTATTTTTTATGATGAATCTAGAAATTAATTGAAAACTTTAGTTCCGGTTCCGAACTCTATAATTATTATGATGTCTAAATGATATTTTACCAAATCGTTTCGATAAAGACTTTTACATATAGATCAAACTACACTCTTTCCAATTATATATCTCTGTTTAAGATAAATGCCTCAGATTTCATTTGCAGAATGGCAAATCAATCAAACTTTTGATACAGGTACATCATGGTGAGAATATTTACATCGGTTACTGATGCAGATCGATTAATATGTGCTACAAGTGTGCAATTTCCTCCTGAAAGAGCGAAATTAGTTCTCTCTTATTAATGAACGTGCTTCTAAGTTTTATTGAAAGGTTACAAAATAAATTACTGAAGTTACATTCTCTCTCTCTCCCTTTTAATTAGATATGCACTTTAAACTTCCAGATGCACCTTAGGTGAGTTTACATGTAATAGGCAATAACTCAGTTGAGATACATTATCTTTCCGAGAGAGAATCAATATCATTCATAGAATAATATTAACTTTCATACATCAATTCTTAATACAGCGTTTCTCAAACTGTAGGGGGGCGTGATAACCCTATGTGGGGGCGAGCAAATCAAAAGGTTGAAAACCAAACGATATTTAAATATATTTTAGTTTACTGAAAGGAAGCAAAACGAAATACATTAAAAGTTAAAATCAAATTTAATATTTACCAGTGTCCCCATAGGCTTGCCATATACAAAATTATGTGTACAAAATTTAATACTTATCTTGATAATTTGTATTTTTTATAGTAAAAATCTATTGTGGTTTTATTAGAGGCCGCTAAATTGGTGGAAAGTTGACCTGTAGGGGTTTTGTGAGAAAATTTTGCTGGTTCCCAGAAAAATGTGGAATATACTCATTCATCACGTTAAAATATGTTTTAATATACATTGATTGTGTTCTTAGATCACAATTTTTTTTATAAATATGTTTCACACTTAAAAAATCCTGTTAGGGGTCCACGGGATTTAAATTATGAATCTACTGGTTTGTGAGATCAAAAAGTTTGGCTACCGCTGGCTTTAGCAACGAAGTATATTATAATTTATTTCAATGTATTGTTATTACTTGGCGGGGGAGGACGATGAAAATTATGATTGAAAATTGGGTCGCAATTATTGAAAGTTTTAGAAGCACTGACTTGATATAGCTAGGGGAATTACACTTTAAGGACGTTTATTACTTAACAATTTCAGCATGACCAAACCTTTTTCTCATTCTGTAACAATAAGTCTATTCATAGTTAACATGATTATTTACATTTGGATGAATTTCTAGAAAATCCTAATTTAAATTAGTATACTCATACATAATTAATGCACATGTATTTCCTATCGATTTATATATTTATTTTTGTACATTTAAATGACATTTTAGCATTTTCAATATTGCTGTAATATGTAATTGCACAAGCACGTTGTCTAGACATAACATTGCTACAATATTGCAGCTATACTTTTTGGCAAGGTAATGACTTGCACAATATATATATGGGAACAAAAATTCACAATTATTGAATTGTCTAGGTCTTGATTTTTAAGAAAGGTCTCTTGAGGAATGATTATATGGAATCGAAGTTCTGAAGATAAATACAACTAGTTCTTCATTAAGCGCTTAATTTATACTAAAAAAAACTGGTGTTCATTTTTTTGGAATTATCGAAAGGAAATTTTGATGGTTTTTTTGTGCATAGAAATCAAAAACTATATTATTTGATATTGAACAAGGAACATTTAATAAAGACTTTTTTAGAGATTTTTGACGAAATGCATTTCGTATATACCTAAATAAATGAGTTTAGATATATTCTAGAAATTTATCATCTGATACCATGTTGGTCCTGTTGAATATCAATGTCGTTTAAGAGTTACTTTAATTTTCATTGCGTATAAGGTCTTTTAATCATAGTGTTTCTCAGAAAGATTATATTTTGGTTAAACGCTTACCAGTGCTTTCTTAAATATAAGTCCCATCGAACAATTTTACCAGAATATTTACACTGTACGGGATTGAAATTTTCTTCCCTTAAAAGAAATTTATGTTTCATTATAATTAAGAAATGTAAATAAAAATGTTATTCAATAATATCATAACTTTGTATAATTATTTTTCCTAATAAACAAGTAATATGCATATATATATTGAAGTTAATTCCTACGTCGTTAGAAAAACGTACTCGTACCATCTGCTGCAGATAAAACTAACTTTGTCAGAAATAACGAAGAATAAATTTAAAAATAAAAAAATAAAATTTAATTAAAAAATTAATATTTGCGACAACTGTATAACATCAAGTGTCATTCACTATAAGTTTAAAAAACAATATTTAAACGTCAGTGTATGAGTAAGAAGTATTTTATTAACGAGTGTAAATTTAAACAAGGTTATATATATAATGTATATTTATGTGTACATTCTGTTTTTTTTAAATCAGTGAATAATAGATTTCCATTAATTTCAAGACTCTTGGCTGTCTTGGAAAAAGCTCTGTGAGTAAAAGTTTTATAATTTTTTTTTGAAATTTTTTTATTTAATTCTGTAGTAATTTCTGTTTTGGAATTTTCTGCTTCAATATCTTAGGAGAATTTGTTGCAGAATAGAAGTCGGTGGTTTTGTCATACTTTCTGTGAGTTTTTATATACCTTGAACTTGTAATTATTTTATTTGGTTTTTCCTACCGTGTTGCAAACGGGGAAGGGGTTGGTGCCTTCAAACTAGTTTAACCCCACTTATTCGGTCCTAATTCCGAAATCGCTTTCTGGCTCACTCGGTTCTTTTTTGTATTTCCCGTTTTGTATTTGTCTATAATTTCGATCTTCATGTTTTGCTTTTATATTTTTATTACAGTATTTCTTGTTATGTTCATTATCTGCTATTTCTTTTTTTGATATTTTATATAAGTTTCTTTCATATATATATATATATATGAATTACTTTGAAATCTACTTTTTTCATTATTTTTTAAGTTTTTGGAATTATGGTAATGTAAAGACTTGTGGTAGCCTTTCTCTCATATATGAACCCCTTTGTCTCCGAAATTCTTTAGAAGCTCACTCCTATCGTGGAAAAAATGTGAGAGGAATGTGTAAACAGTTAAGAATTTGTCAACCATTAGGATGAGGAAACCCTAACTTACTGCAGGTGACCGTTTAATATCGCAAACTCTCGCTCCTTAAATAGATGTCAATTTTTTGCCAGCACTTTTGGACACAATTTCACGCTTAAAATATCATCTTGAACCTGCATCAGCACACGCACACACTTTGTAGGAGTTCAAAAGTATTCTTCCCCATCTGTTAATGGGGGACGGTTGTTTTTTCATTCACCCCCTTGGGGTTGGAATTCGAAGTATGCATGGTATGACGGAAAAACGACAGCTTAAATAGGAGCCAGAGATTCCCCTTCCCCCACAGAATAATTCATTCTATATCTGGGGGAGAAGGACAGCAGTTCTGTCTGAGTCATTTTTCTTTAAAATGAACTTTAATATTTAAATTTTAGACCCCATGTCTTTAATTTGTTTCCGTGCCCATTTATAGAATCAAATTTTAGTCATTCCCTTCTTTAATACCAGTAAATCCTTTTCAGATCATGGTAAATACGTTAAAAATTTGAATTAACCGGTTCTTTTCTCAAAGGGCTTTCGTTAATTATGAAGTAAATGCAAGTTTAACCCCCCTCAAAAAAAAGAACATTTATTATATTTTATGTTACTCTGACACTGATTCCATTATCATTGGAATTGTAACTATGGAAAACAGACATACCATTTCACACATGATTCTCTGTATATTATATCTTTTATCCACATATTATCACTATTTTTGAACGATTAAAAAGAAAAGGAAAACTACCATGTCATTTACTGACAGCGTGTTAGACAACCATACAGTTTCACACTTTTGCTATTCGACTTCCCTTTTTTAATAATTATATAATTCCTTAAATCCCTTGCAAATCAGAATAAATAATTTGATTTCTTCTACTCTTTTTTTAAGTGTTATTTGTTTGAATGTGGTAAAAGAATGGGTCCTATCATTTATGTTTTCCATCATTTATGTCTTATAAGAACTCTTTGTTTTTGAATATATAATTTTTTTGCCTCAAACTCTTAACATATCCCCTAGAAGCAGCATAAAGATTTAAAAAACGTAAAAAAAAAAAAAAAAAAAAAAAAAAAAAATAGGATTCCGAGTCCCAAAAATAGGAGGAAAAATCAAATATATTTCGTCGTCATGGCGGCTCATATGGGAATTTGAGTTCGGAACAAATATATTTGCAATAAACTTAAGAACTTTGCTTCAGAACTTCGATTTAGGATTAGGGACGAACCTGGGGAACATGTCTTGTCTGTTTCGGAGGTCTGATTTGAAGAAATGTAACTCAATGAGAATAAATTATTTTTAAAAGAGTCTATTTTCAAATAAATAAAATAAATCATCAGTTTTTATGCAATGTAAAACGAAATGTAATCTGTTGTATACTTAAAAAATTATTTAGAGAACTTTTACTGAGTATTATGTTTCAAAACTTTATTATGTTTTTTAAGGAAACACAGGCAAATACGCATTTTAAAACTAAATGTTGATTAAAGTGAAAAATACAGTTTACTGACTGCACGCTCTTCGGAAAAGTTTTCTGAGAGAGTCTTAATCTTTTCCAAGAATTTTAAAAATAAAGGGTAAACTTGGTTACTGAATTTTTTCAGTAATCCTTGTTAAAAGCATTTACTCATATACATAAATATTTATAAATTTTTTTAAAAAAATATTTAGCCTTTGAAATGTTTAAAACAAAAAAAATATATATATTAAAAAAACATTTCGTGATGCATAGAATATATTCTGACCATTCTTCTTATTTTATTAGCTGTTCTGATATATTTCGAAATGTATTGACAAAATATTTTTTAATGTGTAAGTATCTGATTTATTTATGAGGTCTATAAGCTGTGTAAGAAAGAATAACCTTAACTATGAAATTTTTGAAGATAGTATAATTCTGTTTTTGAAATATATATATATATATTATCGTATTTAATATTATAATTAAATTATGATTAGTGTTTGGAAAGTGGTTAACTGGATTTTTGCAAAAAATTACCTAATCATAAAATCTGGATCTCCCGAAAAGGAACGAAAGTATAAATTTATTCTACTTTTAGTCATGGAATAGTTTAATTGAAATGTATTTAAACTTAAATAAAGTTTTCATTGTATGATGGAAATAGAAATGTTTAAATAGCAAATAAATATTTCAGCAAAGTAAGGGGAGTTTGAGTGTTAATAAATTTATAAAATTCAGAAAAAGGAAATATTCTTATGCCATATATATGGTTGTAACAATGTTAAAAATAAATATTTTAATTAAATTAATAATCTGCTTATATAATATACTACATATTTATTTTTAACATAATATTTAATACAATTGTTTCGATTGAACACCTGGCTATAGACAGTGATAACTCTTTTTCAATTGGCGGAAATTTCTGTACCAAATTATGTTCGGTCATACCATGTTACTTGTATGGTCGGTTTATGGAGATCAAACCGAATCATTACTTATAAGTTACAAGACTGTTAGATAAAATTCTGGATATTATGACCTTTATTTGTTTATTATATATTTGAGTAAATTTAGATCTCTTAGACATACGGGATTAAATGCCACGAATATTGGATCATTTCGGAAATCTAAATTTTATGGTTTGACAAATTATATTAAATAAACTAACAGAAAATATTTTTTGTAACATAGAAAAAGAATATATATAGTTATTTAGATATACAGACAGAGAGGGTTGTAAGAAAAATGACCAACCAATGATTTTACTAACATAGTAGTGTTCTGTTTATATAAACTCAATTTACCCCATCCATTTTTAAATATTATAGCTTCATATTCTTTTATTATTCGGAGGTTAAAATCAAAGTGCAAAGTATATAAATTTTTAATCAATTTTCTTTTAAGCTTATCTCCAAAATATTCAGTAATAAATATTTATGAATACTAGGAACATGCTACATTTATATATTAGAACCTGTTTTTGTGCGCTCCTTTTTTATGCAATTTTACATTTTTGCGATTTTATTTTGTGTGATTTCTTATGTGTGATCTTTTTTATACTGTATATGAATTTCAACGACTTTGGTGCCACTGTAATATTATTTCTATCGATGTATATATATACACTTCAAGACCGTCTAATCATTTCTTATAAACAGTCTCTTAATGCACGTTCTGTTGCTTTCTCTCAACGCACCAACAGCTCGCACTTGATTGAAGACAAAACTTTCAATGACAGTGACATTATCAATAATTTGACAGATTATTAAGGCATGCAAGAAGAGCTGTATTCTTTGAGAGTGGATAAAATATATACAGGGATACAATTTGCCAACAAATCGGAAAATTATTTTCTTAAAATATATACCAATTCCGAAAGGAGTGGGGAATTCTCAAAAGAGCTTCAACCATGCATATCTGGTTATCGTGATGATTACAAGAAACTGACCAATACTTATCTCTGACTTTATTCATCAAACAATAAATTAATAGAGATTATATCTTCAAGTGAGAGACGAAAACGAATTTGAACTAATTCACCACAGGAAGATGCACGCTTTGTCTTGGTGTACTTAATTTATTAATTTTGTTGGAAGTCATTTCTCATAAATTTTGTAAGTAATGGGCGTAATTTATATGTGCATTTTTTTTTGCAGTCCCTCTTCCCGATTAAAAAGAGTTGTTTTTTTGTATGTCAACAAATTTGTTTGTTATATACAAGTGTGTGTGTGTATTTAGAAAATAATTTTCGAATATATTTTCCGTGAGTTATTTTTAATGCACTCCATTTCAGCCGCTCAAAAACAGGTTTTGCTGTATATTGCCCTTAAAAATTTTTAAATTGAAAATTTTAATTACTTTGTTTTAATGATCATATTTTACCTTTATTTTAAGAATAATATCTAAACATTATATATTCTGGATGAAATAATTTAAAATATTTTTTCTGACTCTCCAAAAAAAGTATTTGTTTTACATTAATATATAACGAGGAATTTTTTTAAATTTTATGTTAGAATTTATTAATAAAAATGATAGAAATTAAGCTTACTTGTTATATTTATTCATATATTCATCTGCAAATGCATAAATTTATCAATCGTTTGATTATTAAAAATCCGCTAAATTATTATTAAAATATATTTTGAAAACTCGGAAGTCTTGTAGAAAAAAAGCAATATACATAATCAGACTACTTAATCACTAAACAACAATAAGTTATTTTAGGATGTCAGAAAGCATATGAGAGACTGTAGCTATTTTTGTCCAAAAAATGGACAAAAAACTAGTTAGTAACTCTTTTACAAGAGCCGTATGGTAATCCGTAATCTAATTATGCCGTTCTCTTTCTCTCTCTTATTTTTCAACATGTGTGTTACTGTATTAGCATTCAAAACAACCAATAAAAGAAATATCAGACTACAAAAAGCCTCTTTTTTTATCTCAAAGAGATCCTAAAAATGCTAATGCATCAGACAACTGGGGTAAAAGACGCTAACAAAGTTCCTTACAAGATCCACGACAACAAAAAAACTAATTTCCTCCATTTTTCCTCAAAGAGTAATTTTTTCTTTAAAAAAAGTAGGTTCCATCGGTTATGCTCGGCTATGATAAATACATTCCTTTCCAGCCATTTCTTTTATTTTACTTGTAGAAAGCTCGTCTTGGCACATCATTGGGCTCAGTATATCCCAATTTTTTGCCTTGGAGAACCATCATAAAAATGCTAGAGACAGAAAGTAGGATTTAGAGAATTTCAGAAAAGGAAATCAAAATATCCTTCCCGTCTCGTCCAGATTTGGTGAGTTTTATTTTGCAATAAATTTTACAGAGATTAGAATTTTGTTGCAGGATTATAGAAAAGTCCAAAAGATTTGTTAAAAGTCTTCCGTGGAGTTTTTGTAGAATTAAAGCATGATGACATTGAAAGAGGTTTAGATACATTTTTTCCAGTTCCCCCTATATTTTCATGCACATTTTTCAATTCCTACTATTAGCTCACACTCTATTTATTTATTTATTTATTTATCTTGGTAGAATCCTCAATCGTTAATAAAATACATTTTAAAGCGCTCAATTGAGCTGAAATTTTATATACATGATTATTTTGGATGACAATACAGTAATTTAATTATAATTAAAATTTATTGATTAAAATTAATTATTCAAAGAATTGCAAAGACAGCCAAGTTGGCATTATTTTTGGCGACTTGTGTCACTTGAAAAGGTTTTTTTCTCGCGTTTTAAAGCAGTTGAGCTGAAATTTTATAATCACGATTGTTTTGGATGACAATACGATACTTTAATGATAATTAATAAAAATCAATCACCACTTAATGTTGTGATTATGTCCTATGTATATACATATTTATATTAATTGTAACTATTTAATAAAAAGTTGCTAAAATTAAACTTTTCTTTGTTGATCTAAGTAGGAGTTGATTTAAGAATTTTTTTTTATATTACTTGTTATTAAAAGGTTTTCTTTACATTCATTACAAATGTTTACAAAGATTGCTCCTTTTATATTATTACTTTAAATTCCTTTTATATTAGGGTACGAGATAATTTTGTTCGTATGGTGTGGAAGTTTGGAGAACGGGGAGTCATCTGAGGCGTCGTACTCATCAACAGACCTTAGTACTAAAATACGAAGTCCGTCGCCAATACATTTCGTATATTTTCGATGTATGGCATATGTACTAATAACTATGTACTAACTTATGCAAAAATACACTACATAATTAACTGTTTTGTAAAATGTATTTAAAAAAACTTGACATAAAAAAATACATATATATATATATATATATTATATTTGACATACTTTTCTAATACACCTAGAAAAAAAAATTTAATTCTCAAACGTAGAATAGAATTTAATTTACAAAAAAACTACCAAAAAGCAAAAAATATAATTTTAGGTTGAAAAAAGGGTCACTTACAACCTAAAAACTTCAAAGCATCTTAAAGATCGTTTAATTGCTGCGATAATCGAGAACGGAGCACATTTAAACAGTGTTTCAAAGCTTGAATGTATGTGTACATTTTCCAACAAAACAAAATTCATTTACATTTTAACTGCCACCGGCGTGTATATACGTTTTGCTCAGTCAGTGCGTCAATTGACCCGGGCGTATATCTACATCCCTTCCAAGCTCCATCGTTTCATTGTGCTGCTTTCAGTAAAATCATTCTGAAAGCTTTAGAATGTAATAAAATAACCTTAAAAGCGTTTGTGAAGGATTTACTTATTTCCGAGATGGGTTTGCTTATGCATTGTTATGTAGATCAGGGGTTCGTGGATTAAATGCAAATCACATGCAAAGAACAAAACAGTTCTGTAAAAGCGATGAGAATGTATGATCGAAAATCCAATCCTTGAAATACATGATTCAGCAGCAATATTCCCAAAATGAATCTCAGAAGATCTTTACACTTTCAACAGCACTCAGACACAATTATTGGTGTCTGAAATGCACGTATATAACAGATTATTCACAAGCAATCCCTCGTTCAACAGCCGAAGTAATCACCAATCTCTTCCACAATCAGAGCAATACTAACTGCTCGCTAGTCAAAACCAGACTGACTGACTTTCTACGAACATCTCAATTTATATATCTCGCTGAGAATTCGAGAAAGACCCGCATGCGTCATAGATAATGAAATTAGTGGATATGTCTACTGAATTATAGAAGGTTCCAGAGGGTCTCGAACTCGCCCAAAATGGTCACCAAATTGGTCACCAAATTGGTCACCAAAAATGACGCCAACTTAACTCTATCACCATTTCCCCATGGCCCCACTGAATCACTATTATAACGTAAGGGATGGCGTTGCTTGTGAATATTACAATTTTAACCTAAATTAAATCTAATTTACAGTAAGGTAAATGCATTAAACATCCAAATATAAATTGTTTTCACTATTTTACGCAAAAATTCTTAACAATATTTTTTTCTTCTAGTTCAGTGTATACGCTCATCTATGTGAAAAGTCGGAGCACTGGGAAGCGAATCACGTAAATTTTAATCGACAGTTAAGCAAGTGATTAGTGAATTGAGATCTGGTACCCAAATGCATCGTCGAATTTGAGTTTCGCTTGGAAAAAGCAATAATGTGATTCACATATCCTAGATCCGTCTAAATAAATGATCGTTGATAGCTTGTGTGCTGCAAAAACGTAAAAAATGATTTTCCGATCAAATCGTTCCCTAAGAACAAAATCAGGTTTTTGTCTTGCTGGTGTTTTGAGTGATTTATTTGAGTAAGATTGCTTCCCTGAAGTCGAGGTTGAATGCCTGGACCATTAAGTTTTGGGGATCATGCCATAAATCAAGATACTAAGGTTTGATCAAAATCTAAAGGAAAAAGCGATATCCTTTCGTATTTATTCTTTTGTGACATCAAAACGAGGATCGTTACTTTCTCAGCTGTAAATCAAGTGGAGGGTTGTAAAGTAGATACGTGGTAGAAATTTTTAAATCGTATATCTATCTCGAAGCACATTGGCTGAAGAGAATAGGAGGGGAAAGGTGAAATATAGATTTTTATTTATTACACATGACTACCGTAGTATAAATGGCTTCAGCAGATCGACTATTTACACGTTTCCAATATTTTTTCTCTACAAGGAATGAAAACACTCTTTATACTATATCATGCAACTTACAAAATTCAACCATTTTGGATTTGCATAGAAACAAGGAGTGTAAATTTGTATTTTTGTGACTCAAATACTCAGTTTGGTAGGAACATTTCCAAAAGCATAATCAACTACATTTTATATAATTTCTCGTTTCCTTTACGCATATATTATAAAAATTGTTTGAGTTTTTTTAATATTAACATTCTTCTAGAAAATTTATCAATGATTTGAAGGATATATCTTATAAAATCAAGAAGTATAGAACAAAGTATGAGGTAATAGCTTATTTATAATCAATTATTAATAAACCATTTCTTAAAAATGCTTTAGTTTAATAGGAATAATATCTTTTAAAGGGATTGTAGTGGATAAATCAAGAAAAAAAAAGTCTTGAATTTTGAAAATCAAGAACAAAGAACAAAAATCCATGCAACTAAGAGAAGTCAAATGATCAAAGTTGAAAACTATTTCGTATTCTAAAGTTTTTACTGAATTAGGACAGTGATGTAGGGATAAGCTTGTTTTATGAGATCTTTAAATATATACATATCCTGTTTGTTTACACCTTAATGAAATTTCATAAAATGTAAGCAATAAGCTACTACATGTCCAACACTCAAAACTTGTAAAGTTTAGGGACAATGAAGAAAAGTAATACATATTTTTCTACCCTAAGTACTTTTATGATGGATCCAACTATCATGCCATGAGAGTGCTGTTAACTTTTCTAATGCTAATGATCTATGTATCTTTATAAACTGAAATATTCTGTATATAATACTCATCTGGATACACATGTATTTCCGTTGCTCCTTTTTGTCTAATCATGATTTGAAATATGTGGTTAATTTCCGTTTACTGTGATAAATTCTGCATGCAGTATTCATTCAGTTTAATGTTTTGCTTACTTAGTTTAATGCTTAAGTTAAGCCGGCTGGGCGGTCTGGATGGTTTGTTGCTGGTCATCTGCAACCAAGGTTGAGGGTTTGACCCCAGCCCATGTCGGTGGATTTTCATGCCGCATGATTATACGGCATGTAAAATAACTTATAGTGTCTATTTGGCGAGGGTGTTTTATGCAAAACTGAATCCTAGTTCCGGTTTGCATCGTCAGAGCTCAGGTTCATGCCTCTAAGGAGGAAACTGTACGGCAAAATTATTTGCGGTGATTGGTATCCACCTATATGATGCCGAACGAATGCGATAATGGAATATATGGAAGCGATACCAGCTTCCGGGGAATGTTCTCGTAATTGAAAATGCCATAGGTGTGTAACGGTAAAACACCAATCCACTACGCATTAGGAATAAAAAAAAGAAAAAGATTAATGTCTCAGTTTATTCAGTATAAGTTTCGATATAAATATTATATCTAATCTTGTTTATGTGTGTCTCAGCAAGTACATCACTCACAGCAACATTTCTAATTTTTCAGGACTCCAACTGATGGAAAAATATTTCATAATGCTTTCAGTCTTGATACAATTATTTGATAACATTTTTATATTCGAAAAGATACCCTTCGTATTTGTTTAAATATACATGCATATGTGTTTATTTAATTAGATACGCAAGGCAATGCATATCTAAGTAATTCAGACAAAGTATAAAGTCTTTGCCATCAGAGGTGATATCTTAGTTTTAGGAAAATGTGTTTTGTGAGTTTTCTGAAGTCCTGCATTGTTTTCAAAATAAAGCGAGAATAATGTTTCTTGTTAAAGTAAACGTATGATTGCAAGAAATAATAACTTTAGTATTACACTGAAAAAGTTACCAAGGCATAACAGTTCATATACTCATATAGACTAAAAGCGTAAAAACTTTTCATCCTTAAAGTATATTGCTGTGGAAAGAAGCGTCTGTATAATATATCACTTTCATTTAATGAGCAGTGTTTTTCGTCTGCCTTCAGATCAATATTATCCAAGAGCCCAAGAAACTTCTGAATCTTATATTTTGCAGGTCGGTAGGTAACTTGAGAAGAAAAAGCAAGGTCAAAAAACTTGACAGACTAAAAAATGTTTAACATATGAAAGAAAAATATATAAATGTATATATTTATACAGAAAAATTGAATTAACCATGTCCTTTAGAAGTATAGAAAAAGTATTAGAAGAAAAAGAATAATATTTTTAGTATTTATAGAGTGTATATATATTATGTTTATAGATATTGTATATTTTTCTCTTCGTTTAACGTTGTAATATCTTTTTTTTTAAAAAAATAGCTTACATATTATAAAACAAAAATATTGAGGTACCTTAAGCACATTTATATTAATATACAATAACCTTATACAGTTTTATTTAATAATTTGATTTAAACATTTTTGTACACAATAAAAAAAAATCAGTGTCTAAATATTATTTTCCAATATTTGAATTAGTATAATTTAATATATTTTTATTGTTAAAATACATAGTAAATTGAGTTTATTATGTAATCAGCCAAAAAATAGAAATCAGTATACGAAAAAAACAATTTTTTTGAAGATAGTTTTTAAAAGAAAAATCCTATGAGAGAAATACTGCTTTTTAATCTCGATTTGTAGTATTTGTAATTTTGGTGAATTAAATAAATTTAGTGTATTAGAACTTCTTTTTCTTACTGCTTTTGCAATTTTTTGTTAAATTTCCATCCGAAAATCATTTCATTATTTTTTATTAATGGAATGCATTCTTAAACTCTTTGTACATAATTTTTACTTTTTCCAAATATGTGCGAGAAAGCTCTTTCTCTGGATTTCTCTCCTTTTGCCAAGATGGTAATGAAAAAAATTAGAAGAAATAATTTGAAACTAACTATGTATCTACCAGAGAAAAACAAGCAATTATTTGTATCCTACAAAAAAAATTATCATCGACATCAGCGTCTCTCAAACTGTGGGGAGTGTAAATCTACAAGGGGGGGCAAACATATTGAAAAGTCGAAAACAAAAGATTATTTAAAAAAATTAATTTACTGAAAGTAAACAAACAAAATACATTATGACATAATACAATAACAAATACACATTTTGCACTAATATAATACACTTATAAATGTAACAGAACTTCGCGATGTACTTTATAGTTAATTTAGCAATATTAAATAAAGAACAAGTTTAATAATTACCAGTGACCCAATAGGATTGACATATATAAAAATATATATACAAACTTATCTTGATAAATTATACGGTTTATAATTAATCCCTTTACTGCCGATTAAAAGTTATGTGATTTGCTCCATAATGCCACCGTTTTCCGTGTAGGCGCGCGTATATGATGTATGGGAGGGATGAAAAAGAATAAATAAGAAAAACCTTCTCTGACATAAGCAAATTCTTCACAAACAATGTCGAGCTCTTTTTATTGCATTCCAAAGCCATCGGAATAATTTTATGGATAGCAAATCACAGAAAAGATCGAACTTCGGGAAAACGCCTATATACGTCCGGGACAATTAACGCTTTGGATGACTACCCCGTTTATACACGCCGGGGGCACTTAAGAGGTTAGAGTCATATTGTAGCTTTAGCGTCAAAGTATAAAACTATTGAATTCAATATATTGTTATTGTATGGAGGGAGAGGCGTGATGAAAATTATAGCTGAATATTTGGTCGGAAATAGTGAAAGTTCGAGAAGCACTAAACTACATACTTTTACATACATATAAACGAACACTGTTGAGCAAAAGTAAAAGAATAAATACCTTTTCGCAGATTTTTCCATAAGCTACTGAACCATTTTTAAGAAAAATTTGAGGGCTCAACAAATGAAAATAAGTATTTTTTCTTCTTGATTACCCAGGTCAGGAAACTGATAAGATAGGTACTTGAAACACTTCGCTGTCTTACGAATATTTTTAAAATTGTTGTATTTGAACAGTAAGTTTGTGATGAATCGAGATTTAGTCTGAAATCTGATTCTCGGTGCATTTACAAATGAAGAGAAAACGAGGCAATCGGAATATTCTCTTGAACATCATAGAAGACGACAACTATCGGGGGAGGGTGTTATTGCTTGGCCGGACCAAAATACTATGGACGCACAGTGCTGCATGTCTTTCAGGATGACAATTCTGAGGTATAGGAATTGGCAGGGTCGTTTTAAGGCAGGAGCGAACTGGGCCCGGGCCCAGGGTCTCAGCACAATCGAGGCCTCGTCTAATATTATCGACTCAGCCTTAATAAGATCATGATTCGATCAACGGTCAAATATTATTTTCGATTGTATTGTCCGAAAAACTGGGAATTTTGAGTGATATACCATACTATATATTATTATATATTATTACTATTAAATTATATCATAAGATTATAACCAGAATAATATTAGTACATGCTCCTTTTGTTTCAGTCCTACGATAGCCCACACTCTTGGGGCGAATTATTTTGCTTGGCGATGATTGCGCCATCTTGGTAACCCTACTTTGATACTTTAAATATGGTAAACCTAACTATTTCTGGAATTTTCATATTTTGTCGGCGAGCATTTTGAATTTCTTCATTTTGTTGCTGGGCACTGGGCTGGAAGTATGGCACGTGTGTGAGTGAATATACCTTCGAATTTTTTACTTTTTTGAATGCAAAATGTAAGAAAAAATTTATTGGATGATGTATTAAGGATGGAAGAATTTATTCTTTTGAATTATGAATGTGTTCTAAATGTAATGAGCGCATGGGATTATTCGAACGAAAGAGTGCTGTTTTGGATGGATTTGAACGGATATGTCAAATGGGTATGTTCACGACCATTGCCTCGCAGAATATATAAAGTGGCGCTCCCACGGTCATTCGCTTAGCGATAAGGCAATCAATGTTGTTGTTTTTAATTTACTTACACTGTACCCGTCACTCAGAAAAGATCAACAGTAAGAAAGCAAGTGCTGTTTTTTCAATTTCATCTTAAATATATTCGATTAATTTCTGTATTGTTTTCATATATTTTCATTACGCGTCCACTTTGGCCCGCTATATTTACTTGTCGCCATTGTTGGTTTCACTTGGCGCCATCTCGTTCTGGATTGGCGCATTTTTCGGTTTGTCGCCAAGGGTGTGGGCTTTTCTAGGATTTTACCCTACTTTTTATTATATTATATTGTTATTCATTATTTATTGATTGACCATGGTTATTACCAATCACTTCCTATATTTTCTTTTGAAATATATTTCCAAACAATTCTTTAAAATTATTTTCCTGACGATTTGATACCGCTAGGCCGCCATCTTGGATTTCCTTCCAGTAACAACAAGCGCTTCTTGGCGCCTTGCCCCGTGATATCAAACTGGTTCAAATATAATTTTTCTCCCATATAACGAACTCTTTTACATAAAAATCCAAATGAACTATTGCCAAGAAAGTTATGCCTTCTACAAATGTGAGAAATTCATTGAGACTAAAATAGGATGCAGTACAATTGAAAATGTTTTATTCTATGTATGAAACTCTTTGAAATCTTCGAAAACTAAAATTGAGTTTTTTCGGGTGTTTTGATATTATGATATATAATCCATTTTTTGTGAAATTGCTTAAATAATTAGTAGTTCAATTGTAATTTTTAAAATCATGAAAAATTTACTTCTATCCATTCTTTATACGCTATACAATTGGAAATACAATTTTTAACTATGCTTCTTTGACCAATACTTTTTTTAATCAAAGTAAAATATCGCTATATTCATTTTTTTATTCTCTGAGAATAATAAACTTCTTAACAGAATCCCTTTGAAAAAGTACTTTATACACATACATATATACGTGCAAAATTAATGCAAATATATTGAATTTTGGACATGAATATATTTTTGAATACATATACATCATATTTTAAAATTTATTACAATCCTCGTCTTTATACCGATCTAGTCTATACATATTACAAAAAAGAAGCACACTGGTGATATCAATAATTCCTAAATAATGCAACATACGTCTTATAAACTGAGCATTTTATAACACACCAGACAGAACTATCATTTTTCCTTACATAATGCTATTCTCTACGATACATATTTCTTGTCAGTGCAATGAATATCTGGAGGCTTCGCGAAATACAATTTTTTCCTGTCTTTCCCATTTAAAAAAAATGAATTTCCATTAAAACTCTAGAATTCTTTGCTGCTCCCAAATGCCCTTTTCAGCGTGATGTATTTAGGAAGGGAAGGAAATCTCATAAACTATGACGTATGGATAGGTAATGTTATTTTTAGAACCCCTCAGCACAGGAACAATGTGTAACTCTGGTTAAAAGAACGAATTTTCATCTTTTTTTTTTATTTTTCCCCTCTCAAAAAAAAGCATAAGGCATATGAATATTGGTTTGAATTTCGGTATTCAATTTCAAAATCCATTCAGTGTACTCATACTTTTGATTGATGAAGTTTAAATATTTTGCATGCAGGTAAATCAACGATACGTATAATATATGAAAATTCTCAAAACGAGATGTTGGTGTGTGTACATGTGAAAAATTTAATCAAACTTTTTACTAAAGGCTCCAGATGTTTAAAAACATAATGCATTTGTTTTTTTCAAAATGCTAGGCAATGCATAAAAAACAATACAAAAAAAAATTAAGTCCATTACTACATAGGTCAACAAAAAAGATTTACTTTAGTTACTTTTTTATTAAATAGTTACAATTAATATAAATATATGTATACATATGACAGAATTACAATATTAAGTTACAAAATAGAAACCAATTTTACTTACAATTTTCTTTTCTGTATAGGGTGTTGGACTATTATTTTTGTGTGATACTATTAATTAATTAATTCAATTTAATTATTTTAATAAAATAGTATAGTAAAAATAATCACATAAAACTGTATTAACTTCAAGTGTAATCAACTACAAGTATAAAAAATGCCATGAGTGGATGAAAAATAAATATATTATTACCGATCGAATATATATATATATATATATATATATATATATATATATATATATATATATATATATATATATATATATATATTATACGTGTAAAATATACGAATATATTATACGTGTAAAATATACGAATATATATATATATATATATTATACGTGTAAAATATACGAATATATATACATACATTATGCGTGTAAAATATACGTATAAAATATACGTATAATATATATATATATATATATATATATATATATATATATATATATATATATATATATAAATGAGGGTGTGAACTAATATTAGGAATTGAAAAAAGGAACCTTCTGGTACATTATCCAGTGCATGTTCAAATACAGATGAAAGCTCCGAAGGTTAAATTATAAAAATTATACATTCAAAGCGCATTGAAATTTGCAGACATAAGTTATGAAAAATATACTTTACCATAATAAGGTATCGCAAATACCTTAGTTGTAAATTGAATTAGACTATTTTCCAATGCATTGTGTCTTAAGTTATAGAGTTATATTTTTTTAAAATTTTAAAATACACATAAAAAAACATAATTATAAAAGTAATTAATTATCCATATATTAATTTGACAAAATGAATTTAATCAATTTAAATCAGAAATTTAATAACAGTAAATAAAATGAAATAATATATTTAATAAATATACCTTAACAAAATATAACATGAACAAATTGTATTTCATGTAATACTATTAAATAAAAAATGAATTACTTTTTCATATATATTTAAGATTTTTTGAAAAAATATCGAAAGTTAACCGAGCCAATTTTTTTAAGAATAACATAAAAGAAGATTATAAGTATACTTTAAATAAATTTAGAGTTCCATGTGTATCATAATTCTTATTTAATGTTAGATTTTTTATTTGTTAATTTATTGGCATTTAATTCCTTATATCACAAATTCAGAAATAAATATGAGTAATTATCAACAATGTACCTTTGCAGAGAAACAAATTTAATTTAACAGTAAGATACCTTGCCATACATCGTGAGTATACTTATAAATTTACGATTGTTTGTTTCTACTGATACGAATTTTTACTTTATATGCTTTGTATTATAATGCTAAAGAAATAACTGAAGTACAAAAAATTTCAATTAAATGTTCGCTAAAATGCACTGTTTTATACATTATACTAACAAAATTGTAAAAATATGTACCGAATAACCTTTAAGATAATAGAAATTTTATATTTTACCTCACAAGGAATTTTGTCGAGAACACATCAAGACAATAATCTGAACTCATATTATCCCGCCAAATGGATGAGATCATTTTCAATTGTTAAACAATAGTTTATTGGCTTAAATCCAGTTGATCGGTTCTTGTTCGATTGATTGGTTTGAATAATTTCGCTGAATTAATTGATGAGTGATCATGGTCACGAACTCGTGGTCATCATTGTTGAGTGCTGGATTCGTATCATCATGTTATTGATGTACAACAGTGTAGACTCTCTGATGAATATTACATTCATCTTGGTTCAAATAGCTCTTAGCAATCTATCAGCACTGATGCCCTCCCTTACTTTTAGGTGACCGTGGAAGCCTAGTGGTCAAGGTCATGACCGGCGGGTCATGAATTCGAGTCTAGTACTGCTGAAGACCAGCTATGTAGGGGAGCGATGCACTTTAAATCTGTTGCAATTTAAAATTATTCATTTTAAATCAACAGCTAACAAACCAAATTGAAACTTTATCATGACCAGAGTTTAGGTACACGTCAACAGCATCTGAGCATATCTTTTGAAACATTAAAGGGACTACATCATATATCATTCTCGTTGTCTCATCATTACTTATCTCTTGACCTCCTAGTTTCTAAATACGTGCCTTTGAATCAAAAGCTATCCAACCAAACTGAGTATTTAACATAGCCAGAGTTTAAGTACATATTACTAGTATCAACGCATATGTATTGAACAATTAAAGGTTCAAACTCAGATGTCATTCTCGTCATCTCACCAATGAATTGACTATTTACCATGACCTGAGTTAAAGGAAATACACGTCAGGTGTACCCGCGCATATTTGTTGAAAAATAAAACATTACAATGCAGATGTCATTTTCGTCGTCTTACGATGATTCATCTCAAAATCTGTCCGTGATCGAGGTAATCCAGGCGTTATGATCATGATATCGTTGCCAGTGCTTTATGAGTCCGATCCTAGTAGAACCGATTAAACACCGCTCAAAAGAGTTGATGTACGTTAAATCTTCAGAAACTCAAATTCTTCCCATTGACGTGGTATGAAAATTTGGAGATTTAAGTTTCATTCTTGTTATTTGACCATGTTTCAAAATCAAGAGGTCTGTCTCACAAAGTTCTCTTGTTGCTTTATAGGGCGATATTAATAATCGCTCACTCACGATCAATCCATACAGTACCACTGTATTGTTTCCAATAAAATACTGTTTGAATCAGCTGATAACCAACCAAATAGAACCATGATTAGATTTTAAAAACACGTCAGCAGTGTCAAAGTATTTCTGCAATACTACATCTTGGTCAATATGGCGCAATTAATTACGTAAGTTTTTAAATGAATTTATATTTATTATAAGTAATAAGCTATCCGAGATATTGTATGTGTAACACAATGTTAAAAATATGCATTTTTAAGTTACGTAAAAAAAAATCAACAATATAGTTATCCAAAGTGGGATTGCTCCTGCTCGATATAATTCAAAAAACACGGACGTCATATCAATTAGAATTCGTGAGACACATTAGTAAGTTAAGTAATGTTTCCGGATTACTTATTCCTGAAATAAATTTAGTCAGATAAATATTCATAAAATGTAACGAATAATAAAAAGAGTTCGATACATTGTTTGTGTAAATTGATTCTTATTAGTTGGAAGGCATAAATTTATATTTCTTTTCCTGAGTTAATTTTCAAGATCAGTGAGGCGAACCATTTTGGGAAACAGGTTTTACTGCTTTGAAATAATTAATTTTCCTTATTACCATATTCAGATAAATATGGTAAGAAGGTGAAAATGGATATAGTAAAGAATGCTCGAAGAAAAATCTTACTTTTTTTTTTTTTTTTAGATTTTGAATTCTTGAAAGTAAATCGGCCGTTACGTGAAATGTATGAGCTATATTTATTAATTTTGTTTGCACAAAATATATTTGTTCCTTTTCCCCATTTTCTTGACTGGAATTGATTATTCAGATTTGTTTCCATTCGAAAGAACTTGTAATATTTATACTACATTTCATGATTCGGGATGTAATTGTGATATTTTGTCTATTGATAGAAAATATCTTCGATTTGTTTGTTCATTACATTTGATTAAAAGAGAAAAGCACTTGTTATTAAGTATGCTTATTGTTCATAAATGATGTTTAGAAATCAAATAGTTAGTGTTAAATCAAATTAGTGTTATTCAAATAGTTTTTTGTTGATGTGCTAAACGTATGATTTAAATATCTACCTACAAATTAAAGTCTAACTTTAAAAAAACCTTCAAATAATTGAAATATTTGTCAAGAAATTCAACGTTAAATGATTTCTATCAAACATACGGGACTAATATATATTTTACGAATTCATTGTACACCATATACCAGTCATAATACGTTTGCTCCCCCGAACAATATTTTCCCCTTTAAATATGCCCGGGACGAACACCCCCGAAAATGCTCGAATGATTGTTCATCTCTAGCGTAGCACTTATTGTGTGATCTAAGCCAAAATAACTATATTAAACCCTTTGCTTTTACCTTTCACTGTACCTCTTCATCACATGGGACTACGATGGCGTAGTGGTCATGGTCACGAATTATTTACACACATGTCAGTGACGGGTTCGAGGCCTGATCTCACTTAATTACTCAACACATAAATAATGCGCATTAAAACTGCCAAAGCTCAAAATTCTCCTGTTGGTGTGGCGGCAGCGGTAGCCTAGTGGTCAAGGTAACGGTCTTGGGTTGAATCTGTCGAGAGCTCAAACGCCCTGCGGTTGGTGTGGTGTAGTTAGAAGTGGTAGTCGGCTCAGATGTCGTTTTCGTCACATGGCCGTGGCTCAAAATTACGAGGTTCATCACCATAAGCCCACGAGTAGCGGAACACAGTGTGACGTTAACATTTACTCACTCACTCCCATTGGTGTGATGTGAAAATTTAGAGTGGCATCTTAGCTGTGATGTTATCCTTTTGACAGTGATTGTAAGTTACAGCTTCAGGCGCCAATAGCTCTTGAGTTGCATTAAGCAAAACGAATTTATATGTATTAAACTAATATTGAAACAGAAACACATGACACAATTGTAAAATTACGATTCAAAATGAATAAATGTAAGGAGTAAGTGAATATTAACGTCACACTATAGAGCTACAAGACTGTTTTTGACGACGGACCACGTAATTTTGAACCATCTCCAAGTGACGTGTATGACACCTGAGCTGGCAACACCTTCTCCTAACTACCACAACAAAATAAATCTGAGGAAAAGTAAGCAAAGCTCTGAACGTTAAAATTGTAAATAAACAAGAATCTCATTATTGAAACATTACGAATAAAAAAGTAATAACTTAATCAGTACGATAAAACAGAATCTTTTTTTTCTGCAAAAAAAAAAAAAAAAAAACTGTATAAATGAAGTACAAAGTAACTTACTCCTTCACTCATCACACTATCCCTAGAACTATTAGACCCACAGACTTGAAATTTGACATGGATGATTCTTGCAAGGAGTAGAGATCTCCTAAAAAGGAGGTTTGTGAAAATCAAGCCCTAAAAGGGCGTTCCAAGGAGATAAGAGGCGGAATAGATAAGTATTTCCGTTTTTGAAACATAAGGCTTACATACTTGAAATTCGGTAAGCACGTTCCTAAGATGTAGAGAATTGGTAAGAACGGATTTTGAAAAAATCAGCTACCAAGGGAGATAGTGAAGGTTTAAGGGGCGTTGTATACCAATTCCTATTTTTAAGTTATTAGATCTGAAACTTCAATTTTTCAAGTATGTTCCTTTCAAGGTATAAAAATCTGTAACAAAAGAAATTTTGCAAAAATCGACCCACGAGGGGGAGTTGCGAGAGGTTAAGTTTGGTTATAGATAAAAATTCCGATATTTTTTAACTGTTACACCCACTTACTTGAAATTGGTTATGCATGTTTCTTTTGTTGAACAGAGGTACGTTAAGAACGAATTTCACGGAAATCGACTCCTATGGAGGGGTGCTTTGAGTTTTTGTGGCTTGTTTATTACAAAAATACCTCTTTCGAAATACTAGACTTATAGTAATGATTTTTGGTATACATGTTTCTTTTGTTGAATTCAAATCCACTAAGAACGGGTCTTACAGAAATCACTTTCAAATGAAAAAGATGTTGACAATCAAAATGCCTATGGGGGTATTTTATGTAGAAATGTTCCGTTTTGAAACTATTAGATTTAGGCTTAAAATTTGGAAAGCATATTTATTTTGTTGCGCACTAAAAAGAGCTTGGCGGAGATCCATTTTGGGGGAGGGGTGTTACGGGAATGTAAAATATAATTCTACTTCAATTTCATAAGTTCAAGTCCTTTCATTCTTAAATCAAAAGAGGTCTAAGTAGTAAAAAATGATTTTCAATACAATGGAAAGCTTTATGATAGTACTTAAGATACCAATAACTTACAAACGGTATATATTCATCCAATATCATGGAATACCCGGAGAAAAGAGTGGATAACGGCTAGAGAAAAAAATTACAAAATGGGTAGAATGTCATTATGAAGGGAATTTGTGTGATGTATCCTTTTTTAAAAAATTTTTCTTTTATTGTAAAGAGATCCCATTTAAAAGTTATCTATTGGAATTTATGTATATTCTAAAATTACAGTTCCCTAAGTTTTGTATTTTATCCTCATTTAAAAAAATAAAGAATTTGTTTAAAATTGCACTTATCTTTATTTAAGTCTACAGCTAGACACTAGTACGGCCAGAAAATAAACACATAAAAATGCGTTCCAAACTTTTTCAAGCTTGACCTTTAAAATAATGATGTATCATATTTTACCATAAATAATGATTTATCGAAGACGCCTAGGTAGGTTCTACGTGACAAGACTAATGAACCGTTACCTATTACATTTCTGGGTTTTTTGCTACAAAGTGTCACTTGATAAATGACACATAATTTCTTTTAGTAATGTACTTTCAACTAGGCTTCAGTGTTTTACAATTTTTAGAAGCAAACAGTTTCTTTTTCTTACTTTCTCTTTTGAAACTGACGAAAATATATGAAGTATACATATACTAATTATAACGAAGATGTTTTTATCACAATATTTATAGTTACTACAGGTAATAGAATTAGAAATGAAAAAAAGGAATGTGCTTCTCAATTTTAATTATCGTTTGAAAAGTAATCTAATAAAAATAAATAGTCGCATTGAAAGAAGCATCATTTCAATAAATCAGATTGTAACCCGTATTTAACTTAACAAAGGCATTTTTAAAGTTTTATACTTTAACTAATAATACTTTGAATTTAAAATTTTTTCTAAGGCGTACAAAACTCTAGTAGGCTATTCATTCTGGTAACTGATTTATTTTAATCAAAAATGAATATCAATATAATATAATAAAAAGTTATATTTACTACTAATAATATTATACAGTATATAATATCAATCATATAATTCAATATTAATTGTATATAATACTTATATAATATGGTTTAGTAATTATTATTTATAATAAGCATATAATATAATTTAATTGTAATTATCAAAAAATAATGATTATATTGTAATATAATACAAATTATAAAGGGTGTTTTTTTAGAGGTATAGAACTTTAAATTGCAATAAAACAACGATGTATTATTCGATTGACATGAATTTTTTTCATTCGAAAGATAATCTTGTGGCATTACATTTTAAATATCATAATCTGGCATATGACTACCACGGCTGGTTCGGCCGCGGTAGCCGAGTGGTATAGGTATCGGACTGTGGCTTGCTTTGTCACATTTTCGAGCCCAGTACCACTAAAGACCCGCCGTGTAGGGCAGCGATGCCCGTTAAATCTGTCGAGAGCTGAAACGTCCTCCCGTTGATGTGGTGTGGTAGTTAGGAGAGGGGGGTGCCAGCTCAGGTGTCGTCCACGTCCCTTGACCATGGTTCAAAATTACGCGGTCCGTCGCCAAAAGCCCTCGTGCAGCTGAACAGTGCGACGTTAATATTCAATCAATCAATCAAGCCACGGCTGGTTCGGATGTAGTCCAATCTGAACGTCCAATTTTCGATGACTTTTTCCAACATTTGTGGCCGTATATCGGCAATAACACGGCAACTGTTGTCTTCCAAATGGTCAAGCGTTTGTGGCTTATCCGCATGGACCAATGACTTTACATAGCCCCACAGAAAATAGTCTAGCGGTGTTAAATCACAAGATCTTGGAGGCCAATTCACAGGTCCAAAACGTGAAATTAGGCGGTCACCAAACGTGTCTTTCAATAAATCGATTGTGGCACGTGCTGTGTGACATGTTGCGCCGTCTTGTTGGAACCACAGCTCCTGAACATCATGATTGTTCAATTCAGGAATGAAAAAGTTAGTAATCATGGCTCTATACCGATCACCATTGACTGTAACGTTGTGGCCTTCATCGTTTTTGAAGAAGTACGGACCAATGATTCCACCAGCCCATAAAGCACACCAAACAGTCAGTGTTTCTGGATGTAACGGTGTTTCGACATACACTTGTGGATTAGCTTCACTCCAAATGCGGCAGTTGTTTTTTGACGAAGCCATTCAACCAGAAGTGTGCTTCATCGCTAAACAAAATTCTCTTATGAAAATCGGGAACATGGGCAATCTCGTTTTGGGCCCATTCGACGAATCTACGCCTTGCTTGATGATCGTTTTGATGAATTGCCAAACCAAACTGAGAATAAATCCCTTGACAGCTGTTAAATCGGTCGCCATCTTGGAAAGTAATACCAACTTAAACTTCTGTACCTGGATAAAAAACACTCTTTACATTTAAGAAGACTCATCTATAGATATATATTATAAATGCGAAAGTTTGTGAGGATGTTTGGGTGTCTTTCACGCAGAAGCAACTGAATGTATTTTAATGAAACTTTACAGTAATATTGCTTATACATCAGAATAACACATAGGTTATAATTTATAGAATAGGCTTTAATTTATTAAGATATTGAGAAGTGTCCAAAGTATAACGAAATTTGTCAAGTAAGTAGGGAAAAATTCTGCCATCTTCAATCAATTCTGGCGTGTGCTGCAAAAAAGCCCACGTCAGCATATATCTATCTTTTGTTTGTGAAAGAACCCTTTTTGTTTTGGCTACGCAAGGCGCTCGCTTCTAATTTATTCCTGTGTAATCCCTTTTATTTTTCAGAATAAAACTAAGTTTTGGAAGGAGAGGTTATTATAAATCTCTCTTTATTGGAATGTTTTTATTATGCACATTTGGTAGTAATAAATTTATCTTTTTTTCAAAATAAATACTTTTATTGCTTCTGGTACTTACAGTAGATAAACTTTGTCTTTCACACTACACCATTTGGACATATTTGCATAGTTTGTTTGTGGTTAGTAGTTAATTATAACGCTATAATTTTAATTTAATAGGCAGATATTGCATTTTTAAGTATAAAAATAATTATGAATATTAACGTCGCACTGTTCAGCTACACGAGGGCTTTTGGCAACGGACCACGTAATTTTAAACC
The DNA here is from genome assembly GCA_019973935.1 of Trichonephila clavipes. Taxonomy (NCBI): domain Eukaryota; kingdom Metazoa; phylum Arthropoda; class Arachnida; order Araneae; family Nephilidae; genus Trichonephila; species Trichonephila clavipes. The sequence continues at coordinate 164,138 of BMAU01016845.1, forward strand.
AAGGTCAAGTGACGTGGACGACACCTGAGCTGGCCCCCTTTCTCCTAACTACCACACCACACCAACTTAGAAGGAATATTCTACCAATACTTAGCAGGAATATTCTTTGAAAACCACTCTTCTCTCTCTCCAAAATATATGGCAGCACGGGTTCTATGATGAGTAATTTAGCGGGAAAGGCGAACAGTTCTGCAGCAGATATGCGTTTTCAGCTGACGGCATTTTCAGCGGATTGCAAAGATTATTATTTTTGTCCCGAAAAAATAGTTTCTGTCAAAATTTGTCTTTTTTTTTTTTTTTTTTTTTTGTATGTTAATGAAGACCATAGAAAACGATTTGACAATTTATTTTAAGTGAACGGCGTATATAATTAATTTTACAGTGGAATATCTTTAATTAATTTATTATCTCTAACGGAATAAATTTACCAAAGTGGAGTATTTCGCTTATGTATATCCCTTAATTTTCAATGTAGTGATCCAAAAAAAATATTGCGTGAAAAAAACTGAAGTAAATCATAATGTGTAGATAAAGCATTAAAGTGCATCATCCCCCTACACGGCGGGTCTTACAAAGCTCTAATAAAGCTCGAGCAATGAAAGTATCTAGACATTTGCTAACTTGACTCTATCGTTATCATTTCGCTGTATTTTTCATTGAATCGCCATTATAGCCAGTATAATTTAAGAAACGGTGTTGCTTGCAAATATTACAATTTTAACATAATATAAATACCAGAGAAAGTAATATTAATGTATTACACTTTCAGATATAAATTTACACTATTTTAAGTGTTCAGTACGCAAAACTTTTAACAATGTGCTACTTTTGCTGAATAGAGATCATCTTAGGGAGGTATTTTC
>BMAU01016845.1:170000-350230 GCA_019973935.1 Trichonephila clavipes
GTGCGTGATTCATTTTATGAGTCCCGGTAAGTCTATTAGGCAAGTTAGTAACTATATTCCATTCTGTTCGAACAAGTCGCTGTACACGCGGGAGTGTTTTAAATTCCGTTAACCAAAGTTCTGCAAAACCACTGAGCCTTTTGCTGTGGCGTCCACATGTTTACTAATGAAGTTAGTGTAACAAGTTTATCGTCTGTAATTGCCAAATAATGAGCGTACGTGTGGCCGATCGGACTAGACCCAAGAATCTCGGAGGGTTTTCGAATCAACGGAAAAACAGTGTATTACATTATGATTGGTAGTTATATAATAAGCCGTAACCTTAGGACACTTTAATTCTGGACACCTTGTATTATCGTCTTTATATTACTGTTTATCATACTCATACTTTCAATATACGCGACCCACTATTCAATCATCTTTCTCATCGCGTCCCCTTCCATACAATAACGATGTATTGAATTCAATAATACTATACTTTGACACTAAACCTACAATTCGACTTTAACTTATGTGCCACAGGCATATAAAAACGTGTAACTCAGCCAAAGCATTGATTTTCTGGACGCATATATACGTCTTTCCGAAGTAGGATCTTTCCTGCGCAGTGCTATCCATAAAATTATTCCGATGACTTTGGAAACCAATAAAATGATCTTCACAGTTTTTGTGAAGAATTTTATTTCAGAGGATTTTCTTTTTTTTTTATTTCTTTTCTCCCCTTCAAAAAACACCAAAATACGCTCGTCTTCGTGGTAAACGGTGGGGAGCGAATCGGGTAACATTTAATCACAGCAGTTATGGAATTATTTATAAACCGTAAAAATTATCAAGATAAGTGTTTATACAAACCCATGGGGTGGCTGATAATTATCAAACTTGTCCTTAACTTAGTATTGCTAAATTAATACTAAAATATACATTATACAGTACTGATGCATTTATAAGTGTATTATATATTTTTATTATATCAGAAAGTATCTTGTTTGTTCACTTTCAGTAAATTAATAATTTTTAAATAACCTTTTGTTTTCGACTTTTCAAAATGCTCACGCCCCCCTTGTTGAGTTGTCATCCCACAGTTTGAGAAACGCTGTTTTTTATATGGTTGTAAAATCGATCTAATAGAACCGAATTGTGTTTGAATAAAGCGCTATTGCTGGGATGCTTTAATAATTCTAAGTGTAAAAGACATAATTTCAAAACCTGTATGGAACACTTAGAAAATAATTAAAATTCATATAAATATTTTTATTTTAAATTCATTGAAAGTCGAGCTCTCCGAGATGTCGAAGCAAGATTCATACCAGAATGCAAAGTATTTTGACTTGCGTATTACAAATTCAAATACTAGAGGAAATTTAGAACTATGGAGATGCATCAATAGTTATTCCAATGTCGAAGTACCGACTATTTATTTTCAAAAATTTACGTTTGAATAATCAAATAAAATTAGGAATATGTTTCAAAAATTATATTGCTGCTAAGGAAAGTTTTATTACATATATCCTCAACACAAGAGTAAATGTATACAATTGTGGACAACTTTAAGTTATTACAGTTCTAAAAATAATATGAATTTTACTTTTCGCATCTTCTGAATACTTATAGAGTAAAAGCTTGAGACCTCTTTAAACTTGCACAATCTTGCCCAAGGGGGCAGTTAAAATGACGAACGATGGTATGAGAGCTTTTTACATTTTTCTAAAGAGTACGGATATTTTTTTTAAACAAAGTGCTCAAAATGTGCCGTTATATATCTCTGAGAATTATGCATGAACTCCATAGCTTACAGGCTTCTGTGAGAGTTGTTGGCTAAGTCTTTTCCCTATGTGATAATAAAAATGCAACATGTTAGCTCGAGGTTATATTCTCCCGAAGAATATTGAAAGTTCATTTTTCTGGAGATTGGTACTTTAAGATGACTTTTTATGACTAGTTTATTCTAAGTTCCTGCGGAAAACGAGTGAACATAGATTGCTGTATTTGTAAAAATATAATAAAATAGTTATACTTAAGAACAATTTAAAAAATTCGAACATATGAAAGCAAAAAGAACAAAATTAACAGTTCTGCGAAGTCAAATTGTTTTTTAAGAGTAATTGCGATGTAAAACTTAGTAATAAAAATAATAAGAATTTGATAGAGATAAACTATTCGCTTAGTTTTTTTTTTCACATCTTTTTCTGTCCTGCTACAACATTCGGAAGCAGAGACATGTTTTTGTATATGTGTAAATATGTAATTTAGGGGTTTTTGAATGTTGAAAATTCGTAGTGGGGAAGTGCTAATATATGTTAATAAGTAGAAGCTTAAACAAGTAATACAAAAATAATAATAATAAAGTCAATTCATACTTAAATCAGCAGATTTATTTTAGATAATTAAATTTAATTAATAAATTAATATTGGAAAAAAAAACTATGGACATCAAGTGTCATTCACTACAACATTAAAACAAATATTTTTACGAATTTTGTGCAAAAATAGTGTAAATAATCTGCATGCGTAAAGCATTTATATTACTCTGATATATGTATTTTATGTTGGAACTGCAATATTCGCAAGCAATGCCGAACGTTACGTTATAATGGGGATTCAATGGCAACTTGGCAAACTCGTGGCGATAGAGCCAAGTTGGCGTCACTTTGGTGACCGAGTTGAGGACTTTAATAACTTGGAGATCATGTTGTGACTTTAGTGGCTTGGAGATCATGCTGTGACCATTTTTGGCGTGTTCGGGACCCTCCGGATTCTTATAGAAATAGTGGAAAAACCCACTATTTTCAAGACCTATGACGAGAGCCGGTCAATATTATATCAGCGAGGGATATAAATAGAGTGATGCTCACCGAAAGTCAGTCAGTCTGGTTTTGACAAATAAGTGATCAGTTAGTATTGTTTTGACTGTTGAAGCAATTAGTGATTACTTCGGCTGTTGAAAGAGCGATTGCTTATGAATAATCTTTTATGTAAGTGTATTTTAGGCATCGATAATTGTGCCTGAGTGTTGTTGAAGGGGTGTGAAGATCTTCTGAGATTTATTATGCGAATATTGCTGCTAAATCCGGTATTTCAAGGATAGGATTTTTGGCAATAAATTCTCATCGCTGTTAAAGAACTGACTTGTTCTTTGCGACTGATTTGCATAAAATCGTCGAACTCCGGATTTATGTAACAATATATTTGAAGCCAAGAAAAATTCGTTAGAAAAACTGACTGGCGCCATCTGCTGGTACTAGATCTTACTTCGCGAGAAATAACGCAGAATAAGTTTAAAATTAAAACATAAAATTTAATTAATTAATTAATATTTGAAAAAAACTGTTCCAACATCAAGTGTCATCCACTACAAGTTTAAAAAAAATGTTTGAATTTTAGTGGATGAATAAGAAGTAGTTTATTAACGATTGAGAATTTGTACAAGACATAAGCATTTGTACAAGAAACAAATATAGTAGGGAGAGAGTGAAATAATAGTAGGAAGTGTATAATGTGCTAGATCAGGTATTCTGGAAATGTATGTTTAGAGAGAGTTATTTATAATTTTAACAATTAGTTTTTTTTTTTACCCATTGAAATAAAACGTTCAAAACTGTTATCTTTAAACCAGAAGTTGTAGTTTGGTGGAGTGAGAACGCTTAGTTCTTCTGAAACTTCATCTCTTTTCAGGACATTTTTGATAACATTGAAACACTTTTTATTAAATCATATTTAAAATTTTAAATATAACTAATGAAAAATAATAAAAATAAAAATTTCTTTGATGTGTATACATTTAAAAATATAAAATAAAATACAGATAAAAATTTATGAAAAAAAAATCTTAACTTAGAAAAGAGATTTTCGTGATGGGATTTGGCGGAGCGATGCATAGTCAATCCAGTTGGAGCAAAGGAATTCCGAGTTCAAGAGAGAAAATATTTAGATATAAAAAGTTAAAATAAGTTGGTTTGGAGTGCAGCTTCTGTGGATTGCAGATCAGAGAGGACTGCAATTTTTGCGTTTAAGTTTAGATGAGAAGTTCAATCCATCATTGAGTAGCAAATGGAGAGAATTAAAAGGGGTCTCAGGGGTGTTAATTTTGTCTCGAGGGGTGAAAATTTAAACAATTTTCAAACAGGTATAACTCTTTTAAATTCAAACTAAATATATAATTCGAAACTTTTACACATTATTTACAAGAAAGTATGGCTTCCAAGAAGTACAACATATTTGAAATATAATCATAATTTAAAAATTACAAGCATATGAAAGTTATGTAATAAATATTAAGTAATTTTTGCATTGCGCTCGCTATTTTCCAAAATAGCAGCCTCTGTTGTATAAAACTTTATAGAATTAGAAAATGTATCATACTCTTTAAGCCCTACATCATTTAAGAATAATATATCTTTTGTATTACAAAATATTTGAAAAATATTGAATTTTTTTAAAAAAATAGAATTTATTTTTTATAAAATATAATTTATTACTCTATTTATATAAAAATACTACAGTATAATAAGGATACATTTAACTTTTAAAAATCAACTTATAGCTTGTAATTAAAGCTACTATTTTAGAAATAACATGTGAACCGTAAAACTTAATATTTCTTATGGAAATATGTTTCTTATTTTCGTATGCTTATAATTTTTAAAATTATGATTATATTTTAAATATTTTATACTTTTCTGAAGCCCTATTCCTTTATAAATAATGCGTAAATGATTCGAATTAGTTAATTTAAATTTTAAAGAATTTAACCTGTTTGAAAGTTGTTTATATTTTCAGCCCTCTAGAGAAATTTAACACCCCTGAGACGTCTTAGAAGAAAATAAAGAGGTAAATAATATAGATAAGAGTGTTCTTTAGGAGTTGAAGAAAAGCATGATCAATTAGGATTGATCTAGTTCTGTGGAAATTAAGAACACAGGAGTATATTTTTCGATGCTAGAGTGATCGATTTACTGTCAGAGTTGTCAATTTTTTTTAAGAAATTTATTTTCTGAACTAGTATTTCGCTTAAGGCCATGTATATAATAATTATTTTTCATAAAATTGTTGTTTTTTTATGTCGTATACTTTGATTTATAATAAATTTACGTAAATAATTATATCTGAGTCATGAAAGTTATCAAATAAGTCCATTCCGTTAAAGCGCCTCTTAAATATGTTGGGAGCTTTAAAGCACTGAAGATAACATTAAGGCATTAATTTCCTTCGATACGTGGTTTATTTTACTGAATGACCAAGTACCTATTAACTTGTATCGCCCTTTTTTCATGAAATAATTTCTAACGAAATCAATTTTGTCTCATTTGCATGCAAAATCAATGAAATATATGCACTTTTCATGTTGAATTCTTAATAAATTATAAATAATTTAAATGAATATTTTCAGGTAGCGTACGAAGAATAATAGTTGATCCTATTTGAATTTTTGATTTATGTAATACAGAAATCATGTTAGTTTTAGGATCATAATACACACAAATTCCTTCAAAATATGTAGTTTCATAGAAGAAAAATAGTTTTAAAATTATAACAATTGTGCTGTAATAATTCTAAATACAGATATTAGTATTAGATATTAAATATTATATATACTAAAACTGCACTAATTAGAATTTAGATTTCTTATGAGTATCAGGTATTGAAATCATGACAAATACATTTATAGTATTTATGTCACCCATTCTGTAATTTAGTGGTTAGCGACGCTGACAGCTGTGCCGTTGGGCCTTGGTTTGAATCTTGGAGAAGGTACGAATGTTTGTAAGCGTATAGTGCCTTCATAGAATGGGGTTACTTAAAATAGCCTTTGAGCGGCAAGTCATCTCGTGAGGTTGGTGGAAGGGGAAGAGAGGTGGCAGGCCTCTGATTACCCCAGGGTGTTCTCCCTCAAAATTGGGGTAAAACAGAGTAAAATTGCTATGTCACATGTATGGTGCCCAAAGTTACGGCTAACGACAGGCGTCACTTAGCTCTTTGCCTATGATGAATTTCATAGGCCTTGATCTGGCCTTTGCCAAAGGAGTGGCATTAGTAACAACAACAACATAATACCCATGCATACATGATCAACAATAGCGAAAACATATATTCTTTTGAAGTAATATATACAATAAACTATTTACAGAAATAGATGATAAAAATTGGTGTATTGATATCATATTTATTAGCTGAGAGCCTCAGCTTTTCTAAAGCAGAAGCAAATGATCATTAGTATAAGCAACAGAATAAACAGCAGCATTAGAAATATCTCAGATTTTGTGTTATCTACTCTTACTGGGCCAGAAATAAGTGTTGCTTCAATAAAAACCATTTCTGATCAACTTGCAAACGAATAAAAAAAAAATTAAATACTAATAACATGAAAAAAACTTAATTATGATTTAAAACAATAATAATACAAAAATTAAGGATTAAATACACATTTGTTTCTCCATTTCATAGAGCATATAAGGTAATATAAAAAAAGAAAGATTAAAATGTTTCGAAATAAAATTTAAAATTTTCAGTTTCAATATGTATAAATATTGAATGATGACTCTAATCGAGAAAAAAGTATTTAAATATGAAAACATAATAATAATACAGAGAAGAAAATATGTAGCAATGCTTTACATTTGAACTATTTAGTTGAAAAAGAAGACAAATAATTAAATTACATTGTGTCATTTGCAAGCAGTTTTAAAATAAAATATTTATAGTTGATTAACAATGCACTTATTACACAGGGTGGTTCTGAATCCAAGGTGTAAACTTTAAGGGTTGGTACAGGACATTTTAACAATCATTTTTTATATAGAAATGTTTCGGCACAAGTGACGTGGTGAAACTCAAACCCAAAAAATAAGAGACGGAATGAAAGACAAAGTTGTGAGAACCCCCCTGGGTTCCACCCTGGACACTAAGATTGAATTGAGGCAAAGAATTACCAGACGCAATTTTTAGAATAACAAATTATATTTATTCAATTGATTCAATTAGCAACCTTCAAAATACAAATATTAAGCAATATGTCTACGTCAAAGGGATTTTCCTTTAATATTACTTTAAATCACAAAATATGATATTAATCAACTACTAAGCTCAATATCGAACGGGTTTACCGGAATAAGAAAACAGAGAAATATTCACAACTTGAATTACTAACATTAATTATTTTTTCACGAACTTTATTATATATTAACTCTTGTGGTCAGAAAAACTAAGTTATAAATATCACCTGGCTATAATAACGTTCTCTCCAGGTAGATCAATCCTTTCAATAGTATTTCTCTGAGTAAAAAAAATAATAGTTAATAACATTAAGACTCTAATCACGCAATCCACTTGAATCTTCTTAACTTCGCCACTACTTCTCTTGGCTCAATCGCCTTCTATCTGCTAACTTACAACGCTCTCCTTAAATACTTTTAATTCATTTCATATCCCTTTTTCTTCTTTTAGATCCGTTTGGAAATATACGCGAATTTAGAATCCCCAAAGACGCCTAAGAGTATTAGTGATAAAGTGTCGTAAAATTCGTCACAATGTTTATTGAGAGAGTGGTTGACAAGTGTAATGTTTGCAAACAATGTTCATAGTTGCGTCTACCAGTAAAAGTACATTCTTGACAGCGTCGTTTGAAAGACTGGAGTGCACGTTTGAAGGTGCCAGGTACCTCAAGCATACGCGCAACAGCTTTGGATATTCGAGCTGGACTGGCTGTGGTTGATTCAGTAGTTGTGGTTGGTTCAATAGTTGACAATGCAACTATTGAAAAATTCTGTGATCCTGCATTTGTCGATTAGGAAATTAGACGTGATACATTTGTAGCGCAGCCCTTCCGTACATGTAATGCATGTATGATTTTTCGGCATACGTGAAGTCCCCCATCGTAGACGTGAGAAAAACCATGAATGGCGCGTTTCCATACAGAGATGCATCATGTTGAACGGTGGTTAGACATTTACTGCCCTCTTCCGGCAACGCAACCAACCGATAGTTCCTTTTCTCTTTTGATGTGTAACATCTTTCCTCTCGATTTCAAATGTCCCCTCAGGGGGCTCACCTTCTTTAGGTGAGTACGTGTGTCACAATCCCGAGGTACACTAGTGATATTTTCCTTTTCCCAAGGGGTTTACTATCTTTAGTAAACGCGGGTGTCACGACCCCGGGTACCCTAGTGATCCTTCTCTATTTTCGATCCTCCTTCTTGCTATTCAATTTATCCGTTCTTTCTTTTCCCGTCTAGATCACAGATTTTACTAACGAATGTGTGGAGCAGTATAGCCAAACTTGGCTCTTGAGCCAAAAAAATCAACACTGACTCACTCACTCGATTGCTGAATTTTGTCGGAAGGACAGAAGTGGATAATAGGAAGTGACGTCAGCGCGCGCTATTTGATTTGACCAATGAGAGCGCGTGGTGGACTTTTTTCACTACCCTCGGATCGGGTTCAAGTCTAGTCGTAGTTTTTTTTTTTTTTTTTTCTTTTTTTTTTTTGTATTGTAAAATTGGCATTTCAAAATATTCGAACTCTCATTCAGTATAAACTTACGATGAAGTCTCAGGGCTCGTTGTGTGAGAAATCGGAGGTTAATTTATATGTGTAAACTATATTAGTAATTATATTTGCTTTTAAGCGTGTCTGAAAAAGTTCAACATTCTTAAGAAAATACGAGGAAGTAATAAGGAATATTCGAATAAATATTTTAGTACATATTTTTCATGCTTTGAGGTTAATTCCTGTCGTTGTCAATATAATATTTTTGTGATTAAAACAAGTTTTCTCGACTAAAAAACTCCAAAATAAAATTTTCATTAAAGATATAATTATCCGATAGAAAATTATTTCCAATCACACTCGACTCATTTTTTTCAGATTTATGTTACTATTGTGTATTTACCACGATAACATGTCAGACGTAATACATCATATGCGACTACTGTAAGGCTCGTTTCTTTTTCTTTATTTCCCTGGTTCGTGGCTCACTTGCACCCATAGATTCCTATACAATAAGTTATTGTTACGATGCCTTGTATCTGTCTTTAAAATTTGTACTATGTTTGGAATCACCCTGTATAGGGTACAAAAAGTGTTTTAAGAGATCATATCTGTTTTTAACAGGTCGATATGAAACTGTCTTAAAATAAAATTCAAAAATATTTGTTTGTATTGATAACTTTTTTTTGAAAAAAAAATTATAGATTTGAATTTGGCATGAAGACAGTTAATTTTATTATTTAAGGAAAAATTGAAAATTTTTATTATTTTTTAAAAAAAAAGCATAAATTGCAAAACTCTTTATAAGCGAACTATTTAAACAAATTATACGTAAAGAGCGAAATATGTTGCATGATTTATTTTATTATGAGACAAATACAGTTCTTTTTTGTATTTGAGTTAATTTTGGATCCCAAAAATAATTTTGAGCACAAAAAAATTCAATTTGAAAAAAAAAAATATCAATTTCATCAAAACGAGGAAGTAATGTGAAGTAAAATGTCCTCAATATAGAAAATACCAAAAAATAGAAATTATCTCGATATATATTGTTTTCGTTGTTAAAGGAAAATAAAATTTTTAGATAATGCTCGTAATTTTTTTTCAATCTAAACGCTTTTCAAGTCGTCTTAATTTTTATACTATAATTTTATTAAGCACTAAGTTTCAATTTTTTGAAAATTAAATTGCTTATTGTATGAAAAAAAATATCTAACTAAAAAAATCAGGAAAATATTATTATGGAAAACTTATTCAGAATAATAAAAAGAAATATTCATTAACAAAACTACATTCCAAATTCATTTCATAATTTCTTTCATTAAATACCAATGAAAATTTACAGAAATGTATCGAATATTAGCCATAAATCCGTAACGAAATAAAACACAATATTTTACACGTATTAACCTTTCAATGCAACGCTCCTTTTACAAAAATCATTAATAATAAAATGTTTAGAAATTTTTTGTTACAATTAAAATTTTGTCTGGGTAAAAATATAATAAAGGGAATTTTTAGCTGCAATATTGGAGTATAATACTTCAACAGAATATGATGCTCAGGTGTCGGCAACCTATGGCAAGTGGTTTAGTTCAAACTGGCGCACAACACTACTTTACAAATTTGTCAATTTTTGAGTGGATGAAATTTGATAAATTTGTAATGGACATGTTTTGATAAACATCTTCAGAATTATGGACATTTACGGAATTAAGAAATTTTTTGAAACAATATACAAAATAAATGTAAATATATGTCATTGATGTATTGATTTAAGAAGACAGTACGATTGAATTGACCAAAATCGGTCAAAAAATCAAATATATTTTTTAGTTCAAATTATTCTTTATATACTTTTCTATAACCTCACAAAATTTGAACGCTCTAAAATTTCAGAAACGAACAATTATAATAGCTTTTACGTTCGTTTTTATTCACATACCTAAACTCAAACTAACATCAAAACTTTAAACTTACTTATCTAAGAAAGATAAAATAACTACTTTTTCTTCATTTAAAATACTAAAGCTTTTTTTCTATTGTGCCTAATGCTTTGGATTTTCTTACCTATTACCAAGAGTACACGTAATAAAAGTTGGTATGCATTTTTGAGTTAAAGCAGCAATACTTAGTTTTTTTAAAAAAAATTGAACTAAGAAGTTGTAGGTTTTTTTTATAGAATTTTCATATAGCATTCATAAAAAGAGGTATTGTACGAATACCAATCATGTTATTGCAAAACTCATACCATCTTTTTTTATGCATAGTTGAACGTACTTGTAAATCAAGTGTCATGCACGTACGTAAATTTTTGGAGGGGTTGATTAGCATTTTAAAATCACTTCACAAATTTCAAGTTGGTTCGTTAAAAATTACATGGCTAGCTTTTTATGAAAAATTGAGCTCAAAATCTGTTTTAAGTAGTATACACACATAGGAGACAATCAAAAAAATTGTTTAAATCCTTAATTTAAAAATGTTTGCGTAAATCGTAACAAGCCCTCTTAATTATTTGAAGAGAGAAAATTGCACGTACTCTACTTTCCGATTTTGCTTCTACATATGTAAGTAACAAATCTTGCCTCATATGAAAAAATTTCAAGTCCGCAAAGAAGTTGCATATCAACTGAATGCTCAGAATCCGGTCAAATTGAAAGTCACAAATTATACTCCTAATTTTGCGATATGAAAATAGAACGGTGCAAGCAATAGGTTAGCGATAAATTTTTTTTATTTATATCTTTATTTAACTATAAGGACGAAACATTGGTGTAACAGAACATTTAGTCTCTCCTGAAAAGTCAATTTTTGGCCCCCAAGTTGGATTTTACAAAGGGTAGATACTTGGCGGCAGTTAGGCTTTGGGCTCTCTAGCACCCTCCTCCACCCCGCAATGCAGGGATGTACGTTACGCCACTTGGAAGGGAATTGCTTATATTTTATGTTATATATTTTTATTTTAATAAACAAGTTAACTAATGCATGTGTATAATTTTAATTTTTCTGTTTTGTTTTTGTCGAGGAAAAAGTTATATTTCAAGCTGCTTACTTATGCTAAAAAACAACTTTAAATGTGATGTAAAATTGATATATGATAAACTGCAAAAATCTACATATATTGACCTCTGTTCTGTAATTCTTCATGCATTATCGCGGGAATCAAATTATTTCAAAAATGACCTAGTATGTGGGACCCTGAATCATATTGGAAGATTGATTTGGCAAGCCACAGTTAAAAGATTTCCGACCCCTGTGCTAGACTATTCGTCAGTCTGAAAATTAATTTTGTCCATCTGAACAAACAACATTTTAAACAACATTATGACTACCATAATTTTTAATTAACACTTAGCATTGCAATCCTTTTCAATGTCGCCTCCAAAATTTGCATTTAAATACAAGTATTTTGAGAGTTTTGACAAAATGATGAACAATCAACCCAAGCTAGGACAACAACCCTCCCTTCCAACAATTAACTTCCAAAATGACTTTTAAAATTCCTTTCCAATTCGTTCCAATCACTACTTTCAATCCCGTTCCACTCAGAATATGCACAGGAATCGGAGACTTCATCACAAGCTATTTTCCTCTCTCCATTAGAAGATCCATTGGACGCTTTATCCCTGACATTCCTCAATTTTTCCCTTTTTCTTCCCTAACCCTTTAATGGCTATTTTCCGCTCCACTCCGGGAAAGCTTGTGTAATTAATCTCTCTGGGATAAGTTTCTTTTTCCCTTACGCTTCGTCATTTTCTGCAACATTTTCTTTTCTTTTTTGCTCGTTTTTCCCTCTCTCGCTTCTGGATTTTCTATCAAGGTGTCGAATGCCCCTAGAGGAAGTTTTCTGACTTGGCTGGGATAAAGAGTAAATAAGACTCTTGTTAGTTTTTCGCCTCGTTGTTAACGCTTTTTTCCCCTACTCCTTTTTTGCTTTTTCGGTTTTCAATACATCATCAATGAGAGTTTAATGGCTGAGATTGCTATTAAATTGCTTTGATTGATTCACCATTATTAATTACGCATTAGTATTTTAATTAAGTGTTCTGCTCCTTACTTTTGTTTGCCAACTTGGAAAACTTTCTAAAGTTGTTAATTTCCCTACAAAAAATCTATTTTAATTAGCGTTGAATATAAAATGTGTATCTCTTTTGCAAATGTTATAAATTAACATTACTTCCTATTTTTTCCCTTCTATCTTCGATTAATGTTGTTGATTTGAATACATTTATTTGAGCGAATTTAGTGTGTTTGATTTCAATTCTAAGAAGAGACTGCTAAAACTGAAAAATTGTTTTACAATGTATTTTATCAATTTCTACTATAAGTTCAGGCTATCCATATATATATATATATATATATATATAAAATTTTCAATCGTTAATAAAATACTTTCTATTAATCCATTCAAGTTCAAATACATTTCTTTTAACTTGTAGTGGATGACACTTGATGTTAATATAGTTTGTTCAAATGTTAACTGATTAATTAATTTAAATAATTAATAAATAGTAACAAACAAAAATAATAGTTCAGCAGCATACATAGAAAGGAAGATCGTTTGTTAATTCCCTCTAGCACAATGGATATCGCGTTGGACTTCTAATCCAAAGGTCGTGGGTTCAAATAACACATTGGATGGGCTAATTTCAGAGAGAATGGGATTCTTTTTTCCTGTAATATTTTATTAGAATAATTAAATTTAATGAATTAATAAATAGTAACAAAAGTTTCCAACACTCTATATAGAAAGGAAAATGGAAAGGGGTGCAAGGGAAATAGCTTTCTATTTTGTCGCTTGATATTGTGATTCTGTCATATGGATATACATATTTATATTCATTGTAACTGTTTAATAAAAGAGTGAATAAAAACATTTCATTGTTGACCTATGTAGGACTTGATAAAAAAAACTTGTTTTTTATATTACTTGTTAATTCTACATAATTATTTTCTGGGTTTTTTTCTATTCTGTATATTCCTTTATCAAGGTCTACGATTCTCTATTTCTTACTGAAAAGAGTTAAAAAAGTTCTTTTAAAAATATTCTTTTTTTAATAATAACCTTAAAATACGGCGTATAACGGGACACTTTTAACATAACAATTGTGGTCGAAATTTACGGGTGCTAGTTATGCGCCGAGTATAAAAATGAGAGCTTTAAAAACATTAAAAAATAAACATAGAAAAAAATTAGGCTTCTACAAATATCAAAACACTGTTTATTTAATAGAAATGACATTCCTTATGATCTTATAAAGAATTGTGTTTCTAGAAATGTACTATGTTTCTCAAAATCTTAGAATACTTTGAATAAATGTTCAAAATAAAAGAGCGTTACGGACGTACATTTCAGGTTTCTCCGTAAAAAAAGTGGTGCGCATTATGCAGAGAATGTACCTACAAATTGTAGCTTGAAAGTATTGGTGTACGTTATACGCGGGATTTTAAGGTAAGCATGTACACTTATTTTTGAGGGTTTTATTGCATTGTCACGCATATTTTATGAATTATTGTTCTTATCTAATAAAAAAATACTAATTAATATTTTTTTTAAAAAAATTAAATAATAATGTATTACATCTTAATTTATGGAAACCTGTTTAGATAAAATTCCCTTTTAAAATTTTACTTTTTAATGCTTAAAAAATAAAATTTCTGCTTTACCTGTAGTCAAATGCACAACTACAATGCAATGTTAGGAATAGTAAATTATGGTACTCAAATGTGGAATAATAAATATTAGAATTTATCTGAGAAAAATGGATTTATGAATATATATAAATTAGATCTGGAATACATGAGTTGAAA
The DNA here is from genome assembly GCA_019973935.1 of Trichonephila clavipes. Taxonomy (NCBI): domain Eukaryota; kingdom Metazoa; phylum Arthropoda; class Arachnida; order Araneae; family Nephilidae; genus Trichonephila; species Trichonephila clavipes. The sequence continues at coordinate 184,292 of BMAU01016845.1, forward strand.
AGCTTGAATATATTTTTCATTTATTCATATACATTTAAGCAAATGTACCAATAAAATATACAGACAATTTATATTTGATTTGAATTATTTTAATTTTCGTTAGGAATAGAATTAGGGTAATGCCTTACTTTTAAAGTTAGGCTAAATAGTATTTCCCATTATTAGTTCTTTTATCACCAAACTTCTGTACACTCTTGGTTATATTTAGCAATATTTAAACAAAACAAGTTTCTTTGTAATTATATACATTTGTTTCAAAGAAAAATATACATCCATTGGATCTGTGGCTTTTTTTATCCTTTAAATTCCATTTTGCGACCATTTTTTAAATGTAATCTAAACTGTAATTTGAGTTTTAATAATACTATATAAAACATGTCGAAAAATGTATAATCCATTAAAAATTGATAAATTTATTTTAAAGAATAAGATGACTCATTTGATACAGTATTTGATAAGGGAACAAAATGGTAACAAAATGATTCCATACTTTGCAATGAATTTGTGTTTTTAGCTACACTGTGGTATTCAAATAAAATTTCATTTGTAAATTTATATGAATATTTTGAATATAGCACAGAACGAAAGGTAAGACTAATACTTCCAAAAAATAATGTAAATATTTACATTTCTTAGCTCAATCACACGCATTCATGTGCATTTGGTTTAAAAGGATTTGATATATTTCTAATTTCCTTGTTTCCTTCGCCCATCTCGGCCTGACTCTTATATTTAATTTTTCTTTTTTTTATATATCACCGAGTAAATTTAATAGATTGGGTATATAGAATAAATTTTCTTTCAAGCATTAATTTATTTTATTTCAGTTTTTCTAATATGCACTTTACCTCCGTATTATCTAATTTTATATATTTTTAATACATAAGTCCGTTACTCCTGACAACTGTTTCCCATTTTTGAAAATTGAAATCATTACACAAATAATAACTTTCGGATGAGCTAATTTAGTTTCCAAAATCAGTAACAAATATATAACATATGGAATCATTTTATCATTGTACTTTAATAATTTTAACTCGCAGTTTCTTTTTAAAACTATTTTGAACATCTCTTTCTATTAGGTTTAATTATTCCAAAATGCTTATCTTTGATCTTTCTTGTAGATTAAGACTGAACAAATACACTTGTTTGTGTTATTCAATTGACTTGTATTATTTGAACTAATCTACGATAAATGATACATTATTCTCTAAATGAAAAACATCATGCGAAATGTCAGAATAATTCAATTAAAATCTATGCATTTATTATTATTAGAACGAGTACGGTGAACGCATATCTGAACATTCCTTTACTTATCTGGATATAGTTTTTTTTCTAAAAAACAGGGTGTCTGGGCTAAAAGCATCCAAGAGTTAAGTCATTTCGAGCCCAGCACCACTAAAGACCCGCCGTGTAGGGCAGCGATGCACGTTAAATCTGAAGAGAGCTGAAACGTTCTCCCGTTGGTGTGGTAGTTAGGAGAGGGAGTGCCAGCTCGGGTGACGTCCACGTCACTTCACCATGATTCAAAATTATGTCGTCCGTCGCCGAAAGCCCTCGTGTAACTGATCAGTGCAACGTTAATATTCTATCAATCAATCAACCCAGAGTTAAGTCTAATTATTACGGAGATACCCAAAAGAATGCAATAAGCTGTCCATCCGTGGATTGTAAAACTTTTCGACTTTTTTGGGGTGTAATTAGGTCTGCCGCACGTGCACTCCTTATTCGGCAATCGCAGACGATACACTTTTTTATACTGACTTCATTAGTAAAGATGTGAACGCGCCACAGCAAAAGGTGCGGTGGGTACTTTGGTTAACGAAATTTAAATTAGTCTCGCGTCTACAACGACGTGTTCGTGGAACATCGACCTTCCGGCATCAAAATCACTCCACCAGATAAAAAAAAGCTTAAATGAGACATGAACTTTGGTATCTCAAACTGGCAAGTATCCTTTAGTTTTCATGACAGAAGGCACTACTAATCCTGTCCATGATTTATTTTGTAGGATTTCTGATGAGTCTATTAGTCAATCCAGTAACGATAATCCATTCTGTTAGAATACGTCGCTCTACACGCTTGAATGATTTAAATTCTGCTAACCAAAGCACACACTGCACCTTTTACTGTCGCGTCCACATCTTTACAAATGAAGTCAGTGTAAAAGGTCTATCGTCTGCGATTGCCGAATAATACGCTCACGTGTGGCCAATCGGACTAGACCCCAAAATTTCGGAGAATTTTCCAATTCACGGATGAAAAATTTATTACATTCTGGTGGGTAGTTCCGTAATAATAAGCCATTAGTGTTGGTTACTTTCACGCCCTACTTCCTGTATATATCGATAGATTACTATTACAGTGTAACTAGAAAATTAAGCACAAATATTTCTGGTGAAATCAAAGAATTTGTACTTACTCTTTAAATGCTACATCATTCTTTTTGCGTATCTCAAAAACAAAAAAAATTGGGTTTGTATTTTAACTGATATTACTCCAACACTTTTTCTATATTCCCCAAGACAAAAAGAAAAATTTATTTCACAGGTTAATCAAAAACTTATCTAAATATCAAATAAAATGTGATCATTTTTTATGCATATGCTCCAATATGGAGTTCAATCATCTTTAACAAATATTTACTAGGATTTGTAATCAAATTGTTCCTTCTTAATGTGTATTAATTATTAAATTAATTTATATACTTTTAATTGTTTTCAGTACTTCTTTCTGCGCTCTATCAATTCATGGAAAACCCATTTCGATAGCAGGTTTATATTTATTTTCTAAATTAAAATCCTTGCTTGTTAAATATCGTTTGATGCTTCGTTTCTTAATTTTTTGGTAGAACATTTACTGCATATCTTTTTTCAGTATGTTAGATTTTTTCTACACTTTTAAATATAAAACTTTATAATTACAAATCACAAAGTTAACTACGAAAATATTAAGATTTAATTTGACATTTTTAATTATTCTTCATGATTTAATACTTCAAATAATTGCTTGAAACATTTTTAAAGTCATTTTAAGACACATAAGACGACTTTTAATGAAAAAAATTCAATTTTTTAAACTTAAAATTATTAAAAATTTTACTTACAAAAAGCTTAAAATAGGCATTTTCCAAGATAAAAGAGAGATTTTATTGTAATTTTCCTTTCGGGTTTTATAAGTTAATCTACGAGACACATTCTGACGTCTTAATTAACATTTTTATTCTTATAATTTTTAATTATATAATACATTCACCACATGCCGTACAAAGTTTGATTTTGTAAAAACAAGCGTTATTTTTAGAACATTGTTCTCTTATTCTTCTAAAATTGGAACACTTTACTCATAAACTCCCTTGCACTTAATTACCACAATTACCAAGATTTATGTGAGAAATCTAAAAATTAATTAGAATCCTCGAAATTTACGTTAAGTAAACTAGTTTTAAAAGAAAAAAACTATATATTAAAGGATATTAATAATGAAATTTCAATAAAAGATTCCACACGCGCACGCAGCTAGTGTAGAAAATATTAACACTAAATGAAAAACTTTATTTTCGAAATAATTAGTTCCTTCTTAGCACAAGAATCTTTAATGCCACCATTATACGTAATTAAATATTTATACAAATTTCGTGCAATTTTAAAAAAGGAAGAGTAACAAACAAGTTGCAGTATTATAAAAAATTATTAATATGGTGCCTTATTTCTTAATTTTGTTAATAAACCCGAAAAAATTTGAAAAATCTAGATATTAGGATTAAACACCCCCATTCATTTAAAAATTAAATTTTAAAAGGGAAATATAAGGGAAATGAACTATCAAAATTAATTACAAATTGGAACACGCTTTCAAATTTATTTTCTGATAAATTTTATTCATTATGCTTTTATGTTCATCAATTCTACAGTAATCTTAAATTTAAAAAGAATAAAATTAATGAATTCGCTGCTTATACCATAGGATTTAGCTCGGATAGAAGGATTTAATATAATAGTTTTGTAAAAATGTCTGAGATCAAAGTAATTATTCCCTTAATAAGTTTGCATTATATTATTTTAAAATTATATATATAACATGGAAACTGTATTTACTCGCTATGATAATTTATTAAAGTTATTTAATAAGCAATGTATTTATTATGAAAAATTTTACCACTTGTTATAATTTAAAATTTGTTAGTTTTGAGATAATTTTGTGGACAGTTTTTGAGATTATTTTTTAAACAAGGCAATCTGTATCTCTGTGTGTGTTCAAGTGAATGTGCTGTTGATGAGAAGAAACCTTGGCATGTTTCTCTTTACATCCATGCGTATCTTATGGTATTATAAGCAGTAGTTTCGAAAACAACATTTTTCAAAATTAGTTCCATCATTTGTGTTCACCCTGTACATAAAAGTATGTAAATGGTGTGTTTTTTAGAGGTATAGAACTTTAAATTGCAATAAAACAACGATGTATTATTCGATTGACATGAATTTTTTTTTATTCGAAAGATAATCTTGTGGCATTACATTTTAAATAGGATCAAGCAAAGCGTAGATTCGTCGAATGGGCCCAAAACGAGATTGCCGTTGTTCCCGATTTTCATAAGCGAATTTTGTTTAGCGATGAAGCGCACTTCTGGTTGAATGGCTGCGTCAACAAACAAAACTGTCGCATTTGGAGTGAAGCTAACCCACAAGTGTATGTCAAAACACCGTTACATCCAGAAAAACTGACTGTTTGGTGCGCTATATGGGCTGGTGGAATCCTTCTTCAAAAACGATGAATGCCATAACGTTACAGTCAATGGTGATCGGTATACAACCATGATTACTAACTTTTTCATTCTTGATGTCCAGGAGCTGTGGTTCCAACAAGACGGCGCAACATGTCACACAGCTCGAGCCACAATCGATATATTGAAAGACACGTTTGGTGACCACCTAATTTCACGTTTTGGACCTGTGAATTGGCCTCCAAGATCTTGTGATTTAACACCGCTAGACTATTTTCTGTGGCGCTATGTAAAGTCCTTGGTCTATGCGGATAAGCCGCAAACGCTTGACCATTTGGAAGACAACATTCGCCGTGTTATTGCCGATATACGGCCACAAATGTTGGAAAAAGTCATCGAAAATTGGACGTCCAGATTGGACTACATCCGAGCCAGACTTGGCAGTCCTATGCCAGAAATCATATTTAAAATATAATGCCACAAGATTATCTTTCGAATAAAGACAAATTCATGTCAATCGAATAATACATCGTTGTTTTATTGCAATTTAAAGTCCTATACCTCTAAAAAAACACTCTTTACTTCAAGAATATCATAACTGAACCATTTCCTTAAAAAAATGTAGACCAATGTATTGTTAATGTCGCTATATTAATTTCCTAGCCCTATACTGAGATTTGCGCTTATAGAAAAATCCTCATTTAAACGTTTTTATTTAAGAAAAATTATTTTATATTTAAATTTAGTTAACAGTGGTAAGTAATGATTACGATCAAAATCATTTTAACCCCTTAACGGCTGTTTAATTTTGAAGAAAACGGTCGTATAAGTGCCTATTTTTTTATTCAAATTACGTAAAACTAAATGCATGATCAATATATATGTATTTAGTTTAAAATTTTGGGTAAATTTTTAGCTTGAAATACAAAAGGTGCATTTCTTAAGAAAAGCCAACATACATTGGTTATTATGAGTAAATGTAGGTTTTCCGACAAAGAGAAAACATGAAAAAAAGTGTTTTAATCAAAAAAGTAGAATTTTATTGCATTTATGCATATGTAAAAACACATTAGTAATTTTTTCTTGTGAGATACATTTAAAAGTATGAGATAAAAAGGCCAACATCACAGTTAACAGTACAAATCCATCACCACTGCTCTTAGATTCACTAACCAAACTTTCAAAACAATCAGTTATTTCAGAATTACTCTCAGATTATACTTGAAACAGAATCCGATTCACTTCCTAAATAACTCCATAACGAATACAATATTACAAAATACATATATTTTATCACAGAATGCAACCCGCGTGTATTCATGAAAAGCGGAATTAGGTAACTGAGCTAAGGATACAAAAACATATCGCTGATAGATAAGTTTGATTGTGCTAACATCTAGTGTAAAATAAAATAGCTATCTCTAAACAGTTAATAATAATTTGGCACTGTCGTGTGGGGAGAAATAAACATGATTCAGGTCATACGAAATAGATAGTTTTAGTCTTTTTTTAGCGCGTTACTTTTGAACACTCCGGCCCGGAAATATCACGGGCACGAGGAATAGAGGGAAATTTCACCCCGTGATTTTGACAGGAGCGAGAAGTAAGGGGTTAAATACATGGAAATTGATCAAATGAAAACAATATATATCCCTATAACAAAACGTTATTTAAATGTCTTTGCAATCTGAAAAATAGAGCATATCCACAGAATTACTCTGGTTATCCGATCCCAAGCAACTTATGTCAGTGTTTCTCCAAGTGTGGGGCGTTCCCCCTAGGGGGCGCGATCACCCTACAAGGGGGGCGCGAGCAGATTGAAAATTTTAAGATTTTTAAAAAAAAACCGGAAAGAGAAGTAAAACAAAATACTTTCTTCCATAATAAAAAAAAAACACAACAAATCATTGATATAATTTATGTTTATCATCTGGCGTTTTCGCGTCAGCAAATAACTATCTTTGATGAAAAAACCAAACTAAAGAAAAAAAATTTGTTTAATTTGCTGTATTTTCTCAATGAGAATTTTTTTTTATTACGTTGTAACAAAAAATATTATTCGTTAAAAGAAAAAACGAAACCCAGGCCCTGAGAAAAATTCTAAGGTAAACAATTCATCACCATAATTATTATTGAAATAATGTACATTAGTTGTAGAAAAAGAAAAGGAAGACATGATTCACTTTGCAGCCAGGCTGCATAATACATTTGCTAATCATTTGATTGATCTTCAAACGTATTGCTATGGTTAGTTCTACATTAGTTACGATCCATCTTTTATGTGTTTGTTTTTCGCTTAGGGAAATTGTAAATAATAAAGAGTTTTACGATATTTGGAAAATGATTGATTGATTTAAAGGATTATTAGATCATCCGTATTTTTTTCTGAATACACTTTTAACCCGGGAGCGGTGCCGCGGGGCATCTGTGATCTCTATTGAAGGAAGTTGAAACTTATCAAGCAAAAGAAGAAACTGCTGAAAAAATGCATATTATTCATGATTGAGAAACGCCATGAACACGAAACGAAAGAAAAATTTTCAAATGCTTCCTAAAGAACTCCATCAACTTAAACTATGAAGCCATAAGTATTCCACAAGGCACAATTCGCCATGTCAAAAAGACACAAGAAAGAAAAAGTTCAACTTGCTATTGGTTGGTCAACAAAGGCGTCACGAGTTCGAGCCCAGTACCACTAAGACCTGCCGTGTAGGGGAGAGATACACATTAAATCTATCGAGAGCTCAAACGTCCTCTTATTGAAGTGGTGTGGTAGTTAAAAGAGGCCAGTTCAAGTATCGTCCTTGTCACTTGACCATGGTTCAAAATTACGAGGTCCGTCTCCAAAAGCCTTCGTGTAGCTGAACAGTGCGACGTTAATATTCACTCGCTGGATTATGAAAGCTCAATAAAACTACAATAACTTGGAACAAAATATGACAGCTTTTCCAGCAAATAACATTTCTGTAATATTAGTGAGAAGTGTCTGATTTGCGTCCTTTATTAAGGTGTTGCACTTTTGAATCATTTTAATTCCCTTTTATTGGATTTTTTTTCAAATTATCAAAGAAAAATTGAATAGTCCTTGAATGCCTGTAAGTATACTTTCTCTTAATTAAATTATTCACTGGAATTCCGATTTGTATCGTGTACTGTAAAAATAATTATTAACAAATGATTGAGGTGACTAAGTCCCCCCGCATTACCATTAGCGTTAGTATCGAGTGCGCACCTGCTCCCGGGTTAAAACATTTTGAAGTCTTCTCGCTTTAAATATTAAAAAGTAACACAATTATTCTTCATCGGAATTTTACATTCTTTTTCATTATTTAACATTAATTCTAAATGCTAATTCTGTGAAGTTTAAAATTACAGTTCTTTTAAACAGTTATTTACATTTATAGCATTTATCTAAAAAATCATTTTACATTTTTGTATACAATGTCGTGCACGCAGTTTTACTCTCCTTACATTTCAGCTATTATATCAGGAAAAATGTTTTATTTTTTAAAAAATGAACTCGTGCGAAGAGCCAGTGTTTCAGCCAGTATACGTTTAATGTATCAGTACACTGAAGAAGGTATTTTATGAATAATTTCTTACTAAATTAAGAAAAAGTTTAATAATTATTAGGGACTTCCATGGGCTTATCTTGTAGAGCAAAGTTTTCCAAAGGAAGGTTTAATATCAGAAATTGACACTCTGAGTTATTTTTCTATATTTAGCTGAGATCTATATTTTGTCTTCAAAGCAGCCACCGCAGAAAATCCAGTTTAACAAAGGTGGAATGTTGAAAATGGTAATAGTATACGAAGTGCTTTTGTTTTCAATGCAGAAAATTCCTCATCCATCTCTACCCAAAATTCAAAGAGCGATTTATTACAAAATTGCCTTTTAATTTTTCACTGGATCTATGAAAATTTCTTCTTCGGAAGTTGAGAGCCCTTCTGGAGTATCTTGAAATAGATCCCTAATCCACTCGTAACTTGCTACCAAGTTGTCCTTATCAAGAAAAGACTTTTTAAAATTATTTGCCAACATGGCTAAATGATTTTACATGGTTTTAAAAACAACATTCACTTGTTGTTCATCAGATTTGTAAGTTTTAACACAGAACGAGCTGGGACTTTTTTTCCCATCATTTACTTCGGTAATGGTAAATCCAAAATGTATGTATTTTTGAGAATATTTCCTTGATTTAATTTTTGAAACCATGCTCGTCTGTCTACTTGTTGATCCTTTATTAACGTCGAATGTTTGCTTACGACTTACAAATGTTTGTATGATTTTGTTTTAATCTACTGCTGTAAATACTTAATTACCGTGAATTACAATTAACGTGCAAATTAAAAAATGTACGTTCATAAGCTAGATCGAGTATCGAGTCGACCAAAACTGACTCGAATTGTACGAGGAAAAGCATTTTTACAAGTTTTGTGCAGATTTCCGATAGGTTGCCTAGAATCACGCAAACGTACCCTATAATGCCAGATGTGGTGGATATGATAGAAAGCAACATAGACTAGACTATTTTTCTAATGACATTTGTACTTTAAGAAATGGATGCTGAAGGAAATAAATCTTTAATTAAATGTATCATTTTGCGATCTGTTCCTATTTAAAAATTAGAGAAAGAAAAATAACATAATAATAAGTAATTAATATATATTTTAAGTAATTTTCTTAAAATATATATTACTTAAAAGGTACATATACAAAATTTAATATACTTATCGTATTAATTTTTACGGTTTATTATTAAGATCGTATTGTAACTTTAGCGTCTCTCTCTCAAAATGCAATTTTATTGCAGTAAATACATTATTGTTGTACAGGGGGGCGCGACAAAAATTATGATTGAAAATTGGGTCGCCAGTATTGAAAGTTTGAGAAACACTGACTTATGTGATATCTAGGTTTCACAATACAACGAAGTTGCACTGGCCTCTCCAGAAGTTATTTTTAGCTTCTATTAAACTTCGCGGTACCTACCTCAACGCACTGTCTTTTACGGTAGACTGAAAATCAGCAAAAGTAGTCATCGCACCCCTCTCTACTCCCCTGGGGGTGGGTGTTCGATCAAGGTGGAGATCGATCGGCAGCTAAGGCACGTCGACAAGAAAGACCCCTCTTTCTCTTCCCCTCTCTCGAATTTTCCACCCAGGCATGAGGTGCAATCACTCCCGCGACGCTCCTTTTCCCCGAAATTATTATCGAGAATTTGGGAAAAATGCTCACTTAAGTGCCAGGTGTGTTTGCACTGTTCAGCATTCAATGTTTGTCAATGGATAGGAGAAGGAAGAAAGTTGGATTCTGGCCGATATCAACGGCACGATATTGCTAAAATGACTTGGAACTATTCGATGGAAGAAAGTTAAGTAATGATTAGTAGCAAATTAGGAGAGTTTATCGAAACAGTTTATAGAATTTCGCCCATACAAAAATAATGAAATTGAAAGTAAGGGATTTATTAATAGGAAACTTTTATGATACAAGTTTTAGATTATATGAAATTTGGAAACACAAATAAATATTTTTAAAAATATCTTGCTAAACTATAATCATAATGAAGGAAATTGGAAAACATCTAATGTGATTTTTTCAGACATAGCGTTGAGGTATGAATTCCAATATTGCATTTATATAGTTTCCGGGAATCGAAGGCTAGATTTTTAAATAAAGAAAGCAATGCATAAATTGGGCAATTAAAAGTGATTATGATAAAAAATCCATTTTAATCTCAATGAATTTAATGAATATAATCGTATCAAAAGTAATAGGGTATTCTAAATGAAATTATGTATCAAAATGTTTGTGAGAGTGTGAAATTTAGAATTAAATAAAGACAAAAACAATTAGAACAATTCTTTTAAAAATTAATATTTCAATATAGTTAGAAATCATTTTATAAAAGACGCAGGAGAAAGAATTCCATGGAATATATTTACTTATTTTTAACTTATCTTTTATGAAATTCAATATAGAGAGATATAGAAATAAAACATCATTATATATTGAAATTTGAATTTACTTATCATGTTGATAAATTTTAATGTATTGGGAAAATCATCAATAAATAGTTATTCTCTCTCCACAACTGTTTACAAGAAAATTAATTTCCAACTCCGTACTGTGTGTAGAAATTCCTTATTTATAGATTTGAGGTACTTAGTTGAATTTTTAAAATTGCAGTCGTAGAAACTCCCTGCGTTAGTAAAAAATATATATAAATATATATATTTTTCTCATGCAATTTCCAGATCAGAAACTAACCAATACTGAAATAATTAAACGTTGTACAAACAGAAGAATAAAAAAGGCGAATTATATAACAAGTTTCAAAGTTTTCACTGTGTAATTAAAAGAAATTTTTTTAGAAGTGTTTTGAACGTAAACTTGTTCATTTTGATTTAAAATAGTAAATCTAGTTTGTTTCATTATGGTAAACATTGGGTGTTTTTATATGTTCATGTGAGAAAAAGATAGCAAATTTTGGTTATTTTTAATAAATTTTTGAATTGCTCAAGCTCTACCAACAATTCGCTTTTTCCATAAAATTTAATTATTTTTTTTTCATCTTTGGTAATACTACGAAAAATACAATGAATTTAAAAGGTGCTACATATTTACCTAAACATTATTTACCAAACGTTATTACTTTTTTTCATGTTATAAGGAGAAAAAAAGTAAGATATGCTTGATATTTTATATTTATTGAAAATATAATCAAAGCAAAAACCTATAGAAAACTTGAATTTTTATGTTACTTGAAAGCCAATTTAAATATTTACCATAAAGTTGAATACAAATGTCTCAGAATTTAAAAGGCTGAATATAGTTCCTACTAGAATTACTCTTTTTGTAAATAATGTGAAAATAATGTAATACATAGTATTTCGTTTTTTAAAAATACTTTATTTTATTAAAAATGTAACGAAAATTTTTATATGACGATGTTGAAACTAATTTTTCTTGACTGATATGACTATCAGACTATATGACTGCAATAACTTCCACATGTTTTGCTATTTTATTGTGTTTTCGCTGATGTCTATGTCCTCGACAAGTTTCTCGTTAAGGCTCTAATATTGATTATTTATCTATAGCACAACTTTTCTTATTTTCTTTTTTTTTCAGGAGCTAGAAAACTTTTTTTCCTCAATCGGTTATCTTTGTGGGTTTTCCTCCCTACTAATCACTTTTTTTGTATTGATTGATTATGATAATTTAAATAAATATTTTTTTCTTTTTTATTCTTTCTCCAATATTAGAAAAATTGACATGGTTAAGTAAACCTTTCACATGCTTTTATTTGTAAATATCTCAATATGCAAATATCCCCCTGATTTCACATTTTTGTCTTTAACTCCAATGTTGTTCAAAGATAAAATGTCAATTTAATTTTTTTAAATATCAGTGTTGTAAAAGGAATGCCCGAATGAAAGTGGCATTGCTGTAAGGACTCCCTAAATTGTAGAGAACGATGGCTGCGCCTGACCATATAGATGGCGCAGAGTGCTGGGAATGCATGCGATATTGTCAGATTTTTCGTCAGATGCGTGTGTGATAGCGTGGAAGGACATCAAAATTCTTCGTATCATGGATTCCTCCAAACGGTACAACTGTCAATGTTGCCTCGTAGTGTAACCCCATTTCATGAATTGAGAAAGAATATCAAGAACCGCTGACGTCGCATACTATCTGGCGCAGTTGCCATCTTGCATGGTAATACTCGTTCTCATGTTGTTGTGGCGTGACAAACATTGTAACGATAATTCCACAAGCAGGTTCTCAAACATCTCCATTACAGCCGGTACCTCTCGAAGTGTGAACACCACATATTCAGTACATTCCAGAGAGCTCTGAAGGGACGGGGATTTCCCGGTGATAATGAGGTTCAGGAGGCTGTTGAAAATTTTTTCGGCAATCCTCACCGAAGCTTCTTCACCCGGGGTATACATAATGTCATGGACCGCTGGGACACTGTTCCAACCTACAAGGTGACTTCGTCTAGCCTGTCTGTTACGTATGTATTACTTCTGTGCTTTGCATACTAATTTATATTAATAGCATTAAACCATTTATCAAATCGACAGTAGAGCCATTTTCATTCGACGACCCTTATAAAAAAGTATTGGAGTTCATCGACTTTAGACCAGCTTTTATTTTTCACTGAAAACGATGTTTAAGGTTTTGTTAAGGGGACAAAATGAAATTAATCGCTACTTTGAAATAAATGACATTTTGGGATCTATACTGAAAATTCAAAATAAATTGAAAGTCATGCATTAGTATGGATTTAATCCCCTCCCCCTCTTGCGATATCTATATTATAGAAATTTGTACTCCGTCTGCTAAATAAAATGAGGGTAGAAATATATCTTTAATACATATCTTTCAATCGCATATCATACATGAACTTTTAAAAAAAATTTAAAAAATCGCTGCTTTTTATGATTTTGTGATTTTTTTAATATCATACTACTGCTCAAAGCCTGAAGTTGTGGCCACAACAGAAAAGAGCCTCTGAAAATCCGTCGTGTTGAGCCTTTGAATACACATCAATTCCATCGTAGCTCAAACTCCTCGTGGATGATCACTTCCCCCAGGCACAAAATTACGAGGGTCCGTTGCCAGTAGTCTTCTTACTTCAAAGTTTTAAAAAAGTAACGTTGATAAAAATGCAATCAAACTAAGTGTCAAGCAAGAAGAAAACATTAAAATTAATAAATTCAAAATATTTATTCATAAAAAAATTTAATAAAAAACCCTGAATTTTATCCTTTATTTTCTCACTTTTAATAAACAGCACTTAATAAATGGTAAACGTATTTTATATTTAAACAGTATGTGTGAACTTATTTCAAAGTACAGTTCGTAAAACATGCAATATTTTTATTCAAATATTGTACTTCTAAGTTAGATTTGTGAGAAAATTCGGATATTGATCTCAATAAAAAGGGTCGTATTAGTGGTGCCATGTTTGCTTCAGGACCATATAGTATTCAAAATACTTTCATCTTTAACATAGCGTTTCACCACTTAGTTGTGATGGAGAAGCATTTGAAATCTATATCTGAATCATTTATTACGCTATAAACTTTGACAGATGATTGTTAAAGTGAATTTCTATGTTAATAAAACATTGAAAGTTTTAATAAAAAAACATTTTTTAAATAAACACAAAACATATTGATATATACTTATTTATAAAGTAAATATGATTAAAAAAATCACGCAATTTAAGAATTTTTTTTTAATTTTCCGAATAGGAAATTTATACTTAAAAAAAATTTCATATTTTGCTTACAAACGCAAAATAAAACTATTTCAAGATCCCAGTTTCAAAGGATGAAAGAGAAAATATAAAGAGGTGTTAAAAACTAAGAAAAAGTAGGTTAAAAATTTGTAAAGTTTCATTTTATTTGAGAATTTTCATCACAGTTAAAACGAATCAATCAGACTTTTGTTTTTAAAAATCGGTTTCCTGAAACCTATTTATTTTTAAAAGAATGCTACAGTATAAAAAAAATAGTAAAATTTTCAGTTAAGACTTTTTTTTTCTTTATTTAAGCAGTATTTCTTGTACTATGTCAAACAATAGCTGCTAATTCGTGCACTTGAATTGATGTTTAACTAAGCAGAATATTTAAATTATAACATATTTACTTAGATCTATTATTCCAGCATCTACAAACTTTTTTCAGAATCGTTACAGACGCAGTAACGTAGAAAATTAAAAGAAATCATTCTTATGAAAAATATGAGTGCAATATCTAGGTACTGAACACTTGGAGTTGATGCATTTTTATTCAATTAAGCTGCAAAGACTTGAAGTAAATCAAATAGAAATTAGAGAGATGCTATTTAAAAAATTATTTTAGAAATTATAGCTTTGAGTGGAACATGTTTCAAAATTTCGGGATTGAAAATATTTTTCCAAATATTATTATGCAATTCAATTATAACGCTATTGAAAAACCAGTCCTCAAATATTAAGATTTTGCTTAGTCTTTTAGACAGCATGAACTAGTTTTCTTTATAATTACAATAGTTAAAAATATATTTTCTTGGAAACATTCTTAACTCGAAACATTTATTTCACCAAGTAATATTAATTATATATATTTTTCGCAAAACTATTATCCCCTATATCAGGGGTGGCGAACCTTTTTGGGTCAACGTGCCATTTTTTCTAAAGAAATGTTTAATGAGTTATACGCGTGCCATCAAATAATTTTTCCTTGTGATCATTGGGTAACTAATAAAACTAAATACGAACAAATCAAAAATTATGTATTAAATACGAAAAAATACATTTTGCACTGTATAGTAGTAAATATTTAACTATACATATAATTTAAATTAAAATAACAGTATGACCTTTGTTGTTGTAGATTAGATGACAAATAACTTAAGGATTATAAAATGTTACTTTTAGCAAAATGCCTGCTGAATTAGAGTCATCTGTTAGACGGTTTCTAAGCGAGTATTTGATATTATTTTTCTCTGAAAATAATGACTCACAGACAAAGGTAGATGAAAATATGGTTAAAATAGCGTAAGCCAGCTTCTTCAAACATTTAAATGCGTCAGGAATCGAATTCCATGTTTCCAAAATTTCGTTACTGGCTTTTTTACTTATATTGCTTGTTAATCTTTCTGCTTCAGCAATTCCAACTGTTTCCTTGGCTCAATAAACTTTTGAATCCATATTGAACTGGACTGAAAGTCAGTCAATCAGTTGCATTTCATATTCTTCAATTTCCAACCAATCGAATTGGGACAAGTTTAGTTTATCAAACGAAATCCCATCAGGGTACATAATAAATATGAACGTTTCCGATAATTCCTTGGACTGAGAAAAATTCGCTGAAAAGTCTTTGATTAAGAGAACAGGGACATCATATACTTTCAAATAATCGATTTTTCAATTTTAGTTCTAAAAAATAGTGCTTATTTTTCTGAATCTAAAAATGTATAATACTTATATGTTTGCTGATAAAATAGCCCTAAAATATGAAAAATAAAAATGTAAATAAATGACCACGCCCCTTTTGACACGCCCCTTTGAACTTTAAATATGTAGTTTCCCCTGTGTTTTATCTATATTAACTTTTGATTGTTTTTTTCGTTTGAATGTTAACCCCGTTACGTTTTAGCCACGCTTGTGCGTGAGCTATTGTTCCAAGCTGTGTGACAAAAGTTCTTACTTTAAATGTCGGTTTATGGCAATGTTTTGAACCGAGTTCGTCTATTCCAAAGTTTCTTGTGGCATACAACTACTTAATTTTACATTAATTTTCGTAAGAAATATTTATTTTTTACTTATAATTATTAATATTCATAAGATTTTAAAAGTATCTTAACTTTTTTTAAACGAGTAATTATGCCAAGAATAAAAAAATTTGGCAGAAGGAAGTATAGTAGCAATCAACATAAAAAGTCTAAATCGACTGAAGAATTGCTTTTGAATCCCGTGGAAAGTGCTTCTAGGAGAAAAATTAAAATACCGGATTTACTAAAAGAACAAGATTCTCAAAATGTAAACATAATCGTTGAACTGGATTTATTATCTTCCCTTATGAAAAATCTCTTATGTTTTAAATATTGCTGTTCTTCAGAGAAAATTGAGCTGAGAGAAGATTTAAAAAGTCGTAGAGGTTTAGCTGTGAGTTTGGAAATAATTTGTCACAACTGTGGAGAATCGACGAGTACAATGTCATCAAAAATATCAAATAAATGTTATGATGTTGAGCTAAGATTGACATATGGAATGAGAGCTATTGGAAAAGGTGGAGCTGCTGCTCGAATATTCTGTGGGCTTATGAATTTGCCTCCACCACCTGCAAAGTTTGAACGCCATAATTCTTTGTTTTTAAATGTTTTAAAAACAATTAGTGAAGACTCGATGAATGCAGCTGTTCACGAAGCAGTCATAGCGAATGATAATAATTCAAATATAGCTGTGGCTGTGGATGGCACATGGCATAAATAGGCTATTCTTCATTGAACGGAGTTGTATGTGCTACGTCTGTTGAGAACGGAAAGGTTATCGACTTTGAAGCTCTCACAAAATATTGTTCTTCATGTAAGGGTAAAAAAAAACCATGTGAAAATTGTGCTAAAAATTACGAAGGATTCAGTGGGAGAATGGAATGTCGGGGGGTATTAAGTATATTTCAGCGATCTGAAACATCACGAAAAGCATGTTATACGCAGTATCTTGGTGATGGGGACTCAAAAGGATTTCTTACTATAAAAAAAGCAAAAGTATATGGCGACACAGAAGTTGTAAAATTAGAATGTGTTGGCCATGTGCAAAAGCGTATGGGCACAAGGCTGAGAAACATTCTAAAAATGAGCAAAGGCATTAAGCTATCAGATGGGAAAAATATTTCGGGACGTGGACGGCTAACGCTTAAAGAAGTGGACTCAATCCAACATTATTATGGGCTAGCAATCCGTAAAAATTTGTCATCTGTGGAGGACATGAAAAGAGCCATATGGGCTATTTATTTTCATAAACTAAGTACTGAGGATAATCCTCAACACGCTTTGTGTCCTCTTGGTGAGGATAGCTGGTGCGGTTATAACCGTAGCATTGTTACGGGGAATTTTATATTCACAAGCATTCTTTACCTGAGTCAATTTTATTGAAAGTGAAAAAAAGTGTTTCGGGATCTCACAGAGAAGGACTTATTGAAAAAGTGCCTTCATGGAAGAACACAAAATCCCAATGAAAGTTTTAACAAATGTATTTGGGAGCGAATTCCTAAAACAGTTTTTGTTGGCATTGAAACTTTGAAATTTGGAGTTATGGATGCTGTAATTTGTTTTAACGATGGATATGTAAGTAGGATAAAAGTCTTTGAAGCTCTGGGCATTAAACCAGGATACAACACGGAACGTGCCTTACTTATAATTGATAACAAACGAATTTTTGAGGCTGAACGTATAGTAAATAAAGTGTCATTGGAAGCCAGAAATAAAAGAAGGTCTTTAAAAAGGAAAATGGATAAACAGAATTTAGATGAAGAAAATGAATACCAAGCAGGGAAATATTAATCAAATCTATAATGTAAGGAGAAATTTTTTTGTTAAGTTTTATTATATTTTTCTCGAATGTTTAATATTTTTAAATTTAGGTACACTTTAAAAAACTATTGTAGCACATATTGTTTGAAACCTTTTTATATATCTAAACAGGATACATGTGCATACAGTGAACAAAATATCTTTTAGTATGTGTCTAATTTTTTGAAAATTGATTTTATATGTAAAAAAAAGAAAATTAAGATTTTCATAATTTTAAGGTTTTATGATTATTTTTAAGAAATTATGCAATTATATAAATATAATTAGTTAAAAACAGATTCAGTATGTTTAATATGTTACTTTATATATATTTGTAAATTTTTTGTATATTCAAAGAATATTTTTGTAAGAAATGGTACCTATACATGAAAATATGTATTACAAGATCTCGAAAATTATGTTCATGTTAACTAAAACAAAGGGAAGAAAAACATATGAATTTAAAATTACTTTTGTAACTCTAGAAAATGGTTAAGGATTATTATTAGTCATATAAAAATAGGCAAGGAAATACTAATTAAGTGTATAATATGTGAAAATATTGTTTTTTTTAGTTTTTTCACTTTTTCTCAAAAGCATATTTTTTTGCATTTAGGTACATTTTTAAAAAAACTATTGCACTGTGTGATTCCTGATTTTTATACTTCTATACAAGATGCCTATGCATATAGTGAACCTAATTTTTTCTATTAAAATAGTGCCTAATTTTTTTAAAAATTGTTTCATGCATAAAAAAAAGCAGAAAAATAAAAAAAAAAAATTTCAAATTTCACAGTTTCATAATTTTTTTTTTAAAGAAACTATACTAAAATTTTACTAAAAAAGGGTTTCACTGTATTTTATGTATTGTTTTATATATGTGTAAAAAATATTTTGCATAAAAAAGGATACTTTTTAAAAAATGGTACCTAAACATAAGTATATATTACGAGTTCTCAAAAATTATGTATTACTTAAATTAAGTAGTAAAAAAAAAACTTTTGGAGTAAAAAGTTATTTTTGTAGTTCTACAGAATAATTAAATTATCTTTATTATAGACATAAAAAAATCTAAGCTCAATTGGAAATTTTAAATGATATATGTCTCATAAACCAAGGGTCTTAATTTTGGCATTTTACTCTTTCGAGCATGTCCTGGTTCCCTTAAAGAATCAATTATGGAAATAAATTCATCAATAACTGTTACTTCATTTCGTTTCTCTCGGGCATCTAAATCTTTGATATTTTTTTTCAAACTTGGGAAGTACTTGTAGTATCTTGTAATAATATCGTTTCTGAAAACATACAGTTTAGCTTTAAAAGCGCGAATGAGATCCATCACGACGATAACTGTTTTATTCGGGCCTTGAAGCTTTACGTTCAATTCATTGAAATGTTGGCATGTCTGTAAAAAACATAAATTTTAAAAGCCACATAATATCCATCAGCCGTGGGTATTGTTAAATTTTGCTCTCACTTTGTAGAAACAGTCTGATTTCTTCCAAGCAATCAACAAATCTTTGAAGTACGTTCCCACGGCTCAACCAGTGAACATTATTATACATTAGTAAGCCATTATACACCGAATTGACTTCATCCAATAAAGCATATTTTCGCTTATTTAAAGCCTGCGACGATATGAGGTTCACAATTTTTGTGACTAACAATATTACATTATCAAGAGATGTTAAACCACTCTTTGCACATAAGGCTTGTTGGTTAATAATGCAGTGGAATTCAAGAATCGAATGTTCTACGTCTCTTTTAAATAAAAAATAAAACCTTTTTTTTTTTTTGCCTACCATATTTTGGAGCACCATCAGTGGTTACTGAAACAATTTTTTTCAAATCAATTTCTTTCTGAGCAAACGAATTTCTTACTGCCATATAAATATCTGTACCCTTTGTAGAGTTGTTAACAACGATGTTATCGCAATTAATTCATTCTTCCAAAATGACGTTTCCTACACAATATCGAGAAAAACGTGTAGATTTAGTGATGTCAATACTTTCATCAAGAAATAGCGATATAAAATGAGTGGAGTTAATGTCATTATTTTGTTGATCTGAAACATTTTCTGCCAGTTTAAAGATTCTATCTTTTCTTGTGTTTCTAGATAGTTCAGCGCATCAAAGATATTCCTCTATCTTTATTATCAAAAAGTGAGCGAGCGCATTCCAACAAAGCTTCCTTCAAAAACTATCCCTCTTCAAAAGGTTTACCATGCCGAGCAATGACATTTGCAGCCGAGTAACTTGCGTACATGTGTGATAATTTTTGCTTACATATTTAACTATAGACGTCGACTGTTTAGTTCTGTCTTTTATTTCACTTGCAATTAATTCTTTTTGCTCTGGTTCGCATGTTTCACAAAAGGATTTGTGATTTGTTTCAAAATGCCGTTTTGCAGATGATGTTTGTTCAGTGTACGTATGTAAATGTAGAGCGCCCTCTAGCGCTCAGAGTGTCTAACGAATCTGTGTAACCTCTGACTCCATCGAGTAAGGAGTCAAATCGAGCGAGCTAAGCAACAAGTAATAAAAACTACAGTCCACTGAGAGAGAACTTTTTTTATGAGTTTTTACTTGTCACCCAACATTCTGGTCCAGTCTCAACCGGAGAGACCTATGCATTGAAAATACGAGGTATGTGCTTTTGTTTTTTGACTTTTCGTTGAAAAATCGAACTTTAAACTTAAACGATGTTTAAAGGAGCAAGAAAAGAAGACTTGAGGCGAATCGCTTCTGAATTAGAGTTGTGTGTGAGTGATAAATTAACTGTTTTAGACTTGATGGATCTTATAAAAAACTGTGATAGATACAAAAACGATCCTGATTCAGTGCATGAGTTAGCAAATTTAATTATCGAAGAAAGGAAGTATGACGAAAGTCAACAATTAGAGCTAGAAAAAATAAGAGAAAAGTCTAAGCTTGATTTAGAGATAGCGAGAATACGAGCAAATGATAAAGACAATAATACTGAAGTTAATTGTAATGATTCCTTTTCTGTAAATTCTTTAATTAAAAGTATCCGCACACTTACAGTGAAAATTCCCGACAAACCTGAGGGATGGAGTTTCTTTTTTTTATCATTAGAACGTGCATTTGCAGCCAAAAGTGTTACTGATAAATTTAAGCCTGAGATTTTGTTAAATTTATTAGGAGAAAAAGCTGCAAATATCATTATATATCTGAAAGATGAGGATCTTAAAAATTATGATAAAATAAAGTCCATAATACTCCAAGAATTTGAGCCAACTCCTCAATCGTGTTTAGAGAATTTTAAGAAAGCAACACGGCAAAATTGTGAATCCCATGTCCAGTTTACGAGTAGATTAACAACAAATTGGGAAAACTATTTAAAATTGAGAAATGTTTCAAATTTCGAGGTATTAAAACAATTAATAGTTTCAGACAAAATATTTAGTACTTTAGATAAAGAAACCGCATCGCATATTAGTGTCAGACAAGCAGATAAATGGTTTGATCCTTTAACATTGGGAAAAGAAATTGATTTATTTTATTCATCGCGAGGAAAACCACTGAGTGAGAATATTAATTATTGTCGCAAAAATCAAAATTCTAAAAATATGTCCAGAGTATTTTTCTCAGATGTCAAGGGAAAAAAATGTGTTTTGTGTCAATCTGATAGTCATTTTTTAAATAAATGTCCTCAATATAAGCAATTATCAGTAAATAAACGGGTAGAACTTGTTAAAAATAATTCCTTGTGTTTTAATTGTTTAAATTTGCATAGAGTCAAGTTTTGTAAATCTAAAGTTCTTTGTAAATGCTGCCAAAAAAAGCATCATTATTCTTTGTGTTTCTTTGTAGACCCAAATTTTACGAGTGAAAGGGTCATTCAACCTTCTTCATTGGGGGCAGAAAGAGCCGGAAAACAGAGGAATCCTCGATGAGTCAACTTTCAGCGAAGGCGTCTGTGTTCAAACCCATAAATTACATAGGGAGATTTCGAAAGAGGTGTCTTCTCAGGGTTTAGGAGATCTGTTTACTGCAACGAGTTACGTAAAATCGAAATCCGTTTTACTTGCAACCGCGATTTGTTTCATTAGAGATTCCTTTGGGAAAATGCAGGAAGTCAGAGCACTGTTGGACGGTGGTTCAACAAGCAATTTTATTTCGCAACAGTGTATGAATAGACTCAATTTAAAAAGAGAGAAAATAAACATTTTAGTTTCAGGATTAAATAATTCAGAGTTAACGATTAAATCGCGCGTTAATGCAACAATTGCAAATAGAGGAAATAGTTATGAAACTAATGCAGACTTTTTTGTAGTGCCGCGAATTACGGATATGATTCCTTCTCAACCATTTAACGTTAGTTTGGGTAATTTCAGTAGGAAGAAATTAGCGGATGAAAATTTCAACATTCCGGGAAATATTGATTTATTGTTAGGAGCAGAAATCTTTTATGAAATTCTTTTACCAGGACAAACAAATCTTTTAAATACAAAATTAATTTTTCAGAATACAGTCTTCGGCTATATTGCGAGTGGGAGTATTCCAGTTTCTAGTGAAAATAAACCTCACTGTGGGTTAATCAAAGATAATGTCGATTTAGAAAAGACAATGAGGAGATTTTGGGAAATCGAAAATGTTGAACCTGAGACAATAAAAAATAAGGAAGGAGTCATATCAACTAAAAACCTTTGTGGCTAACAGGATTGCTACAATCCAGGAGATGACTTCCAGTGAGCAATGGCGTTATGTGGCAACAGAGGACAATCCTGCCGACTTCGTTTCCAGAGGAATGGATTCTCTAAAACTTAAAACCTGTGAGTTGTGGTGGAATGGTCCTAAATTTCTGATGAGCAACCAGTACCCACAACGACAAATTCCTGTTGCAGTGATCAAGGATCCAAATGAACTTAAAAACTGTAATGACTTTTCTAACTTTTTTCTTGATTCTGCTACTAACTCTTTTGTAAATAATTTACTTAACCTTAGTAATGACTATTTTAAAATTATTCGTGTCTTAAGTTTCATTTGTAGATTTGTTTATAATTGTAAGAACAATGAAAGCAAGAGAATTGGGCCTCTAGATTTAGGAGAATTAAAAAGGCAGAACAGCTTTTATTGAAATTAGTACAAAAGGAAGAGTTTAAAGTAGAGATGAATGGTATTCAAAATTCTGCCATGGTACATTCCAACAGTCGAGTAAAAACACTCAATCCATTTATTGATAGTGAAGGGATTTTGAGAGTTGGAGGTCGATTGAGAAATAGTGATCTTAATTATAACCAGAAATTTCCAATTCTTTTGCCTTCGAAACATAAATTGACTTATTTAATAGTTGAGTATTTTCATAAAAAGTTTTTACATAGTGGTCCACAATCCTTGTTGTATCAGATCAGGCAAAATTTTTGGATATTGAATGGCTGTAATATTTGTAGAAATGTTGTTCATAATTGTGTAATTTGTTGTAAGGCCAATCCTACTTGCACTGATCAAATAATGGCTGACTTGCCAAGGGATAGAGTTATCAAAAACTATCCATTCAATGTGTCAGGTATGGACTTCTGTGACCCCTTTTACATTAAGTATAAAGGGCAGAGAAAAGGTGTATATAACAAAATCTACGTTTGTATATTTATATGTTTTGTTTCTAAAGCTGTGCACTTAGATATTGTGACTGATTTAACCTCTAATGCATTTATTGCTACACTTAAGCGTTTTATATTTAGAAGAAGTAAATGTGCTATAAGTTGTATTCTGATAATGCAACAAATTTTGTGGGTGCAAATATAGAACTTAAAAAAATGTTTAATTTGGTGTGTAAACCTGATGAGGCACTTGCAAGTTATATGGCTTCTGAAGGAATAGATTGGAAATTTTCCTCCCCCCTAGAGCCCCAAATTTTGGAGGTCTCTGGGAGGCAGGCGTTAAATCTTTTAAGTTCTATTTAAAGAGAGTAGTAGGTAACATTAGATTAACATATGAAGAGTTTCTGACCGTGATTATCCAAATAGAGGGGATGTTAAATTCTCGTCCTCTTGTCCCATTATCTTCTGACTTAGATGATTTAAATGTATTGACTCCTTCTCATTTTTTGATAGGTAGATCAATTACATCAATTGTTGAGCCAGATTTAACTAATTTAAATGAAAATAGGTTGGATAATTGGCAGAAAATTACAAAAATAATTCAATTAATTTGGAAAAGATGGAGTGTAGACTATCTAAATAGTTTGCAGCAGAGAAATAAGTGGCATTTCGAGAAAAAGAATGCTAAAATTGGAGATATG
Organism: Trichonephila clavipes; assembly: GCA_019973935.1. Taxonomy (NCBI): domain Eukaryota; kingdom Metazoa; phylum Arthropoda; class Arachnida; order Araneae; family Nephilidae; genus Trichonephila; species Trichonephila clavipes. The sequence goes on from BMAU01016845.1 coordinate 208,360, forward strand.
GTTATAATAAAAGAGGATAATTTACCTTCATGTCAATGGTCATTAGGTAGAATCAACAATATTTATCCAGGAAAGGATTCTAAAGTAAGAGTAGTGGAAGTCAAAACCACTAGAGGTATATTTAAGAGACCCATTTCGAAACTGTGCATTCTACCAATTGAAACAGTGTGTGTGTGAAGTAGCATATATAACCCTTCAGATAGTAATGTTTGCGTGTAGAATAGTAATTTTTTTTAATTCTGTGTGATTTATCAATTGCTTATACATTGTCTTCATTTGTATGTTGTTTTGTTTGTATTTTGAAGTATTGTATTTCTGTGTGTTATCTTTATGATTATGTTCTATGTAAATCTTGCATGTTGAAAACCATTGCAAGGCCGGGCGGCATGTTCAGTGTACGTATGTAAATGTAGAGCGCCCTCTAGCGCTCAGAGTGTCTAACGAATCTGTGTAACCTCTGACTCCATCGAGTAAGGAGTCAAATCGAGCGAGCTGAGCAACAAGAAATAAAAACTACAGTCCACTGAGAGAGAACTTTTTCTAGAGTTTTTACTTGTCACCCAACAATGTTCTTCATACCACTGTTCCAGAACATAAAACAAATACCGCTTTGTCACCTTTACTGATCATGCCATATTTCTCAGTCCACAAAGTTTGAAATTCTATGTTTCACTTACTATCTTGCTGTGTCGACGAAATTGACTATTCTATGTGCTCTCGCTTGATCACCCCTCCCCCCAAAAAAACCTTTTTACTGACTGCGCACGACTGCGGGCGCATACGTAGATTTTTTTTGTTTTGTTTTTTGGAAACTGAGTACTTGTATGAGATTTCTGTAGTGTCTGCTCTTTCGCTTTTGTCTCAGGTCATTAAAAATTTTACAAATAAAGCCGTGAGAGTTACTTTATGAATTAGACTTGTAAAACAAAAATTAGATCACATTGATAAATTAGATGTATACAAGCTGAACCATTAATGTAAACGTTAGAATATATATTTTTAAGCAACTTAAATATATCCAGAAATAGTTACACACACACACACACACATTGCACGTAGACAAACTTTGCATCATTAGCAATTATAATACACGACGTAACTACGCAAGACATAACAAACGAGTCTACTCCCCGACTTGTCAGCGTCGCGACGGATGACTCACGTTTGTTCATAATACTTCATAGTGAACTTAGTAATTTTCAGCTAAAATGCAAACCGTTTTTGATCGATGGCGTGCCCAAAATATTTTATCGCGAGCCAACATTGGCACGCGTGCCATTGATTCGCCATCCTTGCCCTATGTCAAGTATGTAAATATTACCTAAATTCTCAAATTCACATTTATTTTGTTAATATTAAAATTTTTTTTCAAAATATCGCGCGCGTGCGAGACCAACTTTTCATCAATTTATATACATCCTCAAATATACTTATCACTTTTTATACTTCAGAGCTACCGTTTATTATTTAGAAAAGAACATTTTAATTAGAAAATTTCAATTCAAAGAAAGATATGAAATAAAGTTCTACATAAATAAATAGAAATAAATACCTCATACCTGTAAATAAAGAAGTGTAAATCGATGATACATGAACAGCTTGCGTTTACTTATAATTTACTTACAAGAAGAGGACACGACTAAGAAAATTCATTTGGGATCGAGACATGGTGTAATAGTTAGTAGTTCGATCCCAGTACCACTAAAGACCCGCCGTGTAGGGCAGCGATGCACGTTAAATCTGTCGAGAGCTGAAAGGTTGTTCAGGTGTCGTCCCTCAATGTAACGTGGTCCGTCGCCAAAAGCCCTCGTGTAGCCGAAATGACGCCAGTCAATTCGGAGAAATCAGCCTTCAAAAATCATGCTTAACTCTTATGCAATTAAGTTTCAATTTCCTCCAACGAATCCGTATCCTGGTTGGTATACCGTCTGCAAACTATGCGCGAGGCTAGGGTTCGATTCATTAATCAACTTTTTTTTTCCATTTCACTTAATTATTTATTTAAATTAAATAATTGTGTTTATGAAATGTTTATTAAATAAAATTTTTGGTAATTACTTTGTATTTTATAAAGTAAAAAAAATACTGTAATTATATAAATAAATATATTAGATTTTATAAATATATTTTACATTAATAAATAATATTTATAATAAAATATATTAAATAAATATTAGTGATATTTTACAAAAAAATTAGTTACAAATAGTTTTATGTGAAATACAATATACTTAAATTAAATATTATATATAATTTAAAATAATTTATAAAATATATATTATTCTTAAATTAATTATTTTATAATTAATGTAATAAAAAATATGACTTTTTTATATATTATTTTAATTTATAATTTAATAAAATATTTAATAAGTCATTTTTAAATAAATTTATTTCATTTCAAAAAGTTTAATTAAATAATTTTAACAAATTTATTTAAATAATTTCTATAAAATTAATAATAATTTCAATAATAAATCATAATTTTAATAAACAATAATTTTAATAATAAACAATATTTTAATAATAAACAATATTTTAATAATAAACAATATTTTTAATAATAAACAATAATTTTAATAATAAACAATAATTTAAAAAATAAACAATAATTTTAGTAATAAATTAATAATTATATTATTAAACTAATAATTTTAATAATAAACAATAATTTAAAAAATAAACAATAATTTTAGTAATAAATTAATAATTATATTATTAAACTAATAATTGTATTAATAAATTAATAAATTTAATAATAAATCAATAAGACTTTTAATAATTAATAAGTTTAGTAACATATTAATAGTATTTCTTATTAATACTAATGCTTAATAATAATTAATTATAATAAATATTAATTAATTAATTATACTAAGTAGAAATTACTTATACTAAATAGAAATTAATTAGTTAATTTTAATAAATAATAATTATTTTACTAATTTTAAATAATAATTTTCATTAATAATCAATTTAAATATTTTTATTTAATAATTAATTTAAATATTTTTATTTAATATTTATTTAAAATATTTTAATTAATATTAATTTTTATATATGTTTATTTATTAATATTTTAATTAATAATTATTTAAATAATTTTACTAATAAATAATCTAAGTTATGTATTTATATTTTTTTTTACTTTATAAAATGCAAAATACTTACAAAAATAGCGTTTAATATTTAATAAACATTTCATAAATAATTGAAATTAATTTTAAAAAATAATTAAATGAATCGAATAAAAAATGTTGATCACGTGGAATCGAACCCTGACCTTGCGATTTACCAATCAAGCTACGAACTCGTTGTGAAAAACTAAAATTTAGTTGTATAAAATCTAAGTATGAATTTCGAAGGCTAATTTCTCCAAATTGACTGACCATTCGGCGGAATTACATTATGGGATGAACACCCTAAAGGAGTACTACTATTACGCCAAGTCTCGCCTCCAAATGAATTTCCTTAGTCGTGCCCTCCCCTTGTTATGAACATACTTGTCGACACAAACGATTAAAACACAATACGTGTGCCTTTTTCAGATTTGTAGAACAAGAAACATATGCTGCAAGATCAATCAAGAGAAACTTTTAAAATTAGTCGACAATATACTTGAAGAGCTAAAGAGGTTTAAAACTTGTCTGTTCACACATACAACTGGAAGAAGACATAATTAAAAACAAAACTACAATAAAACTAATAATAAGTACGTGAAACAGGTGTTTTTATTCCGATCATTCACCAGCTCGAAATCGTTTGTAAATAATTATAAATTCTGCTAATTCAGTTTCGGAGAGAGAAAAAAATCAATAGATTTAACAATATATAATTTTTAGTGCAATATCTTGCACTCTGTGAATTCATGAGGAAGTAGTCTTGGAAACGCAATGCCTAATATTATTCGTATTTTTTTACTAGAATTGTGCAGAACTCTCACTTAATAAAATTAATATGCATGTTTGATTATTTAATGAACTGTTTATCGTGTTTTACTTGTTTTAATTTTTTTACATGGTAGTTTATGTGTAAAATTAGTCATTTTTATGTTTTGTAAATAAGTACTATATATGAGATGTATAATGTAATTTATAGGTATATTTTAATTCACGCTGTATATTAAATACAATAAAAATGCTTATAATTTATATACTACATAACTACTTTCTACATTCTTTCAGCTATATTCTGATGCATTTTCCAATTTAAAAGCTACGAAATTGTTTTGCTAAAGTTCAATCCTAAATTAATTGGTGACAATATAACGCGTGCAGCTACTTTTTATTTTCAAAAATAAACGTGATTTACATTTTATTAGAACTTACAGAATCATGCATTTCATTAAATTGTATGGAAAATAAAAATTATTTTAAAATGTACTGTGTATGATAATAAAAAAAGAATTTTCAAGTACATTGTTCAACATTAGAGCTTAGTTAGAGCCTAGTACCACTGAAGATCCACCGTGTAAAGGGGCGATGGACGTTAAATCTGTCGAGAGATCAAACGTCCTCCCGTTGGTGTGGTGTAGTAGTAAGGTGAGGGAAGTGCCATCTCAGCTGTTGTCCTCGTTACTTGACCATGGTTCAAAATCATGGGGTCCGTCACCAAAATCCCGCGAGTAGCTGAACAGTGTGGCGTTAATACTCATTTCGTTAGAGAATTGTAGTTTACTAAATCAAAGCTAGAAGAAAAATTTAGGCTTAATGTAGTATATTTGTGTGGGGTTTTTTGTATTTAAAATATTACGTTTCGTATTAGAGTAATATTAGAAGTGAAGAAGTGATTTATATATATATAAGTTGATTTAACCTGTCAAGAGTGATTGACGAGTATATTCGTCATGGAGAAGTTGCAGGATTGTGTGTCATTACGAGTATAAACGCAATGGATGAAAAGTAGTAATCATTGTCTTTGTCAATTGTAATTAAAAAAAATCATATTCACAAATTTCAAGATTTTTAGAATATTTTGAACTCAGGCCAAAGTAAAATAAATAAATAAATAAAAAGAAAAATTTACGATAAACTCATGGGTCCCCTAATACACCGACTGAAACAACGTATACGTTCATATAAGACATTTATTTATGTGCAATGATAATGTTTTTAAGATATTAGCTTAAAAGAGTAAAGGCAAAAGTCGGTTAGTGTTCCATCAGGTATGGTCAGCCATGGGGCAAATGCACGACGCTGTCAGGAAACTGAGCCCATTGATAGCCGTTAGCCAGAAATTACCTAGCTACCGAGTGATGTAAATACAAGTTTTTTGATGTTACAACCATGTGCTGACATTAGAGCAATGGCCCAACGCTGTTTTAACTAGAGATTAGTTTTTTTTATTGGAGTGGGAAAGGCATTTTGGTATGAGGACTGCGATCAACCCTACAGCACCTACTCCATAATTTCCTTAGTTTATGGTTCCTTAGTTTAGTTCATAATTTCCTTAGACAGGAAGGAAATATTTTGTCAATAAAGAAGGAAATAAATCAGTGTGAGTTGAGTTAGCATGTTTTGGTTAATACCCCTCCACAACAGAAGTTTAATTCCTTACCTTTATTTACTTGTATCCTTTATTTTACTTATTTTTTCTTGCACTTTTCGAGTAATATGTATATTGTAGTGTTATTTTTATATCCATGTGATCGTTACTAAATTAAATGAGAGGTTCTCATGGACTTGACATCAAAGAGGTTTCTTTCGGTAGGTAATTCTAACGTTTATTTACAATATAAATTCTAAACTAAGAACTCTATTTTCTACAAAAACTGCTACATAACACATTCCGCTCGCTCTCATTGTTGCAAGTCCTTTCAGTTCTTTCAACCGTTTTCTTTCTTAGTCCTTTGTTTACAAAAGCTAGCATCCCATAGCGGATGCTAGAGGGCGCAACCTATGTAATATAAGTTTGTCAACCAAATAAATAAGTATTAGTATAAAATTCGCTATTTTATGAAATAAAACTATCTAATATTTTAACAGGAGCATTTGCTCTGCGATTTACGAGTATAATCGCGATCGCTCGATTTCTGTGACACTCATATTTGCGAGCATTCAAACGGGAGTGTCTCAGTTAACTGTTTAATATTGTGTAAGAGGTACAATTGAAGCCCAGTAGTTAGTGCATCGCGCTTCCCCACCACAGGTCCAAGGTTCGAACCCTGAACTCGGCAAGGTAGACTGAGCCTTTCATCCCTTCAGTGGGTCGATAATTGAGTATCAAATATGCTTGGGAGCTTAACACTGGGGGTTTCACGTCAGACTGACCACTTGAACAGAACATCTACTCAGAGCCGAAGGTCGTGGATACTGAGTTGGGCTCAGTAGATTTTGGCCCTCATGGGCTGTTGCATCACTGAGTTAAGAGGTGCAATTTACTTTTCATCAATAGGTATTTAATACATTTTTTTAATTTTATTTTGTAACAAATGTCATTATTTTATTATTTCCGCAAAATCCAGTTCTATAATAACAAAAATGAACTATGAGTATTTCAAATTTAAAAATGTGATATGACACATTTAAAATTGATTATTTTTAGAAATTAATTTAGAAAATTAATGATGGGGAAATGTGTTTTAGATTTTTACAAGCTTTTATCATTTATAATTTATTTCTCAGATAATCTGTTTCGTCACAAACATTTAATTTAGTTCCAAATTTGGAAACGGTTACCTCTGGCCTTATTCGGCAAAATCTCATTAAAGTTGAGCCAGCACGTGCGATTTTCTTATAAAATTCCGAAACATATCTTCAAAATGCAATTATGTTTTTGTCCAAAAAAAGGAATGTTTTTATTTTCATTTTCATATTTTTTTTTACCCTCAAAATGATTGATTATCAGTCCAAGAAAAGTTTTGTAAACTCTCTTGGTAATATTAGGCTTATAAATATAATCTCTTGTCCCAAACAGTAAAAACAAAATTTTGTTCTTTTAGTTCCATTATCTTCGAGAGAACATTAAAGAAAATCTAAAAAGTTTTATTTCCTTCGGTAAGGAATATATATTGTGTTGCCCATAATAATACTTGGTAGTTTAATGTTCTAAAAATAATTACAGAAGAAACAAATTTTTGTTCTCCTCTGTACTAGTATTTATAAGATCATTTGTAACATGAGTAATTTAAAAAATTAGATACATGTGTTATAATAAAATATTAACTTCATTAACGTAGTAGATTATGTTTGATACACACAAAATTCCCTATAAATATAAAATAAATTCCCTGTTTTAAATTCATATATATGAGCATAGAAGATTTATGTCCTACAATGACTTCAGCTATATGCTTAGAGAAACACAATGGGGAAGTACACAAATTAAAAAATTATATGGGTCTATAGTTGAAGTCCTTTGGCAGCAAAAATGACTCTAACTTGGTTAGGTATCAAGTAAAACTGGGCTTAGAAGACCGATACATGCTAATCATTCAATACTATTTAAAATTTATACCACATTTAATGAATCGGGGTGGATGTGGAGAGAGGTGATGCACTTGTCCTCCAGCAACCACTGACTAAGTACATTCAACGAATAACAGATCTACAAAATTTGCAGGCCAGAGAAACAGTCTGTGTGGCAGTGACCAGATCAAGATGAGCAGCAGGGGGTATGAATTACTTTGTGCTGTTGTTCCTAATGCAACCTGCCTGACGTAGTCAGACCGAGTACCACGAAATTCATAGTGACAAGGGGCTAGAAGTAAGCCTGTCGTTGGCCTTGACCACCATACAGGTGTCAGTACAAATTAGCTCGGTGAAATTTCCCGAAGGGACGATAGATGGCGACACCACCGATTTCCACCTCCACAATTTAGGCATGAAACTGAAGGGGAAAGAAATATTCTCCAGTTCCCTGCACTCGTGATTTAGTCCACAAGACTTTCAGACCCACTGATTTAACGAGCATGAACTCCGTGTATATTCGGAGGGTATTTGGTGACAGCGGGCATAGAGCCCAGGTCTTCCGTTATGGAGTCCGAAACTCTAATCACTAGGCTACCTACGGGCGCAACGGATGACATACATTATTTTGTTCATTGAACTTTACTTGCCACAGTTCAAAACTCTAATTTCCTGACTCGAAATATGTGATTAATTGTACAATTCTACCCGACAGACCTGAGATGTCCATCCTCTCAGCCATTAGAGACGTGGTATCATTGAGTTCCTCCATGAGTATCAGAATGACCATCCTCAACTCATAGATCTCAAACTTATAGATCTCCAATTGACATAACAGTCGTTGTATTCCAACACATGCCAGTAGTTATGTAGCAAAATAATAAATCTCATTAAGCCATGACCATTCTGCTTTTGAATTCCGACATGTAATGGTAGCCGTTTCGGAATCTTCACGAGTAATGGCACGATCTTCTCACAAATAACCAAACTTCAATAGCCAGTTGTTTAACCAGAAACCAGCTACTTTTGTTTTCTTTTATACAAAATTTTAGTGCTGGTTTTCCCTCTTGCATTGTTCAATTGTGATTAAATGGTTATTATTTGTAATTCCCATATTTGTATGTTTATATCATCCCTCTTTCATAGTGCCTCGATTTTAATGGTTATCCACGTAAACATGTAGTGTATGATGGATCTTGGTGAATGCAGTGAAAAATTATTCATGGAGAACTTTGTAGCCATAAAAAAGTTAACTTAATGAATGGCAATAGAATTACCAATACCCAATGGTTTAATTCTATTTCTTGTTTCTCTTATCTTGTTTTTTAGATAAACTATCTTCACATAAATGCTAGTTAAATATGTATCCCGAAACAGAAATTCTTGTTTAACTCAATTTTTACTCTTCGTGGCATTCGTCCAAAATTTAATTTATAGGCTCCAGTAGAATCAAAAAATATTTCAGTTTTAAAAAACGCTAAAATTTATATGTACGTAAGTATTTTCAAAATAAACAGATTGAAATAATTAATCCATTAACAAAGTTATACCAATTTGTTCGAAGGAAACATATTAGTAAGATGATGACCATTGGTACAGAGATGAGTAGAAAATCCAATCCCTCAATGACTCAATAATCGACGCTTCAGCAATACATTTGTCAAGAACGAAAACACATTAGGTCTATTAATTAACGTTGGTATTGTTATCGTCACCATTGTGCGAGTTAAATATAAACTCAAACGTTCAATCTAAAAAGCAAGGAAGAAAGAAACAAGGAACCTAATAAAAATTAAGTCGATTCCTACTTAGGTCAACTAAGAAAAATTTCATTTTAGTTACTTTTTATCGAATAGTTACAGTTAATATAAATACGAATACACATATGACATAATCACAATATTAAGGCTGTTTTCGGTTAATTTTAAAGAATAAGACCCAAATTTGCAACATTTTTCAGATATAAAAGAGATGAACAATTAATATGATATTCTAGCTTCACTGTCCTTTTAAGAGCAGCATTTTTTTGTCATACTTTATTTTTAACTGAGTTGATTCCTTTTTTCTGGTATAAAATGTGTTTCGCATTTTTTATCCTATACAGCAGTGCTTCTCAAACTTTCAATATTCGTGACCCATTATTCAATCATTATTTTCATCGCGCCCCCTATACATTAACGATGCATTGAATTCAATAATACTATATTTTGAAGCTAAACCTACGGTTTTACTTTTACCTCTTTAGTGCCACCGGCGTATATAAATGTCACACTCAGCCAGTGTGTTAAGTGCCCTGGACTTATATATGCGCCTTTCCAAAGTACGATATTTTTTGTGTACTGCTATCCCTAAATTTATTCCGAAGGCTTTGGAATGCAATAAAAGGAGCTTCATTGTCTTTGCGAATGATTTACTTGTTTAAGATTATTTGTTTCTTTATTCCTTTAACCTCCCTCTTCCCAATACAGCATATACACTCGTTTACGTGTTAAACGGTGACATTAGGGAGCGGATCACGTAATTTTTAACCGGGATTTAAGGGGTTAATTATAAACCGTATAAATTCTCAAGATATGTCCTAATTTTTGTTTTTAATTTTATATATGACAAACCTATGGAGACACTGATAATTATTAAACTGGTTCTTAGCGTAGCATCTTTAAAATGATTGTAAAATTCATTGCGCAGTACTGATATATTTATAAGTGTAAATGTGCATTTCATTTTTTGTTTGTTTGCTTTTAGTACATTGATAATTTTTTAAACAATCTTTTGTTTTTTACTTTTCGATATGCTCGCGCCCCACAGTTTGAGAAACACTGCTATACAGTAATATTAAATGGGCTTTGCCTTCACGCATTAAAACAAAAAAGAAAGTATTCTCGGAAGATTTTGAAAATTTTAAAAGCACTATATTGTTAACAGATGTACAAGCAAATATTCATGGAAATTGGGTCATTTTTCTGTCTGAAAATGCACTTCGCGTTTAGTTAGAGCTGTCATTCTTTTACCGAAAACAGCCTTAAGTGGCGAGATAGAAAGATATTTTTTCCTTGCAATTCTCCATTTTCCTTTCTATATAGTGTGTTGGACTATTTTTTGTTTTTTATTACTTATTCATTAATTAAATTTAATTACTATAATAAAATAGTACAGTAAAAAAAGAAATCCCATTCTCAGAAATAATATCATCCCAGGTGGGATTCAAACCCACGACCGTTGGACTAGAAGTCCATCGTGCTATCTCTTGTGACACAAAGAACAATTTTCCTTCTTATATATGATGTTGGACTATTATTTTTGTTTGCTATAATTTATTCCTTTGTTAATTTTATTAATGAATTAATATTTGAAAAAACTGTATTAACAGCAAGTTTCATCCTCTACAAGTTTTAAAAAATGTATTTGAACTTGAATGGATGAATAGAAAGTATTTTATTAACGCTTGAACAATGGAACAAAATATATAGATTTAAATATATATATATAGGGAGAGAGGTGAACTAGTAGTAGGAATTGAAAAACGTCTACCAATTGTGCCAAATATTGTTTTTGGTAATTTTGTTTTCTTTCATATTTTTATTTATTTCATAATATTTTTTCAATGCATTAATGTGTGTAATGACTTGCACAATTTAGGATGAAAACTGTTCATCACTTATTCAATTTCATAAGATCAACATAAATAAAAAAAATGCTTAATGTTTAATTTCAATTTAAAGAAGCGTGGTAAGGTTTCAATTATCTTTCTGATTTGCTGAAGATTATCAAATTTTGGAACATATTATAGAATCCGTAAATTTTGTCAAAAACATTTCTAAATAATGCAAAACAAAGGCACGTTGATGTCTGTTATTCCACTTTTAAATGCAACAAAAGGTCTATGCCGTTTGAGTATGACAATCAATGTCAGGTTATTGACCGTTAAATGCTTAAAGCCAGCATTTTCAAATTCTGTTTTGTATACTTTGCAGTAATTTTAAAAATAATACTGTCATCCGAGATGTTTCCCAAATTATTGATTAAATTGCTATTTCACTATTTATTGATACATGTGTTCCTGATTTATATTTTTCCTAACACTCAATGACATTTCCCCAAATATATCATGTTGTCTTGGAATAGCGCAAATGTAAGCAATATTACTACTTGTTTATGTTCCAAGTAAAAATATAATTTTCTGTTTATTTAAAGTGGGATAAAAGTGCTCGTATTTCTGGTAATAATGGATGTTTATGTATATCATTGGAAAAATTAATATTATCGTAGTCCTTCATGTATCTTATTATTTAAGAAAACACACCACACAAATTCATCATACTCAAAGTAAGAGTGGGTTGTTGGATTGACTAGAATTCGTTTAGAAATGTTGCGCGTATAATTTGCATTAATGGTTAAAATAACAAATGCAAAAAAACTAATTATAACAATATTATCTAGAATTTAATGAATGCCCAATTAGAGAAAATTGCCAAAATCACGAAATGTATTAAGATATGTATCAAAACTGAATTGTTTCAACCGTATTGCTGGTATGAATTAACGAACATTAAAGTAAATGCATAACACAATTCTGTGTTTATTTATTTATAGTTTCTAGAAAATATAACTTATATATAAATTCAATACATTATACATTCTGAAAGGTAAATATTAATAGAAAGGAGAAAATAAGTAATGAATTGCACACAAACCACACATATATGTATTATAAAAGTTTCACTGCATTATTTCCCTTGAAGAAATCAGATGCACTTCAGCAACAGAAAAGTATTATTCTGTATTGATAGTGATGTAATTTTTTGGTTAATTTTCACTGTGGTTAAATCCTAAAACACTAAAACTCAAACAGCACGATAGTTAATTTTTCCTTAACATTATTACCTCATTATTTTTTCAACAGTATGAACTGATGGATATGTTTTTGAAAAGAGTAATACAAAACAAACTATACAATTAATCAAATGTCGTTATTTGTTCTAGGGAAATTGCCGAACTTAAGCAATCATTCCTTAATCGTCCCTTTCCATGCAGCTCAATTACTATTTTTTCCCTTACAACTACAAGAAATAGTGTCTGGGTAAACGTGTAATATATAATTAATTAAATTACCTGAGTACCGTTGCATAATTCACAGAAGATGAATGCAATTTTTTTCCTATGATAAACCAAATTTCACTTATTAGCAAATGTTCCCATAACAAAGTTACATAAAACTGAAAATCGATGAATTTCATTGGTTTACAGTTTAAATATACGTACCAGATTAATACATAAAACATTTTCAAATTCAAACTTATCCTTTTATTGGCGATGTAAGCAATATAAATTAAATTTTAACTCCATTTTCTGAATGTTTATTTTTTAAAAAATTGCCCGCGAAATCATTACCAATATGCGTGCATATTAAATCATTCCTTTTTTTTTTTTTGAATGGATAACTTCCATTGGCGCGATTTGCTGGAGAGTAAACTTAAATGAACGTCACGCTCAGGCTTTTAATGCTCATTCGGTTTTTTTCACCTTTAGTCTGACATGCACACCCCTAAAAACAAACGGAGGGACGTTTCTCTTTTCTCCCCACTACTCTGAAACGGCATGAAACGTGATAGTTTGTCCCTTCCTCCACCAATACGCCGTAAAAGTAAAGTTCCTAGCTTCGATCTAAGGGAGGCTCCCCCTATTTCTACGAAATTCCATGCGGGATTTTTGCTAATCCTAGTTGAAGCATGAAAATAAAACATGCAATGTATTTTTTTTTTTTTGAAAATAGTCTTAGAAAGAGAAAAATTCTACACAAAAATTAAACAAAGCGTAAAAGAGAACAAATTTTTATCGAACTAATTAAATAGCAATAAAAAGTATTATCACTAGCAATATTGCAGTGAATTTAAGAATAAATATCATTTTTTGTAAGCGAATCAGAATAGCATTGAACAAATAGTTCTGCTAATCACATCACTTCAATATACTTTAAGTCAAAAAGAAAATTAAAACAACTTAAAATAACATAATTAAGTAAACATGTATTAAGAAAAGTTACATTAATACATTACATTAATTAGTTACATTAAATACAAGAAAATACAATATAATTAAGAAGACTTTCCTTGCAGCAGCACCGGATATATCTGTACAAAACTGCCATACAATGACAAAAGAGCTAGTATAAGCTAAAGATTATGTGATATGAATATTCTAATTAAATCCCATTTTAAAGGTTATGACCTAGATTATTCTTTTCCCAATTAATTACCTGTCTTGCTATCCTTTAGCTTAAATTAATTCATGGATAGAATTGAATATTGTTAAATTACAACCAAAATTCACAAAGCCGGGTCGAGTCTTCTGAACTAATTACCTGTAATTTTAAAGTAAAGTTTTCAAAAGACAAATCAAAACCTTCAGTTGATTTTTTAAAATCAAAACTCAATTTAATTATGTCAAATGATACACATGAAGCATGATGATGTACGGAAAAACGCTTGACAGAGATTTTTTTATAGATATTTAAATAAAATTTTGAATCTTAAAGTATTTATAACCTATTACAGCTAAAATAAACCCATTTTTCCTTCTTAGAATACAATTAATTCATAAGTATTACTGTATCTTTCGCACAAGAATATTACTTTATGAGTAAAGACATATGAATAAATAATTTTAAAGGACAAAACTAATATACCCTTGTTTTTTATTCACCTAACTAATCCCTGAAATAACATTACAAAATTGCAAGTTATCACTTCTATCGTAAGGTCATAAGTCCACACACACACTTTTTTCTATGTAAATTTGAGTCTTTTAACCCAATTTACGCGGGGGGATTTTTTTTCCATCTCTATGTATAAAAAAAGTTTTTCGTGAGATGATGTAATAAATTTTCGACGTAGTTAAGATTAGCTGCAACAGATAGTGCCAGGATATTATTAAAATAAATTTATTCTTGGCTGGAAGTACTTTAAAACTACATAATGCATGTAAATTTCAGCTGTACAATTTTAGCAATGAGAATCAACAGTAGTATAATTTGGACAAGAACATACCACCCTATTAATTCTATTTATATTAGGAATACTTGGCAAATCCATATGTAGTGCGAATTTCTCTGTTTCGTCTTCACGTTCTCTGTTCTTCACTCCTTCTATTTGTTAGTTTTTAAGTACATCAGATAAAAAGTCACATTAACATGTACACATCATTTAAGTAAATGCAAGTATCCATACAAATATTTCGCTAATTAAAGATTGTTCGATGCAGCGTAACCAAATATGTCTTATGCACCAATACCATCAATGATCAAATATACACTCAGAAACATTGAAAATAGCGACCCAAGAAGAAAGCATCGAATTGAAATGAAATTTAATACACATAATGGCACAGATTTGAGATTCACTTGATCTCAAAAACAAGACAATTAAACGAATACAGGGTGTGCAACGACACAAATACCGGGCACTTTTAATAGCGCGTTGGACCACCTCCAGCTGCAATGCATGCCGCCACACGGCCCGGCATTGCGTTGATTAGACACCTTATGTTATCCTGAGGCAGATGGGCCCACAAATCTTGAACAGCCAACTCTAAATCGTGTACAGAGTGACACGATGGCATCTGCCGTTTTAGCTGATCTCACGCGTGCTCTACTGGGGACAAATCGGGGGAGCGGGCTGGCCATGGAAGTGTCTGAAAATGACGTAGGAAGTTTTGAGCAACTCTTGCTGTATGCGGACGAGCATTATCTTGCTGGAAAATTGCCCCTGGGAGACCATTTAGGAAAGGTCCTACATGGGGTCGAATAATATCATCAACGAAACGTTGGTCCGTTAAGGTTCCACGAATCACAATTAAATTGGACCGGCTATCATAGGCTATGGCACCCCATACCATTACACCAGCTGTGCGGGCAGTGTGACGTAAAACAGTGTGAGGGGAATCGTACCGCTCACCAGGGTGCCTCCACACCCGTACACGATTATCATCTGTCCCCAAAACAAACCAGGATTCATCACTAAACACAACCTTTTCCCAATATGTGACATTCCACATTCATCTGGCTTGGCACCACTGTAGACGCAGTTGCCGATGTTCCGGTGTTAAAGGGAGTACACGGAAAGGGCACTTCGATATAAGATTTGCTTCTGCAAGGTGTCTGGAAATTGTTGGTGGAACAATTGCAACGCCTACGTCTGCTCGTATCGTTGAACGAGTCACTGTGGGGTCCACAACTGCTTGCCGCACGTTCCTTCGATCCTCTCTCCTCGTGGTCTTCCTGTTCGCTCCAGACCCGGTTTTCTGTGCGTAGGTACCTTCTCGTGTCCACTGCTCCCAACAATTTCTAACGGCACACTCCGAACGATCCACCTGGCCAGTAACACGGCGCGTCGACCAGCCTGCAGTTTTCATCCCGATAATCAGACCTATCTCAAGCTCGCTTAACTGTGAGAAATGTCTTCTAGCACGTTTACCTGGCATGTTTGGCTTACAAAAGTCTTCCTACAATCGGCGGGTAATCTTCACGTTTATAAATCTTCGACTTTGCGCTGGCTTATATAGCACCCTCTGCCTGATTGTAGCGCCACCTCAGCGTGTATGAGCATGCGTATTGGCACAAAACTTGGATCATTTGCATATCACATTACGCTGTACTTATTTGCAAAGTTTCGAAATTGTACTTAGCTTCCTTCTTGGGTCCTTATTTTCAATGCTCCTGAGAGAATTAAGGTTTATATAAAATGAATATTATGATAAAATAATAAATAATTTTTAAATATGTTTAGAGGTATGTTTTAAATATACTTTTATACTGTTGCAAATTTGTGAAAAACTTACATATAACTGTTTTTTTTTTAATTTTCAATTTTACAAACCGTATGTGAAATTGTCAAGAAAATCCTGATTATTATATTAAGTTCAATACTCAGAATTGCTAAAATCTGCTAATTAAGGATCTCTAAAAAAAGAATCATTAAAATGTGACTGTAAAAGTTCAATAAACTTATTTATTTTCCCGTCTAAATGGCATTTATCTACAAAGGAAACTTTTTGTAGGTAAAATTCAAATTTTAATAGAGTCAATTCAGATTTTTTAAATATTTTCCTATTTAAAAGTTTGTGCTTATGTAACAACTGGTCTTTAAAACTAAAAACCAGAAAAAAAGAAAGGCAGAATAATCTATCTGCATTAATCAATAAGTATAAATAGAGAATCAATTGACTTGTGTGCTTTACAGATTAAATTTTAAATTATTTATAGGTTAAAGTTCACAAATGTTTCAATGTTTTGTGATAGTCTAAAGTTTCAAATTCTAACTGAATTTTTAAAAATTAAATACAAATATTATTTTAATTAATAATCTTTAGATTATACAATTTTAACAGAAAACTAAAATGCGATTATTAAACACTTACTGTCAAACAAATTTCTGCGTATTATATACATATATTTTAAATAAAAATATAGTAATTTGGTGAATCCATAAAGATTTTAATATACACTATTTTTTAATTCTTAACTCTTTTTTTTAATTTTATTTTTAAACATAAACATTTCAATTCTGCTTGGATAAATGTTTCATAAACAGCAAAAAAAAAGACAAATTCATGTTTCTTCTTCAAACAAATTTTAAACGCCAAATTTAAACAATAAGGCAATTTATTAAATGTATAATTTTAATCTACCCTATAATTACGAAAGATATTATTGTAATGAAAGATTATTCATGAAGGGTATTACATATAAGAGTGATATACTTTGTCAATATTATTTAAAATGCAAAATATTTGACGGAAATGATTTAGGAAATTTATGCACATAGAGAAATTAGTGGGATAATTTCTGTTTGAAAAATAAGATATAAAATTCTGATTTTATAAATAAAAACAGCATGCAAACGTTTTTACAAATGCATATAGAAGAATATGTTCAGATTTATTTCTAAAAAAATATGAAAAAGATTATATGTATGATTTACACACAAGAATTCCGTACTAATATGGTTCATATTTCGGACTTGATTTTGAGTATTTTGTTATTAAAAGGACATTTTTGTCAGCTTGTTGCAATGGTAGGAAGAGTGAGGAGGTCTTTATGCTTTAAACATCCACTTTTTTAAATGATGGACAAACAAGAAATGCGGTGAAATATATATATATATATAAATACTTCATCAAAGTATACAAACACGTGCATATTTAAGAAGATCAAAAAACACTTTTTGTCCTCTTTAGAAGCTTCATCTAGTTCTTTAGATGTTAACTTACAGCTATTAAAATCGTACGATTTTCAGTAAAAGATTTTATGATTGGTCCAGATACTCGGGTGATGCAAGATTGCCTCTTCTTTAATATAAAAATGCTGAACTTTTAGTTTTGAAACATAAGAATATGGTTATATCCCGTTACGTGGGTAAACAAGAAATTAATTGCCGCGAAGTGTGGGAGAAACCATTATTCATAAAATCCTCCAAGAGGAAATTTAGGTACATTACATACATACATTATATAATTAAATGTTTAAAATTGAATCTTAGCCTGTTAATATATATCTCCTTTTTAGTAAACACTAAAATTAGAATAAATTAATATGTAAATACATTTTCCAGTTTGAGAAAAAGTGAATTAATATTCACTGCAACAAAGCTACTATTTTTAACCATTGGAAATAATTGATCAGTAGTAGTTTTTTCTCTCGATGTTTACATTTTATGAAATAAGATGGATTATATTCTTGATTAGATCAAAATGAATTATTCAAAAGAAGCGCTTGTTGAATATATTTATGGACCTGAATGAATTTTTTGAGTCCTTAGCATGCATCAAATATGAATAATACTTATAAAATTAGAGGAAAAAACTGTTAAGATTTTTTCCGTAATGTCTTTTCTTATTATTTGAGGTAATTGAAATCACTTAAAATTTTGCAGTGAAAAAACTTCTCATGCGTAAATAAGATATTTTATTTGGAATAATGGGAACGAATGTTTGCATAATGTATTTTAAAATGATTATGTGCGAAAATGTAATAAAGAGAGAGTAATTTGTTATGTATCTTAAAAACTATTTTTTCCTAATCTAAATAAATAAATGTTTTTTTTTCTACTTTTAGCATAATTCTAGAAAGTAATAAATTTTTAAATATATACAAACGCCCAAAATTTATTTAAAACGTTTTATAAATATGCATAAAATTTAATTAAATGCATGTTTAATCTGATATTGTACGAAACATTAGCATCAATTTCTAGGAATTCATTTAATTTCTTCTTTTTATGTACACTCCTGGCGATATGCCTTTAAGTATGAACCTCCTGTTTTCTTTTTAAAACTTAATAAAAATGCCTTTCTGTTCTAAGTAAAATGAGTTCCATGCTTTTAATGCACATTTACTTCATGACTGCTTCTTTCTCGAGTTATTGGTTATTTTTCTTCTAAAAACTTGCTGATTTTTAATTTTAGATCAACTGTTTATCTGGTTTTATTCTTGTATTTGCTGCTTTCTTAATGCAATAAAGATTTTGAAGACAAATTCAGTTCCTATTCATTTCAAGACAAAAAAATAATGATTGATCTTACTGTAAAAAGTTCTAGAATTTACTTCAAAGAAAATGAATTTTGCGCTTTTCTTAAATTTAAGAATTTTCAATCGCGATGAAAGAAAGATAACTAATAATAAATTTTAAAGTCATAAATTTGAATATGAAAATATATATTCTAATAAATATATATTAACTTATATGGATTTTGCTTAAGACATTTTTGTATAAAAATAGTTTTCCTGGTTGTTTCAGTCTTGGAAAGAATGCTTCTTATAATTTTTTTTGTACATTTATTTAGTTACTTAAGATATCCGAGTACCCTAAAACCATTATTTTTTTTAAAAAAATTGACATACTGTTTCTGATTTTATTATAGGTTATCTTATTAGCTTTAAAAAATACCAAACTTTTTATTTTCCGTTCACTAGAACAAAAACTACAAGTGTTTTAGTAAAAACAGATGCCATAACTTTACACAATATGTCAAACTTTAAAATGCGTTTTACTCGAAATGTGTTTTTTTCGAAAAGCTAAGTGGGGACAGTGATTGCTCAAAAAGTTTTTAAAATAATTAACTAAAACTTTTTGTGTATGTTTTATATGATAGTAGAAGTCTTTTAAGTTTCAGATTTATCAATCACTGTTTTATTACAAAATGCATAGTTCTTTATGTGAATAAGATCACTCTTTTTTAAGCAATGCCATATAATAGCTAAGATAAAGGGTTCTTGATTTTGCAAAAATTAAAATATCTCTTATCCTGAAGGTCATTTCAAAAAGGAATAGCACAAAGTAATACATCAAAATTGAAAAATTGAGAATTTGTTCTTTTACTATTTGTACAAAACTTGCCCCATTCATGTAATTTTTTGTCAATTTTTACCTTCTTTCCCATTTTAGTAGAAATAATTTATTTTTCTCTTCTTAATTTAACCTTTTTTTTCTGGAAATGTACTAAATAAAACTAAAAACGACAAAAAATTCTCCATATCTACATTTAAAAAAAAATGTTGTCGAAAGTAGTCGAATACCTTAAGAAACACACAACTCAAACATCAACGGCACACAGCATACAGAAAAGCAGACATGATAATGATAGGCTCAGATTCGGACTCAGATTTATAGGCCCAGAGCTGTGTTCTTATAAGTTTTGTCAACTGGAAGCTTTTAGAATCATATGGTTTGCAATAAAAACCTTTCTGATTGATCAGAATAAGGGGAGAGGGGTACACGACTGTGTGCATCATCCTGTTTTAAAATCCCTAAAGTGTGTTCTTTGCAAAATAAAATTGTGGCTATTTCCTGTTAGGTTATAAACTATAAATTCTCAAAGCAAAAAATTAACTCGTAAGGATTTTAACTCCAAATATGAAATAAAATCACCTTAAGATAAAATTTAAGTAAATTGTTACATATAATAATTACTGAAATAACTGTCTTAATACATGGTTTGGCAACAGCCTGGTCTTACTGAATAACGAATATTGAATTAAATATATTCAAACATGTGTTATACACTGCTGGACAATTGCTAAGGACGGATCATAAATTGCTATGTAGCATAACATTAAGCGAGACATGAGGCCTAGTAGGATAAAATATAGTTGTCACACTGTTCAGACATTAGAATAAAGAATATTTATTGTTCTGGAAAGTACAAAAGCTGTGAAACATCTGAAAGAAAAAAAATGTTCATTTGATCTGTGTACGGAGAAATGGAACAATGCATCTAAAAGTCAGCATGCACCTTAAAGAAAGGTATCAGTACGGGATATGTCCACCGTGGAGTGTGATGCAACATTCCACACGTTGTACCATACTTTGCACAACATTATCCAGCAGCTGTTGAGGCAATTTATCCCATTCCTCTGTGAGTGCACGGATGAGTGTGTTCTTGTTTGTCGGAGATATTTTCGACCAGCAACTTGCCTCCCCAAAGCATCCCACACATTTTCAATGGGGTTTAGATCTGGAGAACGCACTGGCCATACGAGACGTTGAATACCCTCGCTGTCTAGACAATCCTGAACAGCGAGTGTTCGATGACATGTTGCGTTGTCGTCCATAAAAACAAATTTATCACCGACAGCACCACGGAAAAGACGAACATGAGGAAGTAGAAATTCATCAATGTATCGTTGGCCCGTCATAGTCCCATTCGCACCCACATGTAGGCACGTGCGGCCATTGATCATGATGCCGGCCCACACCATGACACTGCATGTCGGATATCGGTCCTTTTCCTGGATATTTTCTGGACGATAAGCAGTACCACTCTCGCGCCAGTTCAGTTGGCGTCTACAATCCTATGACAGACTGAACCTACTCTCATCTGAGAATAGTACGCATGCCCAGTCCTATTCAGTCCAATTGTGATGCTCACGACACCATTGCAAACGGGCAGTACGGTGCTGTTTGGTCAATGGGACACACACAACAGGTCTGCGTGCGTATAGTCCCCTCCTCCCCTCAAACGTCTGGCAACAGTTTTTCGGGAGATCTGCTTTCCTGAGGCTGCAAGAAACTGATTTGCCACCTGCTGAGCTGTGGTGCGCCTGTTCCTTTTTGCTGATAGGACGATATATCTGTCTTCTGCAGGCGTCGTACTTCAAACACGACCTCCCCGTGCCATCTACTACACATTCCAGTAGTTTTAAATGATTTCCACAGCCATGAAACAACGCTGTGAGCGATGTCGAACTCCCTGGCAACATCAGTTATTTTTCGCCCTTCTTCGATCTTTCCAATAATTCGGCCACGAATAAAATAATCTATGTGCTGTCGGGAAGACATGCCAAAAATTTTAAGTTCGTCTATTAAATCTTTCTGTAAAACTTTGACTTGAAACAACAACTGTCCACACGCGTCAAAACCTTTAAAGCTCTTATGAACGCTATCACGTGATGAACAGACGTGGAAAAAAAATTGCATACTCATACTTCTTCTTACTAATATCCCGCACTTATTCTAATTCTCCACATTTTGCTTCCTTTCATTTTGTGGTTGCTATGGATGATAGTGTTATCCGTCCTTAGCTATTGTCCAGCAGTGTAGTATGACAGTGTTTCTCTAACTTTCAGTATTTCCGACCCAATATTAAATCATAATTTTCATCGTACTCACTTCCATACAGTAACTATGTACTGAATTCAATAGTAGCATACTTTGACATTAAAGATACAATACGATATTAACCTATGAAGTACCACAGCCGCAAATAAACGTCTCGTTCAGTAAAAGCGTATATTGCAGTGAGCGTGTACGATATTTTCTGTGCACTTGATATTCATCAAATTATTCCGAAGGCTTTTAAATGCAATAAAAAGTGATTGACAGTGCTTGGGAAGGATTTATTTCAGAGGATTTGCTTATTTATTTCTTCCTCCCGATACATCACATACGCTAGCCCACGTGAAAAACGGTGGAATTGGGGAGTGAATCGCATAACTATTAATTGGCGGTAAAGTGATTTATTATACACCGTACAAATTATCAAGATAAGTGTTAATTTTTGTATATAATTTTATATATGACAAGCTAATTAAGTAACTGGTAATTAATAAATTTGTTTTTAAATTAGTATTGTTAAATTAATTATAAAATACTTTGGTCAGTATTGATACATTTATAAGTGTATTATATCTGTGTAAAAGCGTATTTTATTTTTTATTAGACTATATTTTGTTTACTTTCAGCACATTAATATATATTTTTAAATAATCTTTTGTTTTTTAATTCCTACTATTAGTTCACACTCTCTATATATTTATTAATTTATTTAGGTGGAATTTTCAATCGCGCGTTAATAAAATACATTTTAAAGCACTCAATTGAGCTGAACTTTTATATACATGATTATTTTAGATGACAATACAGTAATTTAATAATAATTAATAAAAAATAATTGATTAAAACTAATTATTCAAAGAATTACAAATACAGCCATGTTGGCATCATTCTTGGCGACTTAGCGTCCCTTTTGTCGACTTGTGTCAAAACTTGAAAATATTTTTTCTCACGTTTTGAAGCATTCAGTTGAACTGAAATTTTATATACAAAATTGTTTTGGATGACAATACGATACCTTAATGATAATTAAAAAATTAATTACCAGTTAATGTTGTGATTCTGTTCTATGTATATACACATATTTATATGAATTGTAACTATTTAATAAAAAGTAGCTAAAATATAATTTTTTTCTTTGTTGATCTAATTACGAATTGACTTAATTTTTTTTTAATATTACATGTTTAATTTTCAATAGGTCCGTATCCCTCTCCAGGATGGCATGCCTCATGGTTTGAGAAACGCTTGAGCATGAGATTTATATTCAGATTTAAGTACAAATTTGGTCTCATCCTAATTTAACAAGAAAAACATTCGATTTTACAAAAAGAAAAAAAAATCAAATACATCCCTTAACGAATTTCTAACAAAACAAGAAGTATAGTTAAAGAATGTCATTAAATCCCTGTCCTACTCTTCCTCTCATTCCCCAAATCGAAAAACTAACCCAGACAATGCCCTAACCAGGTTTCTCTGGCGTTTTAATTT
This sequence comes from Trichonephila clavipes, assembly GCA_019973935.1. Lineage (NCBI taxonomy): Eukaryota > Metazoa > Arthropoda > Arachnida > Araneae > Nephilidae > Trichonephila > Trichonephila clavipes. The sequence continues at coordinate 231,863 of BMAU01016845.1, forward strand.
CACTTGATTAATGCTCCTAGTTTATTTACTCGCAGACCAAAAACCACAACTTTGAAACAGCAGCGGCAGAAGGAGTCAGCTTTTCATTCTCAAACTACAAAAGATTTACCAACAGAAGAGCACCTTCTTCGTTAACGAAATGCAACCGTGGCTAAACAAGGGCGCTTTGCACGAAATGATATTGATTAATCCGAGCGAAATCCGGGTTGATAAAGAAGTTTATTAAACTTCGAGATGGGAAAGGGGGAGCTCTAATGATTGATTGGCTCTAAAACGCTCCTCTGATATATCGAAGGTATGTTTTAATCATCCCTACTGAACTGAACAAGATCCCTTTGTTGGGTCTCGAAACAAGGTATACGAAGGGAATTTCTAGGGGAAATGCACATTTTTGGGATCAGGTGATCAAGTGGAAGTGTCAGCCATCTTTGGTCATTACCAAAATTCATCGTACTAGATCAGCGTTTCTCAAACTGTGGGTGCGCCTCCCTAGGGGGTGTGATAATCTTACAAGGGAGGTGCGAGTATATCAAAAAATTAAAAATTAAGGATATAAAAAAAATAACAATTTACTGAAAGGCAGCAGAGAAAGGAAGAGATTTACACTGATATAATATACTTATAAGAGTATCAGTGCTGCACAATGTATTTCACCATTAATTCCTCAATACTAAGTTAAAAACAAGTTTTAATACTCATTAGTGATCTCATGGGCTTGTCATTTACAAAAATTATATATACAAAATTTAATACTTATCTGGATAATTTGTACTGTTTATAATTAAAGTCGTATAGCAGCTTTAGCACCAAAGTACATTATTATTATATTCAATTCATTGTTATTTTATGGAGGGGGGCGATGAAAGTTATGATTGAAAATTGGGTCGCAAATATTGAAAGTTTGAGAACACTGTACTAGAGTAAGTTCATTCACATTAGAGCAAAGTTTATTGAACTATTAGTGAAAATATTTTAAACTTGTAACATTCTGTTTTGGTCAAAAGTGACTTGTTTTGCAACAGCAGAAATTCCGGTGCTTTTGGAATTTTCAAAAATTCGTATTTGATCAGTCTGTATTATTCGTTTTTAAGATATTTCTTTCTTTTTTTTAAAGTAAAGTCTTATCATATATGTATTATTCTCTCTCTTTTAACGAATTTATATTTATTTTCAAAAATTCTTCCTGAAAATGAACAAAGATGAGAAAATAATTTTTTCAAGTTTAATGTTTAACGACGGCATTAGACGCAATCGATGAAATGTACCAATTTTTACTGAAGAACATCATGTAGAGTTGTGATTATAGTTTCAATTTCGCGAGTACGATTATTTAGTATATATGCGTTAAATTCCACTTTCGTATATAGCCGCGTTAACCTCCTTGCTATGTCAGGAACTCGAACTCAAGAACATGGATAGCGTGTCATTTTTACCGGTCCTTGTGTCATTGAAAATCTGTTTAGCAAATAGGCTGAAGCATGTTAAATCCTGTCGAGGCTCAATATATACAAATTGTCATAGTGTGGTAGCTGGTAGAAGGGGTTCCAGCACAAGTATCTTCGTTACTTGAACAATGTGCAAAACTATAAAGTCCTTTGTCAAAAGCCATCATGTTACTTTAAGGTATCAGACTACGTTCGAAACCGTGATTTTAAAATGAGCATAAATGGATAATTTTCATGAAATTTAGTATCACTCACTCAGGTTAGAATACATGCATACAATTGTTTTAAGGACATTTTGACAATAAAATTTATTTAAATACAATATCTTGGCAAAAAAAATAACTAAGAATAATCTTTTTTCGAAATGTTCTTCTTTTGTGAAAATTGCTTCTTTTATAATAATTTTTTGCCTGTATATAGCTCAGACCTCTGTTCACAGGATCAACTAGAATGTTTGAAAAATTCACATTATTTTCAGAGTTACTACCAATTGAAATAATTATTGGCATTTTTTTTCTTAAAATTGATCCCCTCTGTCGTCGTAAAATATGAATAAACCCACTTCTAAGTTATATGTTTAAAAAATTCTAGTTGAGCCTCTTCAGTGAGGTCTGAGCTATATACAGGCAAAATATTATCATAATCGAAGCATTTTTCACAAAAGGAGATCATTTGGGAAAAAAAGATTATTCTAAGTTAATTTTTTGCCAAAATATTATACTTAAATTTTTTTGAAAAATGTCCTTAAAACAATTTTATGCATATATTCTAATCTAAGTGACACTAAATATCATGAAAATTATTTATTTATGCGCTTTGCAAAATCACGGTTCCGAATTTAGTCGGATACCTAAAAGTGTAACAATAATAAACTCTCGTTTACTCCGCTTTTGAGTATTATTGAATATAAACCTTTGTGTTGCTATTTATTTTGTGTTTAACTCTTAAACTAATAAGTTTTTATAGTTTTTAAAGAAAAAAAATCTTCTTAAATTCATCCTTTTGTATTATTTTGTATTTTTAAGAATATTGTAACCATATAAAACATTTAGAATATAGAAAAACAACATAAATGTCATAGGTTGACCCCCATTATGTTTTAAACATTGTATATTTATCATCTTCATATGACGAATAAAAGTACGTTTTATATCAAAAATAGTTTCTAAATTTTGGAATAGTTTCGACCCCATTGCAAAGAGCAAAGGTCGGAAACCTATTTCAATGAAACGACACTAATACATGAACCTATAACGAACACTGGTGCATATACTTTTGGAAAATTTAATTCCAGACCTGTATTACTGCAAGTTTCTGAAGAGTTTTGAAGCGCAATTATTATCCCGCACTATAATATTGTCTTCTAATAATATATCCAACTATATAGAAATACGTGCAGTAACTTCAGATGATTGTCAAGATTGCAGACATGGTTCTTAAGTTTCTGCGTACAAAATTCAATTTCTAAAGAAATTGCATGATGGGACAACTCGTTATCTGCCAACCCTTTTCTGAAACATACTAAATCATGTTACGCTGATTCCACGTCATACCGTTGCAATATAATAATGGATAACACATTGATATTTTATTATATAACATAATAGAAAAAATATTGTTGAAAACTAAGTTTATTTTTTCACGTGCAATTTTTAAAAAGTTCTATATTACTGTTTCGCAGCCTTTATTTACTGGATGGAATTATAAAACTTTATGACAATAGGACTAAAATATATTTGATAAATCGCTCAAGAGATATTTTTTATCATAAAAATAAATTTATTATTAAAGTAAGCATTAAGTCTTCGACTGTGTTACTAAAATTTAAATTTTTGTACCCTGAATGAACATACGTTAGAGCCTCAATATCTAATAATTAAATTTGTGAACTATTATTTAGTTTGAATTGGACCTAACTTTTCCGTAGGGTAGAGGGAAATTTTAAATTATTTATTGTTAGTTCACATTTTCTAGTCACTTGGTCATCCGATGCACTTAAACAGGCCTTCATTTTTTTGGAAGCGGAGGAAAATAAAATGTATCTTACCATAAACCAGATCCAAATTAAATTCATGTCAAATAGCAGTACTAATAAAACTTATTTTGTAATAAGATAATACAGCTGTGCCAATGGGTTCAGATATATATTATGTTTAACTGAATACACTCAATGAAAAATCTAGATGCAACTGATGTTTTTATAGACTTAAAAATATTTAATCTAATTACATCAGCAGAAAAAAAATACTCATTTACAAATCATTGAGTTGGCCCGTTCTTCCATGTGTTGCAGAAAAGAGGGCATTGACCGAGAAAGACAAGGAGATTCTTGCTACTTAAAAGAAGAGTCTTTAAAAGTATTTTTGAAGGTTTAAAATGTGATAGTATTTGGAAAAGAAGAGCCAATTTAGAAATTTATAAGATTTTCAAAGAACTAGATATTGTTCGACATTACAATACAAAGGTTAAAATGGGCAGGACACTTCATAAGATTAGACGACAAACGAGTCACAAGAAATAACTTTGTGGTCAGACCGTATGGTACTTGAAAAAGAGAAAGACAATGACTGAGTTAAATCAATTGCCTGGTGTGTAAAAGATCGAAAAACTATTAATGTTAGAAACTAGAAAAGTCAGGCTAAGAACAGCGCAGCCTGAAATTGAATTGTTAGGAAGTCCAAGGCCCCCAGCCAGAGTTGTTGTGCGAAATTTCGATTAAATAATTATTAATTTTTCATTTTGATGCGACAGAATAATTTTTATTTTGAACCATAGCCAAATAACAAGAACCAATTCACCAAACTTTCAAGCAATTCCAACGTGAAGACATTGAGCATTGGCAGATTTAATGTGTTTTAGGTCATCTACAGTAGTTGGTTACCAAAAGTTTCACAAATATGGACCAGCATCAATTAATTAAAATCAGACGAAGCTTAATGATGTAATAAAATTTCTGTAACAAGGAACATCTCGAATAGACAGGGAAAAAACCTTAGTGATTTTCGGAATTCGCACTCCAATTTTGCATAACTCATGTAACATTTGACAAATTATACTAAATCATTTAATGATGATAATGAATGAGCTATTTCCTCTGGTCATATCAAACTTCTATAAGGAATTTTATTATATTATCTGCTATTTTTCACTGATTTACCTATTTTGTTACATGGATTATAATTTAAAATTTCTACTCAAAATCTTAATTTTTTTAAACTATAATTTTGAGTTATTCAGTGTTACAAATATTTTAAAAAATGTCTTTCTAAAGGAATTTTAAGCATTTAAAATGTATGTTAACATAAAATTCTGTTAAAATTTTTATTAAAAGTTTACAATATTCAATAGGTACTTTGTGAGAACCCCTCTGGGTTCCACCCTGGATACTAAGATTAACTTGAGACAAAAATTGACCAGACGCCATTTGTATAATAACAAATTATATTTATTCACTTAGTTCAAATATCACACAAAAATATATTACAAAATACTAATTACAAATATTCAACTATATGTCTACGTCAAAAAGGGATTTACATTTACATTTACTATTAAATAAAATCATGAAATATAGAATTAATCAATTAATACGCTCAATATCGAAAGGGTTTACCGGAATAGGAGGTCCGAGAAATACATGGTGGAATTATTAACATTCACGCGATTTAGCCTTTATTATAGTGGTATAGGTAGCGGACGTGGTTGAATATATGTCACGGGTTCGAGCCCAGTATTAATCCTTTAAGCTACCCACTAATAATAGGGCAGCAATATGCACGTTGAAATCCAAACCTGTCACTACATCTGCTGAAACGTCCTTCTCTCCGTTGGTGTAAATACCTTGGTAGCTTTGCATATTACTTCTTTTACAGCTGTGGAAATGCCTAAGAATAGCTCGGGTGTCGTCGTAAAAGATTCATCAAACCAAAAAAAAATTTTAAAAAAAAATACGTGGTCCGTCGCCAAAAACAAGAATTTTTAAGTGCAGTTACGAAACAGGTAAAATATGGACATTTTTAATTTATATCAATCAATCAATTTCAAATAAAAATTATATACATTTCTTGCAATAGTTGAATTATTAAAATTCAAACTCAAGTCGATGTTGTATCTAAAACAAAAATTGATTATTGATTCATTTGTCAGCATGTTTGAAAATAAGAATTAGCATGTTTGTATATGACCCCCAAACCTTAGTTTTTCGACATTATTGAAACTAATGATTGGATGCGAAATTAATATGGAATCAAATGATACTCGGGTAGCCTGCAATTCTAAAAATGAAATCTTGATTCCATAATAAGAAAAATTATTATTTTGAAGTTAAGTTAATTATAAACGGAAGAATTAATCTAATAGGATAATGTCATTTATTTTCTCTATATCTTAAGAGTAGTACCAATTTTATCCTAATTCAAAAAATAAAAAGTATGTCCTAAATTTTCTCTTAAATCAGTGTTTCTCAAACTGTGGGGCGCGCCCCTCTGGGGGCGCGGTAACCTTACGAAGGGGGCGCGATCACTTCGAGAATAAAAGATTTAAAAATATTTAATTTACTGGAATTAATTAAAACAAAATGCTTTCAGGCATAATAAAAAATGCACTTTTACTCTGATATTATTTATAGGCGTACGCGCGCGATATTAAGTCATCAAAAATTTCTTCAATACCTAATTAGCTATCTTTCATCCTATAACGAAACAAAAGAATTTATTTGATTTGCTGTAATCCCATGATGGGATTTTTTATAAAGCTACCTTTTAATCTAACATACTACTCATTCAGAGACAAAACAGATGCCGGACTCAGAATCGAAAAAATTTAGGAACATAAAAAATTCATCACTGTCGTTATTTTTGAAATACTGCACATTATAGTTGTAATCTGTTTGACCTTCTAATTTATTGTTACAGTTAGTTATGACCCCTCTCTTATATGTTTGTTTCTCAGAAGTTCCAAGTGATGTATTTCTCTGGCTTTTTTCCAAAAAAAGAGTTACATGATTTTGAAAAACTACGGAGAGAGTATATGTATATAAATGTATTTAAGAGTATTCTAAAATATATAAAGCACAACCAAAAACGTTTTATATATATATTATCATAATGAATACGCTTTTTACCCGGAAGTGCTCACGCGGGACACATAGATTACGAAATCGTTAATTCTGGCAAAACTGTTTATTTGTTACCAAAGCAAAATTGAAAAGTCCTTGAAAGTAGGTAAGTATATTTTCTCATAATTAAATTATTCACTGGAATTATGATTTTTATTGAAAATAATTATAAATTAGCATGTTGGGGGTGACTCACATCCATGACCCCGCTGGACCAATCGAGTGCTCCAGGGTTAAAACATGTTGACGTCTTTTCGCTTTAAATATTAAAAATAATACAATTATTCTTCATCTGAATTTTATATTATTGTTCATTATTCAACATCAAATCTAAATGATAATTCTGTAAGGCTTAAAATTATAGTTCGCTTTTAAACTAATTATACTTTGAGCAATCATTAAAAAAAAATTTTACATTTTTGTAAACAATGTCGCGCACTTGGCTTTAATACAAAATTCAGCGATTATTTCAATAATGTTTCATTTTCTTATAAATGAAATGCGAAGGGTACTTCTGAATACTTTTTAATGTATCAGTGCTCCATAGTAGTTTATAACTGATTAATTAATACTAAATTAAGAACAAACTTAATAAGTATTAACGACTTTTTTCAAAGTTTTTATATCTTTTATGATTAGAAATTGACCCTCTGAGTTCTTTTTCTATATTTAAAGATATAAATTTTTGTCCTAAGCAGGCACCGCATTTTGCAATTGTTCAATTTAAAAATTAGAGAAAAAAAAATAACACACATTTTATATTATTTTATAGTTTATTTATGGTTTATAATTAAGATCGCTTATTCTGCTTTAGTGTCAAAGTTTATTATTGCATTCAGTACATTAAATGTATAATGGGGGCGCGATAAAAATTGTGATCGGGGGCGCCACATTGAAAAAAATTGCCTGAAATAGCTGTAAAATAAATAAAAAAATGTAATGATAAACTCAAAAAAGAATAATATACAGTTTCAGAAACAAAGTAGGAGATTGTAAAACAGTATAGTTGTAAACTGTTTTCAATGTAATTGCAAAACATTTTGATTTATTGCCTCGCAAACTTAGTCTATAGTAATTTAGCTATAACGTGCTCCATATATTTTACCGTAACTAAGTAAGGATTTAAAAGTGATGATATTTTTGTAAACATATTTAAATCTGTTTCAGGAAAAAAGGCAGCCAACCATATGTCAATTGTGCATAATCAGATATGAGTAAAAGCTTCGAAGTTTTGGAAAGACAAACTTGATAGCAAATCCTTTTCAGTAATTCTTAAGATTAAATAAACTAAAAAGAGATATTTTAATGTTAAGGTGAAAAGAGTTCCTAAAATGCAAAAAATAACCAAATGAATGCCTTGAATCGACTTTCGCTTAATAACAAAGATAATTTGAAGCTTTGTTAAATCGATATTTTCTTTAATTATATGGATTCTCATTCATTCAACTCAATTATCATAAATTCTACTTAAATGTAATATAGTAGTTTGGAAAACCTTTTCAGTACGGTTTCCTGTAACTGAAATAAAAATATTAAAAATAATGGGGTTATTTAAGTTCAGTAATTTTTAAAACAAGAAAATTCTGACTTGCTACACATAAAATGAAATTATTATTTGTACTTGTGTGTGTGCATACTTGTTTTCCTAAACAACTCTTTTACTAGCTAGAATAATATGTATTTTTGATCTTTATGTGCTTATGCATTTAAACATTTTGTAAATAGCTGGCTGGGTGGCGGGGTTGGTTTGTCGCTAGCCTTCTGCACCCAAGGTTGTGGGCTCAACCCAGACCCAAGTCGGTGGATTTTTCATGATGCAAAAAAAAAAAAAAAAAAAAGACAGCGGCCATGTCGTATGATTATGCGTCATGTAAAAGATCCCTATAGTGTGCCTGTTTGCTCTTGGCAAAATTAAATCCTAGTACAGGTTCACACCACTAGAGCTCATGTAACTGCCTCTAGGAGGTAAATTTGAGATTTAAACTTAAGTGCAGCGATTGGCGCTTATCCCTTTATCTACCGACGCTACTTATAAGTACCACTCACTTCAAAATTACATAGGATAAGCATTTTTACGAATACTCTGACGATACTTAGCAGGAATATTCTTTTAAATCCACTCTTCCAGCACGGGTTCTATGATTAGTATTTTAGTGGGAAAGCGGAGTAGTTTTAGAGCAGAAATTGCGTTTTCAAAAGACGGCTTTTTTTCAACGCATTGTGAAGATTGTCATTTTTGTTCTGAAAAAGTGGTTAATATCTATAGATAAGTGTCTTATATTTTATGTATGTTAATGAAGACCTTAGGAAACACACACAATTGGACTATTTATTTTAAGTGGACAGTGTGTATAAATTAATTTTACAGTTGAATATCTATAATTAATTAATTAGCTCTAACTAATTAAATTTACCAAAGTTGAATATTTTGTTCGTATTCCTTATTTTCAATGTAGTGATTCAAAAGAAATTATTGCATGAAAAAAACTGCAGTAAGTCATAATGCGGTAGATAAAGGGTTTTATGGTACCGCACTAACAATAGATACTAGCTTCCGGGGAATGCACTAGATCTGCAATGGTAAAAACCAATCCACAGCCCATTTGGAATTATAAAAACATATTTTGTAAGCATTCTTGATTATGGTACAAGACAAAAATATTTAGTTTTGGTATTTATAACGTATATTGAATGACTATAAATGTAATAGTTTATATGGATGCAATTTAAAATGGATTATGTTGCAAATATTCTTAAAAAAACAGATAACATTTGTAAAAAGCTTTTTCTCTATAATACAGTTTTTCTCTTTTATTTAATATCATATAATAATTTGCTTTTTCATATTTCTTTGTAACGCTACATCAAAATCCAGCTGCAATTTAAATTTGTCTATATTACCAAAAATGGATACATAATAATAAAAAAAAGCTTTCAGGAGGACCATTAGATTCTGTTAATGGATTCTTTTCTAGAAACATCTCGCACCAAATGGATTCAAATTGACTTAGAAACAAAACTTTGAAAAGTTTTGAACGGTTCATCATTTTAAAATGTTCGAAGCATCATAAGTAAGACTGTGTAATGCAATAAAATGTACGCTTTTTGCAACTTTTTTGAGTCACTAAAATAAAATTCATGTTTTATCGAGCTAGAAATGCTACGACAGAGAGAAAGGCAAATTCTCTGTTATGAAGTCTAAGGATGCTTCCGAGAATCATTATCTTGTAAATGTAATCCGATGTTCAAAATGCATTATTTAGAGTACATTTTTAAGTGAAGTTTAACGAATCATATATCTTCTGATTAAAAAAAAAGCAGCTTAAAAATATTTTACAGCATTGCACTGTTAAAGGAAAAATTAGGAACTTGTATTTTACATCATACTGGATTGATAAAATATCTATAGGTGAATAGTTTAGAGAGGAAAATGCATGTGTGGTTCAAAATATAACAAGTGATAAAAAAAAACTTTGTTAAGTCAATTCTTACTTATATCAACAAAGATTTTTTAAAATTATTTTGTTGCTTTTTTATTAAATAGATACAATTAATATAAATATGTATATACATATGACTGGAAGATGATATTAAGTGGCAAAATAAAAAACTATTTTCCCCTGCAATTTTCTATTTTTTTTTCTTTATATGGTGTTGGGCTATTATTTTTGTCTCTTACTATTTATTCATTAATTAAATTTAATTATTCCAATAAAAAGTATAGTAAAAAGAAAACCCATTCTCAAAAATTAGACCATCCTATGTGGGATTTGAACCTATATCACATTTGGATTAGAATTCCAACGTGTTACACATTGCGCTTCAGGGACAAAGCGAGCGCTTGTACTTTTCATATATGGTGTTGGGTTATTATTTTTGTTTATTTTTATTTATTAATTAAATTTAATTAATGAATTAATATTTGAAAAAAACTGTACTAACATCAAGTGCCTTCCACTACGAGTTTAAAAAAATGTACTTGAACTTGAGTGGATGAATAAAAATTATTTTATTAACGATTGAAAATATTAACGAAATATATATGAGGGAGAGTGTGAACTAATAGTAGGAATTGAAACAATCAATGAAATTAGAATAATTTCGTTAAATTTTTCCATGACTCCAAAAATTTATGTCCTAATATTTTTTTTTTTTAAATTACATACAAAAGTTCTGCAAGGAACATGTGAATCCACAAAAGGCTGTGCTATTGAAAAACATACTTGGTGGAGAGATCTGCGGTTGTGCGTTGATTCATTAATTTTGAATTGATTGATGGAGAGATAAATTTGGATTGTTGGATTTTGATTCATTGATTGATATGTATTTACATAATAAATGAATGATCAGTGATGCAATTACTCAGAAATAAATGTTTACGTGGACATTCATACATGCAAAACAACTTATGTTTGAAGTTTTCATATATAACAATTTATTCGTAGTTAAAATCAATAGTCCTTTGGTGGAAAACGCAATTGCATGCTACATAAACAGTTGCACAGGATGTCTAAATACTACTACAATAAAACGAAGCCATCCAACAACCAACAAACAACTACGGAAGGTTGTATTACTAATTAAGTTATGTTCATTAAAGCGGTTGTGATAGCAGTGTAATCATGGAGACTATATACACCAGCGATGTTTAGGAAACGTGCGGGTTGGATAATAATTATATGATTAGTTGATACGCTAATTCCACCAAAGACTAGGCCTCTCGGTAACTTTGCTTTTATGGTTATGGTTCATGGTCTGCGATGTCAAATCACTAGTTAGAGTTATGATGCCACTAGTGACTTTCCATGTAGAAGGAATGATGAACGTTAAATATGCCTTTGCCCAGAGTCCTCCTGTAGGTGATGTGAGGTAGTTTGTAAATAAAAGTTTCAACTCAGGTCCGACGATAAAGGTTCAAAATTTTGAGGTTTGCGTCAAACGTTTTCGCAATGTTTTATAAAGCGACCATAATAAACATTCACTCACTCTTCGGAAGACTAATCATTTAGGTAGGGTAATTCGAGTTAAAATCCAAACGTTGGTTTGATGTAGCATCTAGGTAAAAATAGTACAAATTAAGTTGACAACTTCATCATTTAATCATGATATAAATTACGAGCTTTATCGATGAAAATGTCCGTGTTTCTAAGAGTGTTGTTAATAATAAATTATCAATCGTCTTTGGTGAAAAAATCCCTAATGATAGATTTCACTCACGAAACTTGTTCTGAGAATAAAAATATGGGTATAAAAGTTTGATATGAACCAGCAGCGTCCATCGCTTCCTCATATATCCCGTGTAAATCAGGTGATATTCATAAAATCTCGCTGGTAATTGTTGGAACACCCACCGTACAGTCCAGACTTGTCACTCTCTGATTTGTCTTACTTTGGTCCGCTTATGAAAGCATTACGTTTCCATTAAAACGATGAAGTAGAGGAAGCTGTGCAAAACTTCCTCAAGAACCAATACTACAGCAAATACTTCGATTTGCTGCCTATACGAAAGGACTTTTGTTACAAGGTCCATGGCAATTTCTTTTAAATTCCAGTAAAGGTATTATTTTTACTAAAATTATAAACTTCTCATGTAGGCAACGATTATAGCAATATTTTTTAATAATTTCTTTTTATGTACCCACATTACATATTCACTACATTTTCCCTTGATGCTTCATATTGATGGCAAATTCTATCGTTGTAATTTCATTTTAAAACTGATGTACTATAATTTGCTTTTGAATGTAGTTAACTCTACAAGCCGAAAACTATTTTTTATTTAAAGTAGCACGAAAGAAGTAAGGGGTATATATATATGTATATAGGAGTTGATTATATAGTGAATTAATTAATTTGAACATCATATTTCAACGGACAATGGAACGGTACATTTATTATATAATAACATACATATTAAAATCAGTTGTTTTGGCGACGACATTTTTTCTCTCAGAAAATTTTCTGGATACTATTCCAATCGCAATCCTCATGATTATCGACTGCCTTAACTATTCCTGTTTGGTTCTCTTAACTATCACGTTTGAAATTCAAATAAGGTCTTGTGGTGAAACGTCTGAATGAAAATTTGAGACTCTTTCAATCCATTTTAATTTAAATATATGGGGATCAAAGGAATGTATATTTCTGTCTGTTTGTGTTTGAAAATCTGGAGTTAGATTCGCATTCGGAAAATTTGGAAGTTGCATCATTTCCAAATTATATGACATTTGCCTCAAAACAGTGATAGATTGATGGAATAAATGCATAGTTTTTAAACTAGAACAAAATAATTAACATAAATGGTAAAACTTCAACTAGTAAGTATTGTTTAAGACGTCATTTAATTATTTTACCACTTGTTAACTAGTAGTTTGCCTCCTACTACAAAATAGTTCATATTTTACCACGATGCTCTTTGTTAAAGTTATTTCGTGTTTATCTTTGTATTAAAAGAAAAATTAAGATTTTGTGTATATTAATAAATTATCACCCCTGTTTTAAAGTAAACTTTGATTTCAAGGATATTTTAGTGTACTTGAGGTATATACTTCAGTACTGATATTTACCGCGTGATGGGGCTTTACGTGAATTTCTATTAATCCTCTTGAGGAATCTTTGGGGCCAGCAATCAAGTTATTTCAGACATCTTTTTTAAGAAGAAACATTGATATGCAGATTAGCCAGTATATATATAGTTGGAGTTTAGAATTCGGAAAGCAAAGGAAAAGAAGCCGAGTCGCTGAAAACAGTGCTGTTACAGTAAGGATCAGAATTCGAAGCAAGATTATAGAACGGGTTTTAGCTATTAAAATAAAGTAAGGAAGTTAGGATTCTTAAGATAACTTTGATTTACGTTTAACTATTAGGAATTCATGCGCTCATTCACATACTGTTTTGAACTCTTGTTATATCACTAAATTTTCCATTTACAGTTTGCTTATCTTAGATTATTGTATTTGGTAATAATAAATTGGATTTCTCATGGCTATTTTTGGTCATCAATCTTTACATCCTACATATTTAGGTCGAGTAGATGAAGAGATGGCTTCCCCAGGGGGGGAGCCATTACAGCCGTTATGCTAAAAAATTACAAAAAATAAGCTAATAAATAAAATAGATATTATATTGAAGGATAAAAAATAGTCTTTTTTATTTGTATGGAATATTTAGCTAGTTTTTAAAAAATTTAAAGACCGTTTATTGGAAAATTTGTATCAAGATAATCATTTATTATACGCGGTGGTTCAAAATGGCGTCTTAAGTTACCCTTCGTAATTCATTCGCATATTTTCGCCTTGTAAGTAGGCTTTGTCAAATAGCTATGCGAAATTAGATTTGCAACTGAAATTCGGTCGGCTGAATTATATAGTGAATGTATAAGAGAAATTATGGATTAGTGCCTTAAATTAGATATTGGTCTGGCGGAAAAGTGAGCAGCGCTTATGCTAGTTACAAATTCCATGAGTATTGAAATGAGCGTGATAAAAAAAAAATCAAGATCTTGTTAAATTTCGCTTTAGCACTGCAGGGAAGTCACACATTTCGTACGATTTCAAAGCTAATACAAGTACTCTAAGATATTAAGATTGTAAGATTTTATGCAAAATTACTTATAGTTTTATAATGCAAATAATGTATTTTCTTTAAATGCTTCATTTTGAAATATAGAATAACATAATTTTGAATTATAATTTTACTATTTCTGGATAACCTTGTCCATCTATTATAATTTATAATAATGATAGAGGACCTTCGAAAAGTTGAAAACTTGTAACTAAACCTCTATTTTTTACATAAATTTCAAAATCTGTATAAGCAAGTAATAATTTGTTCAATCAAAATAAACGTGAGTAGAGTACGAGTTTCGTTTTATGAGTTTATTGCGCGAGAGGTTGTTGAACGTTAATACAAACTTAATCTTTACATCCCTTTATAGTTTAGAGGTTGCATTTAATTAGTGGTCATGGTCATGAACTCTAGACCGCGGAGTTCATAGAGTAGTGGGTTCGGGTCCAGGTGTCACTGAAACCCCAGCATGTAGAGGAGATGATGCAAATTCAATCTACCTTAGCTCAAAGTACTCACGTTCACGTGGTATGGAACTTCAGAGAATGGGATGGCAGCTCACACACACAAATGCCGTCCTCGGTTTTCTACGTCACGTGATTCAAAATTATCAGGTCGGTCAGCAATAACCATCGTGTTACTTTAGAATGTGATGTTAATAAATATTCACCAACCTTAATACTGTAAAGTAGAAGTGAAAGTGGAAATTGAGATAACCAATTCAAATGATCTATTTGTCATTTACCCATGGTCTAAATTTTTTAGGATCGAATTAAACAATTTTGAATCTTGTCTATTAATTTATGGTGACATGGATGTAATATCTATGTTTGGGTATGCATAATCTCGCAACCTTAATCCGTTCAAATGTGAAATTAAACATCAACAGAAACATCTAGATAAAGTCCATAAACCTATACCAGCATTTCTTAAACTGTGGGGCGCGCCCCCGTTGGGGGCGTGATAATTCTACAAGGAGGGCGCGAGCATATTGAAAAGTCAAAAACAAGATATTATTTTCAAAATTAGTAATTTACTGAAAGTAAACAAATACATTCTGACATGAAAAAAAAAATGAAATACATATTTAAACACAAATACATTACACTTATAAATGTATTAGTGCCACACAATATATTTTATAGTTAATTTTACAATACTAAGTTTAAGAAAAAGTTTAATAATTACCAGCGACCTCCCCCATGGGATTGTCATATACATAAAAAAATTATATACAGGAATTAACACTTACCTTGATAATTTATACGGTTTATACTTAATCCCTTAACTGCAGATTAAAAGTTACGTGATTTTCTTCCCAATGTCATCCGTTTTCCATGTAAGCACGCGTATGTGATTTATTGGGGGGAGGATTAATAAAAAGCATAAATAAACCAATTTGACCCCCATATGCCGTTGAGCTCGAGTATGTTGACTACGAAGCCCCTAGCTGGAATCGTTCCATCTCGCCTACTGCTTGTCCCAATTTAAAGCAGCACCAGGATGAATTCTTTTATAGCACTCATGTTTGGGGATCTGCCTCCAAGAGGAACTAATTGACCGCGGGTAGCCTAGTGATTAGAGTATCGGACTGCAGACCGGAATGCCTGTGTTCGATGTCCAATGCCAATAAACACCCTCCGAGTATACACGGAGTACTTGCTCGTTAAGTCAGGGGGCCCGAAACATCTTGTAGGCTGAATCACGAGTGCATGGGACTGGAGGATATTTCCCTCCCCTTCAGTTATATACCTAAATTGTGGAGGTAGAGATAGGTGGTGTGTCGACATCTATCGTCCCTTCTGGGAATTTCACCCAGCTAATTCGTACTGCCACATGTATGGTGCTCAAGGCCAAAGTCAATGACCGGCATACTTCTAGCCCCTTGCCATCATGAATTGCGTGGGCCTCGATCTAACTCGGTCAGACAGGTGACATTAGAAACAACAACAGCAGAGGATCTTGTTTGATTAGGGTAGCAATCTGGTAGCAGCCACCAGGTGTAGAATCCTTACGGCTGCCTTCACGATCCACACTATCTGCCCATTATCATCATCGCAATTATTTACGCCCGATGATACCCGCTCAAAAAGATCTTAATATCTGCACCTAAGCACTTTAAAAGATGGACAATATTCGTTATCTTTCTGTCCACCATTCAGGCCGTGGAAGCCGAGTGGTCAAGGTATTGGATCGTAGCTGGCCTAGTCATATTTTCGAGTCCAATACACCTAAAGACCCACCGTGTAGGGTAAGTGATGCATTTTAAATCTGTCAAGAGCTCAATCTTTCTCCTGTTGGTGTGGTAGTTAGGAGAGGGGAGTTACAGCTTACGTGTCATCCACGTCACATGACCATGGTTCAAAATTACATGTTCCGGCGCCAAAAATCCTCGTGTAGCTAAACAGAGCGACGTTAATATTCACTCACTCCCGGTCCACCAGTTTGACAGATGTTACTTAGAGCTTCCACTATCACTCAATATCCAAATATATGTATTGACACTCTCAGTAGTGCGTAAAATTTAAAAACCTCCCTTACGGTTAAGAGTTCTGATCGAAAAAATGAGCAGTAGTCAAGATTTATCATACGGATCCTAATACCATTCAATTTTTGATGAAAATTCCTCTACCCAAAAAAGCACTGTCCATTTGTTTGATATATCTTTTTAATAAATTCAAATTAATATATAATAGTTTGAATTTTTAGGCTGATGATAAGCATGAAATAACTGTAACTAATTAAATCGCTTTTATTATAAATGTAACGTTTTAAGTGACCAACATTTGATTTAATGTATGTAATTTTATTTCATTTGATTTTACATTAAAAACGAAGTTCCGATGCTATCTGTATCGATGTTCAATACTTGAAGAGAACGTTTATAATAACTTACACATACTTTATACGTGGCCGTATAAATAATCTTCAAAGAGGATATGTTCTCTTCGAAGATATGTTTAAAAGCAAATATTTCACAATGCCATTTCATACTTCAAGTGACATACATTCTGATTTCTTTTACGAAGGAAAAATTGTGTATTATGTTCCCCATGTGCTTTTAAAATTGTTTGAAAACTGTGATTTTCTCTTTGTAAACATCAGTCTAATACTCGGATATATACATGTCTTTCTTTTCCCTGACTTATTTCTAATTTTAATAAAAATTTAAAAAAAGAAACTGAATCACAAAGATGAATAATTATTAATATTACATTTCTCTGACTGATTGCAAAAATCTACACTAATCACCTTTCTCGATTGAGAAATATAACGTAGCAAAATACTTTAACAATAGTTAATAAAACTCAAAATGAGAGAGAGAGAGATCTCTGATGAAAAATTAAGAGCATTTTGTTCCACAATTCTATTTATTATTCGTGCATTCCAATAATTACCATCAAATAATGCATTAGAGAGCCCATATTTAGTTACTCAAGAACATCAAAGACAAAAATTTCAGTTCAAACCAAACCCAAAATTCATGCGATCATTACCAGCAAGTAATCTGAGACATGGGAGTTTCAGAACGATAATGCGACTTAACAAATATTTCAATTAATTTTACAAGTCGGAAGAGAAGTATACTGATTACATTGTTGACTTCTCAGAAGATTTCACTGAGTATATTTCATTAAAATTACTGCATTAATTGCATACTTGGAAAGAATTAATTTTCAAATCCACCCTGCTTCTGGGTGACTTATATTGGATGAATATGTCTTCATTTCTTAAAATAAGTATGTTGAGTAAATTAATTACGTCGCGCTCTTGATCCAAGAGAGGATTTTCGATTGAGGCATTAAGCCGACATGGAGGTTGTTTTGTCAACTTAAAGTATTTCAAATAAGGAGTTTTGTAAAGTATTAGATTAAAGTTTGGCATAGAAAAATATTTCTAATATTGGCGAGTATCCATGTATAAATATTGCAAATATATATGCGTAATTATATATATTGGCGCTAACATACAATATACACATAAAAATAAATATAAGTCCTCACAATGGCTCTTCATTCATTTAATCCCTATTAATATAACTCACACACTATATATATTTATTTATCTTGGTGGCATTTTCAATCGTTAATAAAATACATTTTTAGGCGCTCATTTAAGCTGAAATTTTATATACATGATTGTTTAGGATGACAATGCAATAATTTAATTACAATTAATAAAAATTGATTGATTAAAACTGTTTATTTAAAGAATTACAAATACAGCCACGCTGGCGACTTAGCGACCCTTTTAGTGACTTGTATCAAAACTTGAAAAGGTTTTTTTTCTTACGTTTTAAAGCATTCAGTTGAACTGAAATTTTATAGACACGATTGTTTGGGATGACTATCCGATACTTGAATGATTATTAACAAAAAATTATTTACCACTTAATGTGTGTGATTCTGCAATATGTATATACATATTTATATTAATTGTAACTATTTAATAAAATGTAGCTAAAATAAAATTTTTCTTTATTGATCTATATATAAGTAGGAATTTACTTAAATTTTTTTTTATACTACTTGTGTTTTTGATGTGTTATGAAATAAAGTTTCTGAGATAGTAAAAAGAAACACAATTTGTTTTGAAAATGTGGTGGTAAAATATTACTAGCGGGAACATTCTGTTTGGTGCTGGTTGTATCCAAATAAATTGAGCATTACTGATACATATTATATCAGTATAACAACATAATTTAATATAAGTATATTATATATCAGTGTAAAAATGGGTATTTTATTTTTATTACCTCATTATGTGTATTGTTTTGCTTTCTTTCAGTAAATTAATAATATCTTTAAATAACATTTTACATTCAACTTTTTGATATGCTCGCGTCCCCCACTTAGAAATATCACCTCGCCGTAGGTGAGAGTGCTCCATAGTTTGAGGGACACTGATATACACTATAACTAGAATCTTTTTCTACTGAAAAAGCATTCTTCTTGCCTTTTGATGCAATCGTTTCCCTGTCGAATTTAATATATTGAAGGCAATCCAGCAGTATATATACAGTATCGAAGTAACTATATAAAACATTCCACTCGTTTCAAATTATGCACCGCTGCTTGCATCAGTATTTGGAGTTATCAAACGGTACATCCATCATAAAGATGCATACATTGCGTTTCAGTAGCACTTGGGGACAGGTTGGTGGAATAAAATTTGAATGGCTGATTTTTTTTTTCTCTCGAGCTAACATGACGTCTTACCTCTTGAAAATTCTTAGAGATGTCTCTTTCAACCAAAATTGTCTCAGCTTACGTGCCCAATTATTTTATGCGTTAACTGGCTGTATCATTTGCTAAATGTATTTGATTTTTCAACTGCACACATTATATATAAGTGTATTGTTCAAATTTTCTATCATTAAGAAAATGCTTTCTATTTATCCATTCAAGTTCAAATACAGTTTTTGAAACTTGTAGTGGATGACACTTGATGTTAATACAATTTTTTCAAATACTAAATAATTAATGATATTTAAAAAACAAGTAACATAAAAAACATTAAGTCAATTCCTACTTAGTTCAACAAAGAAAAATTTTATTTTAGCTAATTTTATTAAATTCTTACAATTAATATAAATGTGTATAAACATATGACAAAATCACAATATTAAGTGGTAATTAAATTTTATTAAATGTCATTAAAGTATTGTATTGTCATCCAAAACAATCGTGTATATAGAATTTCAGTTCAACTGAATGCTTTAAAACGGGAGAAAAAAAATTCAAGTTTTGGCACAAATCGCGAAAAGGGTCGCTATGTCGCCAAAAAGGATGCCAACGTGGCTGTATTTGTAATTTTTTAAATAATAAGTTTAAATCAATTATCATTTATTAATTATAACTAAATTATGGTATTGTCATCCAAAATAATCATGTATAAACGTTTCAGCTCAATTGAGCGTTTTATAATGTGCTTTATTATCAATTAAAAATTCCGCCGAGTTAAATAAATAAATAAATATAGAGATAGTGTGAGCTAATAGTGCAGGAATTGAATGAATAAATAGTAACAAACAAAAAATAGACTAACAACATATATAGAAAGGTAAAGTGGTGTGTCCTTGTAGCACAATGGATACTGCGTTGGACTTCGAATCCAAAGATCGTGGGTTCGAATCCCACCTGGGATGGCCTTATTTCTGGGAATATGATTTTTTTACCATACTATTTTAGTAAAATAATTAAATTTAACGAATGAGTAAACAGTAACAAACAAATAAAAAATAGTCCAACACCCTATATAGAAAGGAAAATATAAAATTGCAGGCAAAATCGCTTTCTATTTTGTCACCTAACCCTTTATCTATCGACGGTATAAGTACCACTCACTTTAAAATTACATAGATTAACCCTTTTTATGGATATTCGAAGGATTCTTCGCAGGAATATTATTTTCCACTCTTCCAAGATAAATCGCAGCTCAGGTTCTATGATGACTATTTTGGCGAGGGAGGCGAATAGTTTTATAGCAGAAATTGCGTTTTCAGCTTACGGCTTTTTCAGTGGATTGAGAAGATTATCATTTTTGTCTCGAAGAAATAGTTTATGGGAAAATTTAGATGCCTTATTTTGTTTGTATCTTAATGAAGAACTTAGAAAACTATTTCCATACGTACGTATGGAAAGTACATCCAGCATCAAAAATTACATTTTGAGATAAATTGATTTTAATGTGTACAGTGCTACTTCTTATCATTTAGGAAATAAAAGGCTCACTTTACAATAAAAGATGCATATTTTGGTTTATATTAGACGTTCAACTTTTTAAGCAAAAACGAAGTATATTGCCGACATTATTCGCCATTCAAATGGGCATGAACCAATTTCAACGATTATTAAAAAATAGGTTTTAAGGGCTGCTAATTACCCTAGATGTTAAGGTATTTTTAGAAAGGTTAAAATATATACAATTTGAAAATGTGAAAATCCCAAATTGTCAAAAAAATATGATTTTAACTTTCCTACACCCCTTAATAAATAAAAGCTCATTAATCTAGGAGTGTAGTCAGTTGATCAGCAGGACAAGGAAATGCATTTTGGATTAATTTTCAGTTTAATTACGGTTATATAATATTTACAACATGAGCTGAAATCATTTTGAATCATCTTCCTCATTGCCTCGTTGTATATCTTCTCATGATTTTAGCAGTCTTTTTGCTCGTCTATCGTCTCACAAACACGAGATCGCATAATCATATTTCCATTGTCGACTGTCTACAGAAAGAATGACTCCAAAATTAAAGATATACTTTAGTTTTCCATCAGACATACGCAAAAGACGTTCGGAGTGGAGCAAGATCTATCTTTGAAGCTTGGTTACAGTTACCGGCACCACATTAGTAGCAAATTGTATAATTCTAAAAAAAATGGAAAAAAAATCATGAACCCACGTTAAGTAATATTAAAAGTTGTAACAATAATATTAAGAATATTTTTCATAATTTTTAATTAGTAATATTCTTAAATTAATTATAAATATTTTTCTAGTATTACCATACATGATTTAAGATTTCTAAATATAAAGAAAATTCAATTTTTTTTGTATATTTATATTAATTTACTAATAATTAATGATACATAATTAAGAATTGTGAAATTGTTTTCACGTGAAAAAATTAAAAAAAATGCCGACTTATTATCTCTATATGCCAAAAAAATCGTAAGATCAGCTCTATTAAAGAATTTATCTTCATAATAATTTAAATTTATTATTTCTTTAAGATAAATCGTCTATCTTGTTTTGAAGAAAATGTAAAAAAATAATTTACTAAGAATAAAAAAATGAGACCCAAAAAATACTTAATTTTCTAAATGACAATACAAAAAGTTTATTGCCAATTTTCAAAGATTTGAATTTTGATTAATATTTATAACATCAAAAGAATTTTCAATACTGTAAACTCCGGCGTTTTTATGCGTTTTTTTAAAATTACGGTTCCGAACGTAGTCGGATACCTTAAATACAATATTAAGCTAGTCAAAATGAAAAAAATACAGAGTTAATTCACATTTCTGTTACAAACACCCATTTCCATATATACTAAATTAATAAAAGTTGATTATTATACTACCCCCAACCGACTGAAATAATTTTGATATATATCCTACTATAATTTTAAAAATATAAAACGAAAATGAATTTTTTTACTACACATATATAATACGCAAACTCAATGCCTTTTGATATCAGACTTGTCAGATTTCATACACTCGGTTGCTTAATAAAGAATAAAGTAATTTAAAGAAGCCTAAAAAAACACAATTTTCTCATTAGTTAGTCTTTAACTTCTGTCAAGGGACGGGAAAAGCTTTTCTTAACTGTTCTTAACTTTAAGGGAAACGGTAAAAAGTTTTATAAGCCTTGAAAAGCGAAGCGAAAAGAAGCTTAATGAATTTTCAAACAAAGATCAAAGGGACTTTTCCATAAGAAAAACAACAATTTTCCTTTTAGCGAAAGTGTTTTATAATCTGATCAAAACATGGTCTCACAAAAGTTACCGGTAGGCACCAAAATAAGCACTATTATTTAAACACTCTTAAGATGGGCTTTTTACACAATTTTTATTAAAATTATTTTAATTTATGGTAATTTGGTCCCTTTGATGATAGAGGAATTCTTAAGGGTATTTTGGAAGAAAAATTTAAACAAATTATAAATTGGGAATATAAATATGTCATTCTTTTATAGTTCTCTTAAAATATTTAGTGGTTGAGTTATAATAGAGTATTATCATTTATTGAGATTTTAATTTGTGTATGTATGGTTTTTTTTAATATTTCAATTAATACATTTAATGTTGTTGTTCTGTTGTTGTTGTTCTCGTGTCCATGAATAAATGCAGTAGATATCACTAGATTCCGTCGAAAGTCTTGATCACTGCCTCTGCTATTCTGGGAGCATCAGGGCTGTATAGAGTTCCCACAAAGAGTCCCTCAGAGGGACCATTCCCATTTTTAGTAACTTTGTTGCGACGGTTGGGCATTCCAAGATGTGATTGGGCGTCAGTTGAAGATCTGGGCAGTGTTTGCATTGAACATATGATCTTGTCTTGTCTGGGTGAATCTTCATGCCCTTAAGGTGTTCAGTTCTCAATATTGTGGATGTTATAATTCGGGGACAGTCAAATTCCGTAACTAGGGGTTTTTTAAAAGTGTGATTCATAATTCTATGTTTGGCTACTGCATTAGCATCATCAAGTGTGATGGTGGTGCACTTATGTTCGATTTTTTGGCGAGGCTATCTTATGTGCGGGTATCCATTGCAGGATACAGGATTTTCTGTATCCTGCAATGGATACATTTAATAATTCAGTGAAATAAAAATACATGTACATTTTAAAGAAACAAAGTAAATTTATGAATACTCAATTATTGTAAGACAAAACGGACCTTTTTTATATATATCTGGGTGGTAAATATGGCATAATTTATTTTTGATATAGTAAATCCATTAAAAATATTTTTGAGCCTTTTGTAATTTTTTAAAGTCCTCCCCCCCCAAATGCAATGTTACGTTCAATTTTATATAAAAAATTACAAAAAAAATTACAAAAGATTCAAAAATGTTTTCCAGTGTTTTAACTGCATATGAAATAATTACACCTTTATTTAAGAAAGACTTTTATTTTTTTGAAATATTTTTTGAATCATCGTCTGGAAGGTGTTATTACCTCATTAATTCACTTCGTAAAAAAAGAAGATAGTAACATACTTTACAAATTCTAAAATATACACGATAATAGATTTCTGCAGTGCAATTAAGTATCATACTTTTTTGGAAGAGCATTTCATTTCAATACACTTGAACATTGCGCAAAAACACTTTTTTAAATGGGTTTCTGCGCAAAATACCATTACAAAAATTTCAACTTTAAACCACCGAGTACTAGAACTATTCTAGCATCATTAAATATACATCTTCCTTGAAATAAATGTTCGGAAAAGCTAGAAGTAATTCAAAATTGAAATGATACATTTAGTAAAATTGGTTTAAAACTATATTAAATTATAATTTTTTTTAACCAGAATGTATGTAAAATGATTTCGACATGTGAGTTTCTTTGCCTTTTCAATTTCATATAAATATTACAGAAAATGTTCTTAACTGAAACAAACATATATAAGCATAGTTCACACACACACACATGAGAAATAAGTTTAAGACAAAAATTATATTGTAATATTTGCATACCCATCAACAGTATATTATGATTTAAAACAACAATCATGTACAACCATTAGAGAATTCATGAAAAAACTAGCGAAAAAATTCTTCGCAAAAATAGATAATTCAGGCAATATCTCGATCCAAAAGATCGAGAAATACACTCCATCGAGTTCCATACACAGACCCAGAACCATACTAATTGATTAACACCCTAAATTTTTCCTCCGACATATATTCCATCTTTTTATTAATAACACCACTTTCTCCAAAATCTTCACTCCAATTTGAATCATTTCATAAAATTCATGAACAAAAACACATATTCAAACATCACGAAACTCTTCTACCAATCGGAGAGCTCCATTGACCAGTACAGACTCTGGCAGCCTCTGATGGCGCACACGGCGATGGTACCACTCCCGGGACCGAAGTCATTACATTAGCTCAACTACCAATCAGGAAGCTCCCTCTCACAAACGTGGGAGGGAGCAGTCGAACCCCAGTTTCTTCACACCACACAACACGAAAAGCTGATTCCCCATTGAACAGGCGATCAGCCATCCCGAGGCCCCCATTGGCCGAGAGAAAATCAAGCTAATGTAAAATTTTTTATCCCAGTAAAAGTATTAGTAGCTTTGAATAAAGCTGTTTCCTTTTCTTTTTATATAACATTTTAAACTTAAAAATTAAAGCAAATTCTTTTTTATCTTTCATTAAAATATTAATTTTCTTAAAAACTTTAAAATAAAATGGACAATGCAATTAAGTCAAAAGTATATTTGCAAATATTTACTTTTTTAAGCATATAATCAATTTTTTTGCATTTTATAAACATAATTTTTAATAAATAATCACCCGTCAAGAGAGCGATCATTTTTTCAGTACGTCTCTGTTTCGCCAGTGCAGGCGAAAAGTCTCAAAAAATTATACTACCGACGCTAAATGGAATATTGAAGCAGGTAAACTTTTGCCACCACATTTTTAAAGCAAGTTGTGGCTTTTTTATCCTTAACGGAAAAATACCGTTATATAATTAATTCTTATTAAATTGCCAGGAAACTCTTATAAAATTAAAATTGGCAGAGAAAAGAAACATGTACAAAAATAAAAAAGTCTTCTTGTGATGAAACGTGTTGCTAAGCTGGTAAAAGGCATGGAATTTTTTCAAATCAACTTGCTGTTGAGTATAACGCCAACATCGCTAGTCTTTATTTCCAATAACATGTTTCCAACGACTGATAAATGCGTTTGAAGGTAACAGATTTTGAATATTCGTATATTATTTTATTCACTCTCTGTACTTGAGGTTTTTTCTGTGCCCCACTTTTCTTGTTGATGTTTGGAAAATCAATGTAGTCTCTTCTCGCGAGATCCATCTACAATAGGTTCCTTCGCAAGTTAACATCACGGTCAATGAGATTGCTGACTCCCTAGTAAAATATGGCGCGCAGCTCAATCCATTATGTACTCGGCCCTTCTTATCTATTCAGAAATGCCCTCCTCCTGCATCAACAACAAGCAATCAACTGTTCCCTGTTCTCATCACTGGTATGATGCTAAGCGACCTAGTGGTTATCTTTCTCTTCAATGTAGCAGGCAGAAACAAACTATTCTTACTCATTTCCGGAGTGGTCACATCCGAACTTTGACATTTAGGAATGGAAACAAAGTTTTTCCGACTTGTGTTAGGTGTTCTGCCTACCAGGCATCTCCAGAAAATATTCTTGACTGCCCGGGACTTTCAAAACAAGATCTTTATGAAGACCTTCTAATGGTGTTGGACTTTTTGAGAGTGAATGTGTTCATGGACTTGGTCTAGCTTAGCTAGACATGGAAATGAGCAACAACAGTGTAGAGAGAAAAATGTACACAGCTAATTTCAAACTATAAGTGATGAAGTTTGCTGAAAATTATACAACAGTGTGGTTGCTCAGGATTTCTTTGCAAATGAGAAATAAATTCCAATGTAGAAAGAAAAAACGGTACATCTCCGCTTTGCCGACACAAATCAGATTTTATTGGCGACAACATGAAGTAAACACACAAGAAAGTTAAAAATGTTAGTTCTCATTAGTTTTTAAGCTATTGTTGATGCAATCTGAAAAAGTCGTTACCGATAAAAAATTATCGCGACTTATTTTAAGAATGCGGTAGGAGAAAAGGTTACCAGCGGATACATATAGAGGCCTGTTTATACTGCAGGGTGAGTGCAAATGATGGAGACTCGTTTAAACATTTATATTATAGAAACTACAGCACATATTACAGTAAGTAAAAGGCATACATACAATCTGTAATCCAGTTCATTCGATATATTTTGAAACATCCTTCTATCAAAGTTCCGTAATGCTGCACAAATGCTTACTTTTCGTTTTCTGTTACTTGTAGAGTCAATTACAAACAATGCGGCTTAAAATTTAATTTTTTTCGTACAATTTCTCATTTTGTTTTCGATAGCATTTGAAGGAAAAAGATTCAATCTCAGGAATTACTGGTTTATATCGATATCACACCGACACACTACCTCCATGCCAGTGATTCGGCGAATGAATGATACCATATTCGTAATGAGCGTGCGAGCAGTAGCGTCAATTTCAGTGTGACGGGTTTGTGGTTTGCGTCATTCGTGCGTGACGGCTTGTGGGTTGCGTCATTCCTGCATGATGGCCGTGTAGGTTGCGTTGTCGTGTGTGACGTCTTAATTGCGTCATTTATCTGAGGCTTGGTTGATTTTATGGTGGATATATGGCGCCATGACTGCTGCGGTTCTCATTGCACGGCCAGGGTTACCAATGAAGGAAGAAGATTCGTTCTGACCACCTTTCGATACAAAAACGAGTATCTTAGCCATCACGCCAAAATGATTGCCATCGCGTGGTGACTATTACTGGTTTTTATCTATATCACACATTCATAGTTCATAGGCTGAAACTCTCGTAGACTTTCGTTGCTTTCGAACAAAACTCGGCCTTACCTCTCCACTGCTGTTTCGGGAGACTCGGCCCGCAGCTACTTTTTTTTACACAAGCAAACTGTTTTTTTTTTCAATGATGGTTCTTTTACAGAATTTTGTTGTTGATTAGTGCTTCTTTTGCATAGTGAATTCTAAATGCATGTTGCACCAAAATAACTGAAAAATTTGTCTGTACTCTAATACGCAAAAATTGTTCTCTTTCTTTGTCGCTATGTTTAGATTTCAGTCACAGCGATCTTGAATATGCTATTGATCATTTGTGGAAACATAAACTTAATTATTTCTCTTTACATTCGTGTATCCCTTGTTGTAGTACTATATATTTATTAGTTTCGAAAAAAATTTTTTTTAATTAAGTCTATTTATATCCACTCTCTACATTTGATTTCACTATTTTATTGCAATTTTAACAGAAATATGTACACGTTTAGTTAAAAAAGTCCTCTGGTCTTCTAACATTTTTAAAAATATTTTATTTATTTATATTTGCAGATCCCTCATTCAAAGAATTACATCTTTTGGTTGGAAGTTCATGTCCAACTCTGCTGATCTTTTTATTAGGAAAGGTAGGTAAATGTCAATTTTTTATTTCCATCAGCTTTATGTATACTTTGATGTTCCAAACTATAAATCATATTCAAAGGAAGGAAGTTACATTTATAGTAACAATAATTATTTTTTTTCAGTTTAAACAAGACTTAAAGTTATTGTGTTCTTTGAACTGAGTAGTTTCAAATTTTTATCTAAAATTGAGCCAGTCTGAATAATACATATTATTTTATCAAGTTTTGTTCTTAAATGATTGCTGTTGTTTCAAGCTACAATAAAAAAAAATTAATTTTTTTTTTCAAAAATCATGACATTTTATCGAAAGAATGAATTTATAAATCTTCTATTTTTTTTCTCTCATCATTTATAATGCAACATCTCTCTCCTCATTAAGGAATTAGTTAAATTTTAAAACGGATAATTTGCCGAAAATATTAACATACGCACAAATAATAGATCTAAAAAGTATTTGGTACTTTTCCCTTTCACCGGCCAACGTGATAAAGCCTTTAAAAATTATACAACCAACGACAGATGGAATATTCCGGCTGGTAACCTTTTACTCCCTCATTTCAAAACAAGTCTAATTCTCTTTTTATCACACACACAGTAACGTCTTTTTCATAATACATCGAGTGGCCGCGGTAGCCGAGTGGTATAGGTATCGGATCGTGGCTTGCCTGGTCACGAGTTCGATCCCAGTACCACTAAAGACCCGCCGTGTAGGGCAGCGATGCACGTTAAATCTGTCGAGAGCTGAAATGTCCTCCCGTTGGTGTGGTGTGGTAGTTAGGAGAGGGGGTGCCAGCTCAGGTGTCGTCCACGTCACTTGACCATGATTCAAAATTACGTGGTCCGTCGCCAAAAGCCCTCGTGTAGCTGAACAGTGCGACGTTAATATTCAATCAATCAATCAATTCATAATACATCGAACAATGGATGAAAACACAAAGAGAACGAATTATAATCAATATGTTATATTGTGTGTTGTCGCCAATAACGCCAACTTGGCTAGATTTGCTCCTGTGAAACGGAAAAGTATCGCATTTTTATGTTATTTACTAAGCAAGTGCAAATATATATTCGAAACATTTTAAAGTTTTTTAATCGAAATTCAGTATTACTTAAATTATATTTATTTCAATGAATTAACTTTATTGTTTATGGAACTGAATTTGAAAACAAAGTTTTCTTATTTCTCGTTATAAGTGAAGTTTGTTTATTTATTCAACAAAGAACTAAGAAAATGCGTAATTCATAATGTAATGTCTTCAAAAGTGAATTTATGTTCTTAAGTTATCTTGCTTAGAAAAAGCAATTGCTGATTTACGAGGTATTAACATAATAAGATTTCTTGAAAACTTTTTTTCTTCCCTTTTGGTCTGCTTAAGTCTTTATATTCAGTGAAGTTAAAAAAAAGTTAAATATTTGTTGAAACAATGGATAAGAGAAATTTATGAGCCCCTAAGTAATGTAACTATTAAATACTCCATCTCATTAAATATTAAAGACATTAATTATTATGGTGTGAAAATTAAACAATACAGAACATTCATTGGTTTATTGCTTTAAACATAATTCATTTGTTTAATATTCGAAATTTATTTTCGATTATTTTAAAAGACAGTATTTTAAGAGAGTTTATGCACATAAATAAACTAGAAATTTTTATTAAACGTATTAAAACGATGAAACTAGATATATAATAAATAAATGATTATTTCAAAATGATAGAAAAATGTGACTAGATGTGCAATAAATATATATTTAAAAAAACAGTTTATTTTAATTTTTGTGTTTTGCTAAATTATATCGTCTGAAATATTTATATTCATTTTCTTTTAGTAATTATTAATTATTATTTTTTTAATTCACCTAAAAATTACAGAATATCTTTTTTTTACCTTTGTAATGCAATAATTTAAAAGTATTGTAAGATAGGTATTAAGTTTTTGTTTAAGACGTGATAAAACTTATAAAAAGTTCGTTTCATAAAAGAAATTCTAACATTCAAAAATGTAAATATTTCAACTTTTATATAATTAAAATTCTTCTGGATTTAAAGTAAAAATACTTCAGAAATGTTCCTTAATTACCACTATACTTTTAAATTAATATTTTATTCTTAAGAAAGTATGGGAGAAAAGATTGAAACATTGTAGCTGTATCTATATGAACCAGTACTAGATATCACGCGAAGACGATCATTTTGGTGTGATCGATAAAGTAGGTGCCCGGTTGGAATCTCCCTACAATATTATCCTTAAAAAATATATATTAAATATTATCGTTCCACATTTAAAATCTGTTTCGCTGGTCCAAATCTCACCAAGCGGGCTTTTTTGGTAACAACACACAATACACATACACACATATACAAATGTTTTAAATGTTAGTTTGTATTGATTTTTCATCTGTTTTTGATGTTTTATGAAAAAAAATGTTAAGGATCATGACTTAATTTGAAAATGTGGTGGTAAAATTTTACCAGCGGGATTCTGTTTTCCCGTCGGTTGTATAATTTTTGGTGACTTTATTGTTTGGGCCGGCAAAATTGAAAAGTACCAAAATGTGTTTTTTTAGATTCAATCCCAATTCATTTAAGCAGGGGATTTTCGAAACATTTCACTTTAATAATTAACTTAAATTATAATTAAAAATAATTAACAAAATAAATTGATCTTGCCATGAAAAATGCGCAATGTTTTACTTATTACGCGAATTACATACATATGAACTATTAAAGTGCAATACGGAGATAATATAATGCTAAAAGTAGATTAATTTACAAATAATTGATTTATTTGAAGCGAAAGGTCTTGAACATTGGTGAAGAATTGCAAATCAATGTAATTTTAAAGAATGCAAATATAAGAGGTGCTAATTTTCCAAATTTTTGTTACAAATATTATTAAAACAGAGCTCATAACATGTTCAATACATTACCAAAGAACCCAAATCGAAGTACTTAAAACAATTGCCTCACACTAAGAGAAAATCTTATTACCTTCAGAATAGAAAACAGAACTGCTGTTTTACTGGTAGACCAGGCTATAAAAGCACCATCTCTAACGGTGTAACTCTCTCTTTACAAGTATAAAATCCTCTTTCTCCGGAAAAACGTGTTTTCTTAAATTCAAAATCGACGTTGGAAGTAATTTTCTTTATCGGAACACGGAATTGGACACCCCCGGTATCACATGTGTCTCCGAAACATTCTTCTTCAAAACTTTTGCGTGTAAGAAGATTTGCGATTGGGTATCCCAAAGGCGCGAACAGCGGTACACTAGTGTTGATATAAAATTGTCGGGTAGAAAAATAAAGATGTCTGGTACTTTAAATCTGATCTTGTATGTTTTGTCTTGTATGTCAAGGGTGGATTTGAAAGGTATTAACATTTGGAAGTGCTCGGGAACTAGGGAACGAACGTGTTCGATTTGCGTCGTAGGCGGAATTTTAAACTATGTGTTTTGATTCGATTTTGTGTATTTGATTTGGGAATTTAGTTTTGGGAAAGTAGTTTTCTTAGCAAAATTATTTTAATGTGAGTGAAAATATATTTTAAACTATTATCTTACTTCATCGAAGTGGATACATTTTGAGTGTCTCAGAATATTTCTCAAATATAGGAAAGTATTTACATTCATACATCATAAGTACGTTACATATAAATACACAAATTTGTAAATTGTAAAAATTTATCACAATAAAAAAGCTAACTTCACATGTTTAAAATCCATGCCTTAAAATAACGCAAGCTTTCTTCTTTATACGAACTGCAATTAAAGCCTAATGGTCCACATTTATTTAGGAAAAAATGTCTTTATAATATATATTTGTTTAAGGGGACTTGGTACCCTTTGAGCAAACTTCTTTATTTACGTATTTAAAAATTATATTTTAGAATTTTATACAATGATTCTATTCAAGAAAATGTCGCCAGATGAAAATTTTCATATATTATTCACACAATTTTAAAAATTTAAATTTTTTGAAGAAAATTGGGAAAAATTTAAAATTTTACTCCTTTTGTAAAAATTAATTTTTTGACATGAAATTTTTTTATAATATTCTTATGGATATTCTAAACAACTTTAGTGATCGATTTTAGAATACTTTATTCATTTTTGAGAAAAAAAATAAAATGTTGATATACAGGTTAAAAATCAACGAAAAAGCCAACATGTCTTACATTTTATTATTTTTTTAAAAAGTATTCAGTTTATAGCAAAACGGATCCCTAATTTTATTACATACTTTATTTTTAACAAGCAGAGAAAAAATGGAAGTGATTGGTAAATAATTGTCGAAGGAGTAGCATTTTGAAAGCACTAAGGTTTTCGAAAAACACAAACTGAGAAAAACCAGTTTAAAGTTTATAATTCTGAAAAAATAATTATTATAAGCTTTATTAAACTTAAAATACCACTTTAAGATATGTTATACGTTTTTCTTTAAAATAATTGCATTTTCATATTTTTTCAACCCACACATTTTTATAAATGATCAACTTTTAGAGAGTACTAATTGCACAAGAAAATTCAAGAAAAACGTTAAAAAAAATTTTTTTTTTCTGTCACGACAGAAATTTTAGCTGTTTTTCTTCTTATAATATTAAAGTATTGTTACGAATTTAGTCTTATTCTAATTGTTTCTACTCATTTGTGTTCATTTTTACAGTTTAATTTGTCGTATCTAATGTGATTTCAACCCTGTTTACCTGTAATATCATTTCCACTGCATTGCACGGCCCCCATGCTTTAACATTGGTTTAAATAGTAAACTCGCCAAATATTGCAGCTAGCGCCAAGTTGGCGACGGATTTGGCGACTTAATTTTTGGCGCCAAATTTGGCGATATATTGCCAAATGTGGGCGATAAGCTTGGCGACCATGGCAACCCTGCTTGGTGGCAACCAAGCAGGGTTGCACCATGGCAACGTGACTTTCTCGAACTGTTCTACAATTTGTGGAGGACTGTTTTGGCCAAGAATAAAATTGTTTTGGATTCCGCTCTTCGGCTTCAATCATTTCGAACCCCCGAAAACGCAACAATTGGTGTCAGAAGTGGGATTGAATGCCAACAACAAGAGCGATGGAGGCCCAGTTCCAGACTCTTCTAGAAAAATTGACCGCCAGCATGAATGCCAATATGGGCGAAATGAAATCGGACTTGACCGCCAGCATGAATGCCAACATGGGCGAAATGAAATCGGAGTTGACTGAAATGAAATCGGAGTTGACCACCAATATCGCAGAAGTGAATACCAAGCTTACTAACGTAAACGAGCAGATCAGCGCCAACAAGGAAGAGTTGAAAAGTGATCTGAAGGGCATTGGCGACAAATTGACGACTATGGACAAGAAATTTGAAGAAATGGAAGGAAGAATCGAGTCGGTGGAAAATAAATTCGAAAACAAATTTGTGGATATAAAGAACAAATTTGAAAATAAATTCGAAGATATGGAGAGCAAACTAGAGGCGAAAATTTTCGAGAAGGTAGAAGATGTTTCCATCTCGTTCAGGAGTGACCTAGAGAAATTGAAGTAGAAAGTCATGACTGGTCAAGGGGATGAATTTAAGTTTCAAGCTCCTTATTCCAAGCCTTCCATCAAGCTTTCTACATATGACGGAAAGTTCTCTTGGCAGGTGTATAAGACCCAATTCTCCATAGTGGCGGATGCAAACCAGTGGGACTCCCAGACCAAGGCCTGCCAGTTAGCTGCTTCTCTTCGAGCCGACGCTGCTGACATTTTGCAAACTTTGCCGGAAACACAGCGGCTGGATTTCGACGCTCTCGTTAATGCTCTGGAGTTACGCTTCGGAGAGAAATGTGTGAAGGATTACAGCAGACTCCAGCTGAAGTCACGGCAGCAGAAAGTGTCCGAAACGCTCCAAGAACTGGCGACGGACGTCGAGAGGCTTTCTCACTTGGCGTTTTCTGACTGTCCGACTGAAGTAAGAGAAGTCCTGGCGCTGCAACACTTCATCGACGGGGTGCGTGATCCGGAAATCCAGAAAGCTCTCCGAATGGCGGATCTCAAGTACTTAAAGGGGGCCCTAGTGTTTGCTATGAAATTCGAGGCAGCCCAGCAAGCAACACGAAAGGACAGACACCCCATACGAGCCGTCAACGAATCGGACACGTCGAACTCAGGTGTGGAGCGGTTAGAGCGACAGATGAGAAGCTTCTTGAATAGAGTTGAGTCTTTGATGTCCCAGAAAGCAGATGGGAAGAAGACCCTTAAATGCTGGACCTGCGGTCGAGAAGGGCATCTGCAGAGAAGCTGCCGGGCACGCCAAGGCGCTGAAACTAATAAGCGCCTTCCAGAAGGAGGTGTCGGAAAACTAATTAATGACCATCTCGTGGGGCGGAGGTTGCCAGATTTTGGAAAGCCCCACATTCCAGTGTGTCAAATTTCGACAAAGAGTACCGGTGAGAATGGAATTTTTATAATGGGACATGTTAACGAGCTTCCCTGCAACATGATCATCGATACAGGAGCCAATGTGTCTATCATTCGGAACGATCTGGCTCAAAAATTAAAAGAGAAACTTATCTGGACCCCGCCCCGCGTGGTGCTACAGACCGTGACGGAGGAAAAGATTGATATTCACGGAAAATTAAAAGTCAAGATCCAGTTTGGAGACACTACCTACCAACATGCTGTGTATGTCGCAGATATTGCAGACCCTTTCATTCTTGGACTGGACTTTCTAAAGGAGCATGGTTTCACTCTAGACTTCAACAAGAACGAATTACGTTCCATACACGAAGAAGTCACTATATTCAAAATTGAACACAGGACAGAATCTATTCGACAGGTAACCGCTAACGAGAATATTACCATTCCCCCAAGGACTGAAATCATAGTACCTGGATACATCGGTAACGATGTGAGTTTCAACTCTGGACTAATTGGAACTGCGGAAAATAAAGTGAATGGATTGCTAATAGCTTCGACGCTAGTGGACCTTTCCAGAAAAACTATCCCGGTAAGAATTTGCAACGTAACTGAAAAACCTAGAGTGTTCCAGAAAGGTGAAGTGTTGGCAACCTGCAGTCCAGTAACGTGTGTCTGCAAAAGTTCGAGCTTGCTCCTATCCAACTCGCCTCAACAGTTGACTCCCGACCTTCTAGAAAATGGTGAATTGTCCCCCGAACAGGAGAGCTCCGCAGAAAGACTGTTCCAAGAATTTGAAGACGTGTTTTCTAGAGACAGTAGCGATATTGGCCATACGACAGTGACACAACACAGAATTGATACAGCAGACCATCCGCCGATTAAACAGCACCCAAGACGCTTGCCGTTTGCTAAACAGGAAGAGGTCGGAACACTGCTACGAGAGATGCAGGAAAATGACATCATAGAACCGTCTTCGAGTCCGTGGGCATCTCCAATCGTCTTGGTTCGTAAGAAAGATGGCTCCACAAGATTTTGCGTGGACTATCGAAAACTTAACGACGTCACCAAGAAGGACAGCTACCCTCTTCCAAGGATAGATGACACCCTGGATACCCTTTCCGGTCATAAATGGTTCTCTACTTTAGATTTAAAGAGCGGATACTGGCAAGTGGAGAACCATCCCGAAGATAGAGAAAAAACAGCATTCACTTCCGGCCAAGGACTATGGCAGTTCAAAGTCATGCCGTTCGGGATCTGCAATGCGCCAGCTACTTTCGAGCGCCTGATGGAGACCGTGCTAAAGGGTCTGACTTTTGAAGCTTGCCTTATTTACCTGGATGACGTCATAATAGGAGGGCGTACGTTTGAAGAACATCTTCAAAATATCCGGAAGGTGTTATCAAAATTAAGCGACGCTAACTTGAAGCTAAACCCTTCGAAATGCAAGTTCTTCCAGAAAGAAGTCAATTATCTGGGACACATAATCTCTGCAGAAGGTGTTCGTACGGACCCCGAAAAAGTGTCCGCCGTAAAGAATTGGAAACGCCCTGAAAACCTCCGTGAGCTGCGAAGCTTCCTGGGACTATGTACTTATTACCGAAAGTTTGTGAAAGGGTTCTCTAACATCGCAAGACCCTTGCACAAGCTAACAGAAAGTAAACAAAAGTTTCAGTGGACAAAAGAATGTGAAGATTCCTTCCTCCAGCTTAAAGAAGCTTTGACGTCTTCACCGATCTTAATATATCCACAACCGGACAAGCCATTTATCTTGGACACTGATGCCAGTATTGAGAGTGTCGGAGCAGTATTATCTCAGGAAATAGATGGCCAGGAACGAGTCGTAGCTTATTGGAGTAAGTGTTTATCGAAACCGGAAAGAAATTATTGTGTCACTCGAAAAGAGCTACTGGCTATTGTGAAAGCCATCGAGCATTTCCATCACTATCTCTATGGCCAAAAATTTCTTCTACGTACCGATCATGCCTCTTTAACCTGGCTAATGAATTTTAGAAACACTGAAGGCCAGGTAGCCAGATGGATACAACGGCTCAACGAGTATTACTTTGACATCAGACATCGTAAAGGCTCCTCGCATGGAAATGCTGATGCCCTTTCAAGAAGACCATGCCCAGAAAATTGTCGTCATTGTTCCAGAGTAGAGACCAAATATGACTATGCTATACGCCAGATAACAACTTCAACAGCGACGCCACCCGATCCCTGGAGTGACGAGAAAGTTCGAGAAGACCAGATGGCGGATCCTGATATTAAACCCCTTATAGAGTTTATGGAGTCTTCCAGCAATAAACCAAGTTGGCAGGACATCTCGGCTTATAGTCCTACAACTAAGCAGTATTGGGCCCTCTGGAATTCTCTACATCTCAGGAATGGTGTTCTATACCGAAAATTCGAATCAGAGGATGGAAAGGCATTCAGGTGGCAATTAGTACTTCCTCGATCTCGTATCCCAGAGGTACTCAAAGAATTGCATGGCAGCCCAACAGGAGGTCATTTCGGCGTCATGAAAACTTTGCACCGAGTTCGAGAGCGATTCTTCTGGGGTAAAGTGAGAGCTGACGTGGAACAGTGGTGCAAGTCCTGTGATGCCTGTTCAGCTCGGAAGGGGCCAAAGATACGTAGCCGAGGGAAGCTGCATCGCTACAATGTTGGAGCACCCTTCGAACGTATCGCTTTCGATATCCTGGGACCTCTGCCAAGGACTGTGTCTGGTAATAAGTACCTACTTATTGTCATGGACTACTTCACGAAATGGCCCGAAGTGTACCCCATTCCGGATCAGGAAGCCCCCACCGTAGCGGAGGCTGTAGTGCATCACTGGATATCGAGATATGGGTACCTCTTCAACTTCATTCCGATCAGGGAAGAAATTTCGTCTCTGCGGTATTGAAGGGGGTCTGTGAACTACTCGGAATTGACAAGACCAAGACCACACCTTTGCACCCACAGTCAGATGGCATGGTGGAGAGGTTTAATCGTACCATCCTGAATAACCTCTCACTGATGGTCTCCAAGAACCAACAAGACTGGGACCAGAAAGTTCCTCTCTTTCTGCTAGCGTACCGCAGCGCCGTTCACGAGACTACCGGATATTCACCATCCCAGATGCTTTTGGCCGGGATCTTCGTCTCCCTTGTGACCTGCTGTTTGGTCGCCCTCCGGATACACCTTCATCGCCTGAGGAGTACGTGCAGAATCTCCAGGCACGTTTTGAAGATGTACACAATTTGGCTCGAGAACGGATCAACCTGAGGACGGAGAAGATGAAGACTCGGTACGACACAAAAGCCACAGGACATTAATTCAAGGAAGGTGACAAGGTGTGGTTCTACAACCCGACTCGACGCAAAGGACTTTCTCCTAAGCTACAATCGCATTGGGACGGTCCTTATACAATTTTAAAGATAATAAACGACGTCGTAATCCGGATCCGTAAGTCAACGAATTCGAAGCCTAGAGTCGTTCATTACGACAGGCTTGCTCCATATTATGGACATAATTCTTAGTGTGTCAATTATCGTGTAATTTATTTTGACCATGGTCTTGTATAAATAAGTTAGTGTGTAAATAATCTTGTAAATAATTTTGTTTATTGTTTTGTAAGTGTTTATTTTGTACTATGCATTAGGTGTTTATTTTGTACTATGTATTACATGTTTATTATTGCATATTCATTTAGTTGTTTTTAATCAATTGCTCTATTATGTTAACGTCTGATGAAGGGTTGTACTGCCCGGGACGTGCAGTTCTTGAGAGGGGAGCAATGTTACGAATTTAGTCTTATTCTAATTGTTTCTACTCATTTGTGTTCATTTTTACAGTTTAATTTGTCGTATCTAATGTGATTTCAACCCTGTTTACCTGTAATATCATTTCCACTGCATTGCACGGCCCCCATGCTTTAACATTGGTTTAAATAGTAAACTCGCCAAATATTGCAGCTAGCGCCAAGTTGGCGACGGATTTGGCGACTTAATTTTTGGCGCCAAATTTGGCGATATATCGCCAAATGTGGGCGATAAGCTTGGCGACCATGGCAACCCTGCTCCTAATAACCCTGTCTGGCAACCCTATCGCGGTATTGTAACACTATGTATTGAGCTTTTCTCATACCTTCCGGATTTTGCTAGACCTTTCTATTTCTCGATTATTCTGGCAAGTGCAAGAGGTTTCTGACCGAAAGGTATAAAAAGGCCCGGGCCGGCTAGTCAGTCAGTCAGATCTCAGCTTTCATGCAAGTGATACCTCTCTGCTTGAGAGAGAGAGAGACGATTGCATAGTGCGTGTGTTATTGCTTTTATTGAGTTATTATTTTTGTGCTGAGTGTTTAATATTGCTTTTGTTAGTGTATTACATCTGTGTTATCAGTATTTTCATCGATTGTACGTGACTTTCTCGAACTGTTCTACGATTTGTGGAGGACTGTTTTGGCCAAGAATAAAATTGTTTTGGATTCCGCTCTTCGGCTTCAATCATTTCGAACCCCCGAAAACGCAACAGTATTACATTTGTAAGAAAAATATGTCAGGAATAAGAACTGAAATTATAAATTATATATATAAAATTATTAATATAAAATGCCTTAATTTAAAAATTTTGCATGCACACATTTCCCGAGGAAGAAAAATTACATTATTGGATTGCATCGGAAATATTCTGCTTTTAATACTACACATTCTTTTTTATAGTTATTATTTCTATTTATAAAATAGATTTTTTTATCATAACGCATGTTTTAGCTTTTTTTTCTTAAAAAGGGGGTGTGGCTGAATTGCCTAATTTGTTTTCAAATGAAGTTTTATTCAACTTCTAACTTTCCGACATGCACAAGTGATATATCAATCGAAATATAATAATGCAAAGAATAAGATTAAATGAAAATAAAAAACGATAGATTTGTGATTTTTAGGGTACCAAGTAACCTTAAACGATTTATACTGAAAATTAGGTAATTTTCTTAGTTTCGCCGGCGTAAATCTCACCAAGCAGACTTCATTGGCGACCAAACACATCATGCACATACACACAAAATTAGGAATGCTAGAATTCTTATTGGTTTTTAATCTGTTTTTTGATGTATAATGAAAAATACGTTACTGTGTCGAGGAAAAACCACGGCTTGTTTTCAAAATGTGGTAATAAAAGGTTACTACCAGGGACATTCCTTTTACCTTCGATTGTATTAATTTAGTGACTTAATCACTTGCCCCGGCTAAAAGGAAATATACATAAAAATTCTAATTAATTATAATAAATTAATGTATGTTTCATATGTATCTGCATGGATACTTCAAATACATTTCAATTTTTATTGAATTCTGCATTGGGTTCGTGCATAAAAGGCACAAGAACCAGAACTAATCGTGGAGAGCATTTTCATGCTTAAAATTCCTAAATGCGCAACAGTATAATTCAAGTATCTGTTCAAAATACAGCATTTTTCTTTTTAAATTTCAAATTATTTTACAAATGCTTATTTTTTTTCATTTCTACACGTTAAAGGATAGCTCCTTTGACATTAAAGCATAGGAGAATAAAATGAGAAACAAATTTTATAGTTTAAAAAAATAGCTCAACTAAAAATATAAGAAGTATAATAAACAATGCTGCTCTCTATAGGCTGGTGAAGCTAGAATATAGTAATAACGTTTTATTTATTATTTTAGCCGGAAAAAAATTCTAAATTTGGGTCCTATTCTTTAACATTAAGCGAAGACAGCATTAAAAAATTTTAAGTTCTAAAAATATTTACATTTTAATCATTTTCTAAATACAGCAGAAAGAAAAAAACCTTGACTCTATTTTGCTTCGCTGACGCAGTCGTTTAAGTCACCAAAAACGGTACAAGCGACGCCAAAAGGAATATTCTCGCTGGTGGTAACCCTTTACCACCACATTTTAAAAACAAATCGTAGTTCTCTATATGAGTAATGTTGTTTTCCTAATACATCTAAATGGATGAAAAACCAAAGAAAACTAGTTATTTACTAATATTTTTTATGTGTATTTTGTGTGCTGTCGCCAAGAACGCCAACTTGGTGAGATTTGCGGTGGCAAAACGGAAAAATTCCCAAAAACATTTTTTTAAAAACTCACAATATATTAATAAATCATACAAACGAAGACTGTACATTTATTTGTAATTACAAAAAAAGTGTCAATAGAAACTTAAATGATTTTTTACAGCAAACACTTATGAGGGGAAAAATCATAACCAATACAATTGTTTCCTAAAAATTATTAAATGAGTAAATCATCAGCCTCCTTTTTACGAAGTATTTTTATGAATGAATAATATCTCTAGAGAACAACTGAAAGACATTTTATTAGATTTTGAATGGTATGCATATTTCTCATAACTAAATAAAAAATTAAAAATTCTGCTCATCGTAATGCCTGGCTTTTACCTTTTATCTAAACATTAGTTTTATTTAACGTTTTTAAATTCAAAAGTTTTGTTTTTCAAATGAATAAATTACTTCAATGTTTCAAATGGGAAAAAAAGGATATCTGTGAAATATCCTGGAGGGCGGATTTATAAATACTTTGCTTCTATGTTCATTTTATTTCTTCTGAATATTCTGCCTGAGAGATTATTATAAGATGAAAAATAGGTAATGGAAGTCTCATTAAAGAGCATTTAAATTAATGGTGTATTTGTATTTATGTTCGTGCACATTAGTAATTGTTTTATGTTTTAGTTTTTTTAAAGTGTTGAATGCAGTGTAGTAGACAGTTAAAAAAAGGAAATATGTACTCGTATTCCACAATTTTTATTGTACTTGCGTGTGCTGTAAATGTATATTTCTAGAACATTGAAAATTCGGACTTATTGTCAAATATGTAGGATAAATAGTGAGAGATGGATAAGATGTTTAAATTCCTGAAATTTATTAAATAAATGTATTTATCAAATGTGTTCCGTGCATCCTCAGTGTGGATCAAAATTATATATATATATATATATAATGTCAAGATTTTGAAAAGTTTAGCTTCAAAATTAAGTAGGTAATAAATGAAAATAAAGTGAACTATTTTCCATCGCGTCAGGATTTGTGGGTAAATAAGCCTATTTAAAAGTGGAGGGAGCGCTGACGAAGAAACGCACTCTCGAAAAGGCTTAGCTAGTGACTCCTCGCTCAAGTGTTGTTTATTGTTCTATTCGGTTGTGCACCAAAGGGCCGCCATGATGGATTTCATGTGATTGAAGCAAAATAAAGAAGTATTATAAAAATAGTTCCCTCCTCATTTTACCAGCAGGCCTGGAGCCTGATATAAGTAACCTTTATATATGTAATTCTTTTTGCGTATGTATGTGACTGAACTCTTCCTAAAAGACTAGACCGAATTTGATGAGATTTTTGTGTAGGTTCAAGCGGATTCGAGAATGGTTAAGATTCACAATTCGGTCCGATATTGCAATCCATTGAAAAAACATTAATAAAAAACCTTAAAATGCATAAGTGTTTTACACCTGTGTATTGCTTATTTCGCTAATGCGAGACATAAAAAAAAGAAATAAGAGGGGGATTTTTTTGTTTTTCGCAGGGACAATATGTTGCGTGTCCGAAGGTTGGCAAACCATCACAATTGTTTGCCTATACCCTTCAAGAATTAACTAAAAATATTGTGCATTAATTGGCATTATCATAAATTTATTTATTATGTATTCAAAAAAAATGTACCTGTTTTGAAAATAGCTTGAGTATTATCTTTTTTATCATTTAATTAAAACAAATTTAAGTTTCTATTCAGACAAGCTTCGACTATATTCAACTTACTTCATAGTATACACTTACTCACAGGCATTCAGTAGGTCGAATGGAGGTAACTGTGCATGTGATGACGTCAAGCATTGTAATATCTTATTATCATAAAAAAATTTAATCAAAACGGTATCAAGTATATCAATTTTCTTTAACATTAAAAAAAGTTTGAAATTTTCGGATTTAAGACGTGTGTACAGGACAACGTATTTCAGGCCACTGGTATATATATATATATCATATACATGCCATAAGTATCCATAAAATAATACGTCTCAAAGGTTCAGTCCCAGTTCAGTAACTAGGCATTTGACACCAGAATTCCTCATTAATAAGTATTTGGAAAATCAATCATATTTTATATATGGACTTATGTTGATATGTAGTGGCCGCGGTAGCCGAGTGGTATAGGTATCGGACTGTGGCTTGCTTTGTCATAGGTTCGAGCCCAGTACCACTAAAGACCCGCCGTGTAGGGCAGCGATGCACGTTAAATCTGTCGAGAGCTGAAACGTCCTCCCGTTGGTGTGGTGTGGTAGTTAGGAGAGGGGGTGCCAGCTCAGGTGTAGTCCACGTCACTTGACCATGGTTCAAAATTACGTGGTCCGTCGCCAAAAGCCCTCGTGTAGCTGAACAGTGCGACGTTAATATTCAATCAATCAATATGTTGATAAGTATTAAAATTATTGATGAAAATATTTATATTATTTAATGACTTTAATATGTTTCCACTTTAAAAGAATGTCAAAATTTACGATGTCATTCGTTTCTATAGCCCTCCACTTATAATGTATTTATAACATTTGCGATATACAATTTGAAAAGAAAAATAATTTAAATGTAATTTAAATGCGATTTCAAGCTTTCGTTGGATTACATAATTCGATTTATTTTATTAAATGTCTTTAAGAAAATTTTGAACTTTACCGTTTCGTAGGTGCAATCGATAAAGTCGCCAAAAAATGATACAACCGACTACAAAGGCCCCCTCCAGAGGATAACCGTTTATCCCTACATTGACAAAACAAGACGTGGCTTTAATTCGTCAGTAACATCTTTTTCATAATGCATCAAATATAAAAGAAACACAATGAGAACTAATATTTATTAATATTTTGAATGTGTATATTGTGTGTTGTCGCCAACTTGGCGAGATTTGCAGCCGTGAAACGAAAAAGTACCAAAATTTTAGATCTCAAATGCAAAACGTATTGATGTAAGTAGTTAACATTCAATTAAAAAATTATGCGAAAAAATACTTTCATATTTTTCTCCTT
Organism: Trichonephila clavipes; assembly: GCA_019973935.1. Taxonomy (NCBI): domain Eukaryota; kingdom Metazoa; phylum Arthropoda; class Arachnida; order Araneae; family Nephilidae; genus Trichonephila; species Trichonephila clavipes. The sequence continues at coordinate 275,166 of BMAU01016845.1, forward strand.
TTCAACCTCTGCTAATATTTTTAGATTTTAAAATTTAAGCTGATTTCACATCGCAAAGTGATGGGGCTGAGATATCGGAATAAAAAACGGATTTAAAAAATAGGAAAAATATAACGAATGTATGAGAAATTGAAAAAGGGTAAAAACTGTGAATATCGAACGCACTCTGAATGTCATATACTGAATTTTTTTCTTAGCTCATAAAAATTTTTTCCTTTTAAGAAAATACCTTCTGTTTTCACTTCGTTTTCTTTTTTATTACTGTCACTTTTCTTAATGAATACGTTAAAGTTCCCACTGAGCCGTAGATTTAGTGTTATTAACATTAATTTGTCTTTTTTATCAGCTTTAGAATCTGACAATATAATATTATTTATAAGCCTGTGATTTATATGTCAAACATGTCAACAGATTTTATTAGTGCTGTTAAATTATCTAATATGTGGTTTTCATAAGGATATAATGATCCTCAATTGCATCAAGGTTAATATTTTTTTTTAAAAAAAATAAAATGTACTGCTTATGTACTTAAAATGTACTTAATTTATCTAGAAAGCTCCTTACTCTAGAATAAATAAACTTATAGAACAGGCAAAAATTCATTCAGAATATTTTATTAAAGTATTACGTAAATATATATATTCCCAAAACATTTTATTATAGTGGGATCTAGTTGCTTTGAATAGATTTATTTCTTCCAAGTGCTTCGATGTCAATACAGCTTAGTTTTGCATTCAAATTTAGTTTTCTTTTCGAATTGTATTAATTTGGAGTATGAAGTCACAGAAGGAACTGGCTTGCATAGTCATTTTGGACATGCATTATATAATGAAATTTGAATCAAGTAAATTTATTTAATAACTAGTATAGACTACATATAGTAAAACACAAGGGTGGTGAACCTTTGTGGATGAAAGTGCCATTTTTTCTAAAGAAATGTTTGATAATGGTACACATGTTCCGTCAAATAATGTTTACTTGCGATTATTAGGAAAATAATAAAACTAAGTGCTAACAGCTCCAAAATATTTATTTCGAAAAAATACCTTTTGCACTGTATAGTTGTAAATGTTTTATTTATAAGTGTAATTCAAATTAAAATAAACGTTAGTGTGACTTCTCTGTTGTTGCAGATTGTATGGTAAATAACTTATTATTAGGATTGTAAGATACTGTTAGTAGAATGCGTGCTAAATTGGAGATATCTGCCAAATGGTTTCTATGCAATTAATTATTTTTGATGTGGTTCACTTCTGTGTGGAAGTTCTGCATGCCACTATTCCAGAACATAAAATACACACTTCTTTGCCGCCTTTACTAATGATGTTATACTTCTAGTTTTACCAAATTTGAAATTCTCTGTTGCACTTAATACCTTGCACTTTTTATTCTTTTCCTGAACTAGCCATGTTAAATAACAGTTAAAAATCGTAAATATAACACAGATGAAATTTAAAATACAGTTGTGTCAATGTAATTGACAATGCTATGCGTAGATAAATTTACATCAATAGAAATTGATGTCCGTGACGTAACTAAGGAAAGACAACAACAAACGAGTGTGCTCCCCTCCGCCCCGCGACTGATCACTCGCGTTTGTTCGTATTGCTCCACAGTGAACTTTGTTATTTTGAAATAAAAGGCTAACCATTTTGATCGCTAGCGTGCCCAAAGGCACGAGTGCCACTGGTTCGTCAACCATGGTAAGACATAACGTTTTTTATATATTCATGGTCATAATGTACTGGAATTAACCTTTCCAAAACGGATGTTCAATACTTCAGCTGAAAAAAATCATCTCTCAAATGATGGGCTTAGTCTAAATAACCAAAAAGTATAATTTTGGAAACTTACAACAATGTAAGCAATTTAAAGATTTTAATTGGAAATAAAATAAAATATATTGATTTGTTACATATTTATGATATTATAATAAATGTCCGTAGAAGCTCAGAGGCTGAGTTGTATCGCTCTTGCACCCCACATGTCTGCGATTCTATCTTAGGCCGGTGAAAGGTCAACTCAGACTTTCATCCCTTCAGTGAGACGATAAGTGAGTGCCAAGCTTGCTTGGGAACTAAACATTGGAGATTTTGCGTCAGATTGATCACTTGACCGGAAAATATGTTCATGCATCTTAGTGCACAAGGTCATGAAAACTGAGGTGAGCACAGTAGGCAATGGGTCTCCATAGGCTGTTGCTCCACTGAGTTTAGTTTTTAACCCTTTATCTACCGCATTATGACATACTGCAGTTTTTTCATGTAATATTTTTTGAGTCACTTCATTAAAAATTAAGAAGTATACATAATCAAAATACAAAGCTTTGAAAAATTTAATTAGTTAGAGCTAATTAATTAATTAAAGATATTCAACTGTAAAATTAATTATACACACTGTCCACTAAAAATAAATAGTCAAATCTTTTTCTAAGGCCTTCATTAACATACAAAAAATTAAGACACATTTTGAAATCATCTATTTTTTCGGAACAAAAATGACAAACTTCGCAATCCACCGAAAACGCAATTTCTTCTATGACTATTCGCCTTCCCCGCTAAAATACTTTTCATAAAACCCGTGCTACCATATAGCTTGGAAGAGTGGATATAAAAGAAAATTCCAGCTAAGTATCGTTAGAGTATTCATAAAAATGGTTATTCTATGTAATTTTAAAGTGAGTGGTACTTATATACGTTCCGTCGGTAGATAAAGGTCTAATAAATGTCCATGGTAGCGGAGTGATAATGGTCGCAAACTTGTGTTATCGCTGTCAAGACGTGAGATCCAGATCAAAAGACTTTAATATGGTGAAAAGTGGGAGTGTGAGGCCATGGATGTCATCCTTTTTTACTGTATTTTGGTTTAAAATTACGAGGTTCATAACGAATAACCCTCACACTGCGTCATAATGAGACATTAATAAAAAAAAATCACAATAAATCATGAAATTAAAACAAAAAAATTCTTGTTAGGGATAGATGTCAGAAACTAATTTTAAGAAACCTTGCATTGTGTTAAAACTTAAATATTCTGCGATAACACTTTGTTTATTTTTTAGAAATACTTAAGTATACCATAAACATTCGTTTATTTATCAGTTGAAATCAAAGTTAACCTTTACAAAAAGTTTGGTCAATTTTTTTTTAAAGAATGAGGGTTTTTTTTTTAAGTGGCTGGGTTTAAAAATCAATCTCTCAATCAACTACTTTCAATTTCCCCCGCGGTTCTGTCAAGCTTACATTGAATTTTAGTTTTGAATATACAATTTCAGTTATCTTATTTACTAAACTTTACATATTCTTCTTGTTCAGCAAATAAACAGCTCTGGTTTTGTGTGTTGTTATTTTCCGAACATATATATTGTTAGTATCAACCATTGGCGGAAAAATGGGTAAGTTGCATAGCCAATAGTTTCGACCTGAAGTACAGTTTCATCTGAAACTAACGGTCTCTTAAGTGTTAAAGAAGTAAATGTTCGCGTAACAAAAGTTAATAAGTGGCAAATGACAACTTAAATTGCTCGGTTTTTTCGTGAGGATTACTTCTAAAACGTGCTTATCTTAACTCTTGTTCAGACTTTTTTTTCTCTCTGTAACAGGGCGTCAAACACCACAAAGTATTCCATTTGTATAATTGCGCAGCTGTTCTTGTTGCAGTTGTCTATGCAGTTACTATAAATGGCGCCAAAGGCATCCAAAACGGCCCTTGCTATGTCGATGACATTTGACCAGTGCTTTTCCAACTTTCAATATTTGTGACCCTATATTCAATCATAAATTTCCTTGTGCCCCCTTTTTATAATATCATTCAATAATAATATCATTTGACACTAAAGCTACACTACGAATTTGACCTCTTAAATGCCACCGGCGTATATATAACGCCTTGCTCGGCTAGTGAGTTAATTATACATCTTTTCCGAAGTACTAATTTTTATGTGCACTATATATCTTTAAAACTGTTTGTAATTAAATAAATTGACCGAAACTATGTTTGTGAAGGATTTACTCAGTTCATAGAATTTGCTTGTCTTTATTCTTTTCTCTCCCACCCTCCTGCAAATACACCACATACGCGCGCTTACGTGGAAAGCGGTGCAATTGGAGAGTGAATCACGTAACGTTTAATACACACTTAAGGGATTAATTGTTTGCTTACTTTTAATAAATTATAGTTAATTCTAATTAATTTTTAATTATAATTATAATTAAAATTAATGATTCTTTAAAAGAATCTTTTGTGTTTAATTTTTCAGTATACTTGTGCCCCCCCCCTTCATAAGGTCATCCGCCCCCAACGGAGGCGCGTCCGACAGTTTGAAAAAACACTGCCTTTGGCGATTAAATAAATTGATGCTCCTTGGGGTTTAGGTTTATGATGTGGAGTTTAGCCAGTATAGAAGGGCAATTAAAAATATAGTTAGTGAAAAAGTTGAATATCAGGGCAGTTATAACTAGTTCTTTGTCTCTATCAGGGGATATTTCCATCCCTTTTTCAACTTTCTAAAATGAGGTCTAGCTATGGTGGTTAAAATTACGCGTTTGCAATTAAGATCTGGAATGAAGTGCATCTTAACTGGATAAGAGGTGAGTTTGCGTCCGGTTATTGCATCAGCGCCAGTTATGGTAAAACTATTAGAAAGTTGAGGGGAATTTCGGGCCTCTCGTCGACAAGGTTATATCAGCTTGCTCATTGCCGAAGATATCTACTTGGGCCGATGTACATAACAAAGTTCAAATACTTTGGACTACAACTACTCTATTAATAAGGGCAACTATATCATGGGTCAGTTGAGAATTTCCCCTCTGGGTTGCCTGGAGTGCATATCTAAAGTCTGAGAACAGTAGCATGCAACTGGAAATTTCAATTGCCCTGTTGTCGTAATTATCTAAAGCTCCTTTAATCACCATAAGCTCACACGCAGTTAGTAGTAATAAAAGTAATTTTCCATTATGTTTCAGCATAACTTTTAATCGTTCTGTAAAAATATAAAAGTATTATCATATTAATATACAAAAAGTATAACAGGAAACAAAACGTATCAAATAGAATACATAACAAAAATTTGAAGAAATAATTACATTTCATATGGTCAATTATTTTCCAGTGCCATCATTTCCAGAAGCAAAAAAAAAAATATTATTACAAATGGCTAACTCCAATTGCTTCTCAAAGACTCGTCTAAGCGAATTATTCCATTAAGGCTTTCCGCGATGTATCGCTCGAACGGGTTTCGCTTAGTCGTGGCCGAACAAACAGTGTTGCTAATTAGATCCCCCCTTCTAATAGAGAACATATCAGCTCTTTGTGACTGCTAAGATATTTTGAAATTGAAATTTCATGGATAGCCACTGGATATTTTGCGATTCCCAGCGAAATGCTTCCGGTCATCTTTGTATTCTAATGATAATCAACATCAGTTAATGAAATTTAGTAAATGAAACCGGATAATAACCTAAAAATTTTCCTCTTATAACAATTTTGGAAAAAACTATTTTACAAACAGTTAAATACTATTTTTTAGATTCGTATGGTGATTAAAACTTGATTATGTTATATCCATTTTTAAACTTAAAACTTTGAAAAATAAAATAAATGAATAATTCTGTTTCAAGGTAGATATGAAAGTTACTTTAAAGATATCAATTCAACAGAATAAATTCTTAAAAAATTTGTATGGTCGTAAGCAAAATAATAAATACCATTCACCAAATAGAAACTAAATTTTACATGGATTTTTTTCCCCTAGAAAATTGGAATTCCTCAAAAAGATAGAACACTTGCATGATCAAAATATCTCACTTCTATTCTTCTTTAGAAAACTGCCTTTTTTTCAATTCCTATTATTAGCTCACACTCCCTATTTATTTATTTATCTTGGTGGAATTTTCAACTGTTAATAAAATACATTTTAAAGCGCTCAATTGAGCTGAAATTTTATATACATGATTATTTCGGATGACAATACAGTAATTTAATTATAATTAATAAAAATTAATTGCTTATAACTAATTATTCAAAGAATTACAAATTCAGCTTCGTTGGCTTCATTTCTGGCGACTTAGCGACTCAATTGTCGACTAGGGTTAAAACGTGAAAAGAATTTTTTTCGCTCGTTTTAGAGCATTCAGTTGAAGTGAAATTTTACTTACAGGATTGTTTTGGATAACAATACGATACTTTAATGATAATTAATAAAAATCAATCACCACTTCGTGTTGTGATTCTGTCATGTATATGTATATCAATTTTAACTATTTAATAAAAAGTAGCTGAAATAAAATTTTTCTTTGCTGATCTAAGTAAGAATTGACTTAATTTTTTTTATATTACTTGCTTTTTAGTAAACACTAGCATCAAATAATATTTGCATTTGGCTATTCTCATGTTCTGTAGCTTTTACTTTAATTAAACATATTTAAAAATTTTCTTTAAAAAATTACTGAGCTACATACATGGATAGATAGTTTTATCTTTTACCATAATATTGATCGATAAATAGGCAGTAGAGCTATGGAATATTAATTAAAATATTCCAAAAAATGAAATATTTATTTTGAACATTACAAGGAATTCATTCACAAAATGAAAATTTGGAAAAAAATTATTTTAATTATCTTTCTTTAATTAAAATAAACAATATTCAAAATTTCTAAAAAAATGCATAAAATCACATATTTGTAGACGTAAGAGTATAATTGTCTCAACATTACTTCATCCTTTAATATTTTATTGAATTTTGAATTTATGTTTAACTCAAATCGATGTATTTATGCACATAGTGTTAGTTTAAGATCGTAATACAATCGCTTGTTTATTATAAAGATAAATTATTTCATTTCATTTTAAAATACGATTTAACTTCTATCACAAAAAAACTTAATCGTTACTTTTATTATTATCCTTTTACCGATTCTTTTGGTTTACATTTAAAAGTTTAAGTAAATAATCAAAAGCTTTGTTTCTACAACGCGCTGAGTCTTGGAATATGAATTATTTAAAAACAAATTTAAAATATGCTTAATTTACTAAATTAATGGATGTATCTTACTGTATTCACTATTGTAATTAAACATATTTTCCTGTTACCTTTTACTATTTCTTTTAATCGAAGAGAAAAAGTTAGTGTATGAATAATAATGAAGCAATAGAGAGAAAGTGACTGAAACTCGATAATTTTACCAATGATTTCATTAGATTTAAAAAAAAAAATTCTTGTTACATCTACGAGCTAATATCTTTATTTCCTTTCAATAAATCTAAATATTAAAAAAATAAGCTAAACATTTTTATTTTTTTCAATGAATATGTTTTATTAATCTTCTAAGCTTAAATCTATAGGGAAATCACAAACCCAGTTAACAACTAACTGTACCAAACATGCCTTGCTTCGAATTATACAGAACTGCGTGCCTTCGCATTGAGAATTATCAAAAGATACATCCATCACAAAGATGCATACATTATACTTCAGTACTTGGGGGATCGGTAGCTGGAATAAAATTTGAATACTTGATTTCTCTGGAGCTATCATGACGTACTGCCTTTAGAAAATTTAGAGATAGCTACTCTGAATCAAAACATTTGAGATTACGCACCACATGGGTAATGTTTTAGCTTGTTTAGTTTTAAATATTAGAATGAGTTAATGATATTAGTCTAACGCACAGGACATTTTCCTAGATATATTTACTGGTTTGCTTTGTTGTAACGTATTTTAAAGATTATATACTTAGTTTTTAGTTTAAACGTAACAACAGTATCCTAGTTTTATTTGTGTTTCCTTATATAATGCGTTTTAATTATATTCATCTGCAAATAGAACAGGGATTTACGTGGAAACTCTTTGTACAGTGAAATATTAAGTTTAAAATATTTAGATATTAATGATGTTTTAAAAGATTGCGATATTTTAAATGGAAAATAGTTATGTTTAAATTCTCTGAATATTGTTTTTTGGTGTTTTAAAAGTAAAAATATTTAGAAAAAGTAAGATATATATATATATATATATATATATATATATATATGTCAGATGCAGTATTCTATATTCCTTATTAAAAATCATTTAAAGTGCAAAAACGTATTTACTTGAATTAAAGTCAATTTATAGTGTGAGTTATTTAGATCTTGCTTACTATCTACAAGGTAGGATCAAAAAAATTCCCGAATAGGTCAATTGCAAATTATTTTAAAAAAATAGAAGAATACTTTAGTCTCATTGTCTTTCAAAGTACTGTCATCCTGCATCCATACACTTGTTGCAGCGGTCATATAACTGTTCAAAACACTCCAGGAATCCCTTTTTTATATGGTCCTTCAGGTGCTTTGTCACAATTTGGATTATCTCACCTGAGTCCACAATACGATGTGCTTTTAATATCATTTGCAGCCATGAAAACAGGTAAAGACCCTCTGGCACTTAAATAGTTTCCGTATGCTTTTTTTCAGCACCTCGAGTCTCAGAAGGTGATTTCTGGAGCAAAACACAAAGTTTGATTTTTGCAAACATCTCCAAAGACGACATTGCAAAATACGACGAATGAAAAACTGACTTTGTCAGAAATGATCTGCAGCTAACTCCAAAAGTACAGGAAATGAGTTCCAGAAGGCTGTGACTTTTTCTTATTAGTGGTGCCAAACCCCGAAACATTTCTTCTAACGAACACCTGCGTGAATATAGGGGACCATTCCGGTAACTTTTTGACTATAGTAATATGCAGTATCCCGAAGTCTTATGTGACCGTGGTAGACTAGTGATTATGGTTCCGGACTCGGGACCTGCGTGCTGTAAGTTCAAGCCCAGGACCATTAAAGACATGCCGTGTAGACAGTCTCATGTACGTTAAATCAGTCGAGACTCAAAGTCCTCTCATTGGCATTGTGACGTTTGACATAAATGACGGTGCCGTGATATTGATTAGTTTAAATATTTAGTTTAATTACGTCACAACTATTACTTACAGACTTATACATTGAAGTTATTAAACTTATTAAAAGATTATTAGAGTTCAAACAATGGTTTGTGAGAGGAGGGTTCCCTTCGGTGACTGCTCACTGGAAAGTTCAAAGCATCATCTTCTTTGGTTCTCCATCTCTCTGCTCGGGGATCATGGGTGGTGACTATTAGCATCTCGTTACAACCTGTGAGCGACGGGAAAGGGTCCCACGTGATGTCAAAGGCCGACGTGCGATACAAGATCGTACTACGCAATAATTCAAAGTTGCACATGTGGTGATTATTTCCACAAAGACGCCGAACACAGCTGCGAGACGAAGACATTAAAATGTGGTGTGGATGCTGTGACAGGGGTTTTCTAGCTACGGTGTCCTCTTCGACCCTTGACCATTGTTCATATTTATGAGGTCCGTCATCAATAGCAATCGTGTTGTTTTAAAGTACGAAGCTAATAAACAGTTGCTCACTCACACAGGAAATTGGTGTTTAATTCTTCAAAAGCATTTTTTTAAGAATGCAGAAACAGTTAAGAAAAGTCACATACTATTCCAATTATAAAAAAATCTATTTACTTAACTTTAAAATCAATTTATATTGTGCGTGAACTAAATTCACGTTAGATAACGCGTATCATCTATGAACTATCCCAAAGCTTTGGTTCAAAATTACGAGGTCCGTCGTCAAAATGCATCGAGTAACAACAGAGTGGTGTGTGTGTGGCGTTAATATTCACTCACATACACAAGTCTTGGCATTCTTGATAAGGGAAATTCCCTGAAGAAATTATATGGTGATTGTAAATGATAAAAATGATAAAAAAATGATAAAAATGATAAAAAGTCTTATATCGCAATGACTCGTGTGTGCGTAAAATAATAAATTATTTGATTCCAAGTGCTACTAATAATTTTACTACCTGCAGTACCAGCCTGTCAAAAATCCGTAAAAGCAGCGCATTACGTGCACCTTTATTTTAAAGCTATATTATTTTCAAATTACTATTATTAGCTCACATTCTCTATATATTTATTTATATATTTATCTTGTTCAAATTTTCAATCGTTAATAAAATACATATTATAGTGCTCAATTGAGCGGAAATTTTATATATACACGATTATTTTGATGGGAAAACAGTAATAAAATTATAATTAATAAAAATCAATTGATTAAATAGAATTATTCAAAGAATTAAAAGTCAGCCACGTTAGCATCATTTTTTGCTACTTAGCGAACATTTTTGTATCTTGTATCAAAACTCGAAAAGGTTTTTTCTGACATTTTGAAGCGCTAAAAAAAATTCAGCTGAAATTGTCCATATACTAATGTTTTGAGTCACAATACGATAGTTTAATTATAATTAATTGACTGAAACTACCCGTAATTATTTAAAGAATAACAGATACAGAAGCGTAGGTTTCATTTTTAGAGAGAGACTTGGTTTCAAAACTTCAAAATATTTTTTTTCTCGTTTAAAATCATTCAGTTGAACTATGACTTCATATACACTATTGTTTTGGATAATTCAATACTTTAATGATAATTTTTAAAAAAAATAATTGTCACTTAATGCTGATGGTTCATATATATATCATATATATATATATATATATATATATATATATATATATATATATATATATATATATATATATATATGTTTTATGTTAATTGTAACTATTTAATAAAAAGAAACTAAAATAAAATTTTCTTTGTTGATCTAAGTAAGAAATGACTAAAAGTTTTTTTTTATATTACTTGTTAAATTTTTAGGTATATTTCCCGTATAACGCGTTGCGCCTTTTTTGCGAAAAAAACCTTAAAATATTAGTATGCAAAGAGATCTTAGGTTTTGAAATCCTTTGTTCGAGGTATTATCCCAGACTTTTGAAAAAATAGTATACTTCTAGAAATAAACTCTTTCGGTTTGTAAGGCAAGTCGTTTATTTTAAATAAACAATATCTCGATACATATAGAAGTAAATTATTTCTTATGCACATCACTTTGGTTATTTTTAATGATATTGTTTTTATTTTAGATGTCTAACGTACGCTCTATAGTTGATATCTTACGTTTTGTGGTAAAAATGCTTGTTATACCTCAGATTTTACGTATTTGGCGAATTCGTTTATTGTCATAACTTATAGAACAAAATTCACGTAATTTTTTCAAAGTACATTGTAAATTTTTTCACAATTGTAATTTATATTCGAATAATTTAAATTTAATCATTCAATTCCAAAATAATTAAGTTCAAATTTTAATTATAAAGCTAAATAGATCTTGATAATGAGTTTCTGAAACATGTGTTTTGAAACCCTTTCAGAAACATTGACAAGAACACTATTCAACTTTCTCAAGATCCTATGAATACGGATTTCACACATAATAATACATCAAAGTATATATTTTTAATAGTTTGAGCCTTCAACGAAGGATTATCAGCATTATGTGTTTACTCAGTCTTTTAAGGCTACACAGTACCCTAAAAATTTCATTTTTACCGCAATTTTTTTTTTTTTTGCATGTTTTGGTGGTCCATATCATTGAGATGCTTGCCACGAAATTTCAGATATGTTAGCAAATTAGTTTGTAAGACATTTCAAGTTTTATGAGCTATGTTTTTGGCTTCGGTTTCCTTTTAAAGCATTTTTTCACACTTAAGTTGAATTAATTAAAAATATTTTTGAGCTTTTAGTTTGAAATGGTTACTAATTCCAATTTTCATTACTTAAATCATTTCTGCTTGATTATGTTTTGAGTTTTTTGAGTTCTCATAATTAATTAATAAAGATTAATTTCATGGCGAATTTTTGCTTTAAAAATAGCTTATATAACTTAAAAGCTTTATCATTAATTTTTTCCTGTAGAGAAAATGCCATGGCAAATGCGTTCTGGGTTTCTGTGAGAAACAATATTTCGAAGAGATGGAATACTACTGAAAATGATGTATCTAAAAATCAGTCCTCAGCTGATTCTGCAATTAGACTTCCGAATACAAGTATTCTGAATTCAAATGCTGCAGATATAACTGAATATTTCCTTGATGCGCGCGCGCACCAAACTACATTATACTAAACATATTGTAGTACTATATTTTAGTATTTTAAAGTCGTACGACAAGAGCTAAAACTTCCTAAACTGCCCCAATTTAAAACTGAAAAAAATTCAATTTTATGAGCGAACCTGAATACTCTTTTAGCTTAAGTTAGTATCGTTATTATTTTGTACATAAATGCTTCGTGTTTCAAAACTTTTGTGCAATATTAGGTTAAGATAAAGCTGAATAACCTGACGTCCTTACAAATGTTATCAATATTATGCAAAAATATATTTTGAATTAAAAATATAATTTTCAGTCATATTTAATAAAAATAATGTTTTAATGTAGAACATAAATTGGGGGGGAATAACATGTTAAAATTAGAGTTTTAAGGGCATTATAAGTTTTTGTTTTATGATTTTACAAACTTTAAATGCGTTTTTCTCAGACTTTTAATTTTGAAGGTGTAAGGGTTTTCTAATCCCTAAGGCTTTTTTCCTGTTCAATATAGAGCCTTGAATTTTTTTGTATGTACTCCCAAATGTACGTTCTAAAAAAGTTAGTATGGACTTAGGGCTGAGAACTCTAGTTATTTTCTAAAAAATGCCAAAGTTGATATTTTAAAAATTTTCGTGTTTTTTCCAGGTTTTTCTAGAAAAATAATTATTAAAAATCAACAAGGGAATAGATTTTGAAATCCATACTAAATATTGTTTGAAATAATCTAAGAATCATAAATAACTTAAAATTACTAAAAAATTTTAAAAATTGAGTATTTTATAAGAGTTTGAAAAAACTTCAAACATTCCCAGTTTTTTAAAATTGTCAAATAATGGTTGGTCAAACTGACTTAATTTCTTACAGAATCAGCTTAATAATATGATCTTAATATAAAACATCAATTATTTTTACTGTAACTGTCTCCAAAAATTTTTTTTTGAAAAAGGGTACCGTGTAATCTTAAGGTTATTGAACTCCATGTACAAATAAATATAAACAAAACTAGCTTACCTCATTAGTGAATACAGAGACACCACAAAACTCCATTCCAAGGTTTGAAGAGACGCTTGCTATTTATATAACCAATATTTAGTTGGAAATTTTCAATTAATAGTTTCATATTTACGGAAAAGTAGTCACATCCAAACTTCAAGGAAGGTTATTTTCTGCATCTTTGTAACAATTTAAAGAGGGTAAGATGAAGGTTTACAAAAGGAATTAAAGAATAATTTTTAGGAAGTAACTGTATAACTTCAAAGATATCGGATACTTTGTAACGAAAATTGTTTGAAATTCAAGGATGTTTTGAAACTTGTTCTTTTAAAAGTTAGCTCCCTCAATAGCTGAATGCAACATTCATGAACTTGTCACTGACGTTACTTCTCTTGTTTTGTGGATTCGGTCTTGGCCCTACAGAAAACCATCCGTACGAAAAAGCGGGCTAGCGAGCACTGGTGTCCTGATTGGGTCCCGTATAGAAAATTCCTTGGAGGCCATATTTTGGACTTCTTAGTTTGTCGGGGTCGTGTGTTGTATTATTTCGTTTTAACCGATTTTTCGTCTTAAGCCTTTTCAAGTTAAACGTTTTCCACGTTACTTATGTTGCTATTTATAATTTGTATTTTTGAAGGGGAAAATAAATACTCCAAATATATAAGATTATTTATTACATAACCATATTATACAGAATTAAAAATTTGTAAACGTTAAAAATAATATTACTTTATTTTTAATATTTCAAGTAAAGTGTACAAGTTTCCCTTTTTCCACACTGCATGTTTGACATCATAAATAAAAAAATCAAATTTTTTTTTTTATTAAGTATTAAAATGTTATTAGAAATGTCAGTATTAGCGATGTGCTGCAATATTCTTATTTATTTATGTATTGCAAATTAATTTGAAATGTATGTTTAATTAGATTCATTTATCTTATTTATAGTCACAGAAAGAATAAAATATATAATTAGAAATATGATTAGACTTATACTTAATTTTCCTAATTCAATCATAGAAACGAATGTTTTTAAATCAGTTCTTTATTATTAAAAAAAATACAATTAAAATAATATATATCTAAGTTTCTTAAAAGAATTATATTATATCATGTAATTAAGATTAAATTAATCATGCAAGATTTTTTATCTTCCTAATATTTTTCAATTAATTATCTGTGTAAATATTTCATTTTGTAACGCCCTCACGTGGGAGAGGAGGATAGTGCATTTCCTCATTAAATTCTTTTTCATACATGAAAATAGTAAAAACACACAAACGCTTATGGACTTTTTAGGATGGTTTTATGCATTCTTCATCAATTTAATTACTTCAAATAAGTTTAAAACTTTTAACATAAGTTTAGCTTTCTAATTCATGATTTTTTCCATCTTTGCCTTTTATTAAGAAACATGAACGACGATCACTGAACTTTTTAAAATATAAATAAACTTTGAAAGATAACTTGAAAAGAGGATGAGTATTTCAGTAATTTATACCATGATAAATAATTATTTAAATAAATTGCATTTAAAATAATAAGAAAGCATGGGCTAAATAAACTAAAAAATTATTTTACAAGTTCTATAGTTTTTTTAGTAAAAATAAACTTGTTCTTTTTGGAGTAATTTAAATTTTTGACTGAATATCATTGATTATCTGAAATCTTTGTTTAGAATAGATATGTTTAAATATCTAGTGAATATTCATTATTATACAATATGATTTTTTTCGTTGTATTTACATATACACATTAGAGCAAGTAATATACTATAGGAAAGTACCTATAATTTCATCTTTTACCAGAACAAATGAAAATGATTTTTGAAGTTAGCTCTCAAGATATTCTATCAGCTTCAAGAATGAGATGGCAAGGAACACACTGTTCCAAAACTATATATTTCTGAAAAAATGTCAAATCTCAACAAATTCTATTGTTAAACGGAATTTGCGTGTGTGTAAAATGTTGGAAGTAAGAAATACACCGGCCTTTTTATTTTATTTTTGAAATTTGTTAAGGAATTTTGCTTAAGCACTTCTACATTTTTTTTATTTAAAATTTTTATCATCTATATCTCTATCTATCTCTATTATATACAGAATTATTATTATTAATTACCTACGACGCAATAAATTTCTTGTTTCAAAAAAATCAGAAAAATGTTTTTAAATATAAGCATTTCACTAAATATTGCTAAATTCAAAAATACCCAATTTATTTTATTAATAATTATTTGAATAAAGAAATTCTAAATAGTAAATATTAAAATTCCTTAGAATATCAATAGCTCATTATAAAAAAAATTATCATTTTTTCCTGTATACATATATATAATGACATAAATACATACATTACATACATATATATTTACATACAAATTTTCAATAAAATCACTTATTTTCTTAGTTTTATTTTAACCGTAGTATTTTTTTTTATATTTACATACATTTATAATCCTAGTGTCCCTCAAGTAATGATATTGTTCATACACACACTATATTTAATTATTACATTTCTATTCTTTTTTTTCAAAATTTTGCTAAGTGCTACTATTTAGCCATTCCCATGCGTTTAATTTGAATTTGGGTCTAGAATCTGGTGATAACTTGTTTATTGTATTCAGATTTAGAGCGGGCTATGCAATTTTGGATGCAATTTTTAGGTAGGTTACCTTTATCTTGAAATGGATTTAGATATTCTGTCCATTATGTTCAGTAGGTTTTTGCTCAATATTATTAACAAAAAAGGGGGAAGGTTGGTTTGCCAAAAATATGTTCAACCCCATATTTATGTAAATTAGATTATGTATACGAGCTGGCCTAAATCAACAATGTTTATAATACTGTTGCATCTATATATGTATATATTTTTAAATTATATTATTTTTATAATTCCTAATATATCATTTCTTAAGTGTCATGTCTGGTTCATCTTTAATTTCGATTTTTCTCAGTTATAATGATTGTTGATTATTCATCTTCCTATAGTAGATAATTTTAACTATATATATATATATATATATATATAATACAATGTGTGTGAGTGTGCGCTTGTCTTTGATAGACATAAAATACAAATAAGCTGTATATTTCTGAATATAGTCATATATGTCTATCAGAAAGTAGTATTCAATTCATATCGATTGAAATAACGTTTTTAAGGAGGCTTTTATTATTTTTTTTCAATTAGTATAATCATTTAAGAATAAATCCTTACATCTTCCTATATCATTAATTCTGTTTAGCAAGAGAATATTTCAAAAAAATGTAGTCCATGACTTATATTTAAAATTATATATACTCCTCTTCATTATATCGATTGAGTAAAGGCCGTAAGTGAAATTCTTTAATAATCAATGTTTAACTTTGTTAGATCTACCAAATTTTCAATGCTCTAATTATGTATTTTTCATATTCTTTTATATTTTGTACATTAGGGAATATGGATCTATTTATCAAAATATAGTAATATCGGTTATTATACATTAACATTACATATATTAATTTATAATATACCTGAACATAAATTTTTGAACATCGTATTGTATGACATAATTAAGTTAAGGAGTCACTTTGTACTGTTCTAAAACAATCAACGATATATATTATTTTATAGTGCAGTATGATTTAAAATGCAGACAAGTATATATGAATAATACTAAGCTACTGAACACTGTTATTTGAAATGAAACTCACCAATTTATATATTACGGTGCGCCATCTAAGACAATACTAATATATATTGCATATTAAATGGATAAATTTTAGCAAACTAATATATATCCTTTGCTGCTATTCAATTTTTGCTGCTAAATAAAGCTTAGATATCGCAATGAAGAAAATAGTTTTTGGTATTTAAAAAAATGGAGGTGGGATCAGTGAGGAATTTTCTTTATAGTTACAACAACAATTTAAATACTTATCTATATTATGGTATCCGATTTCTTGTGACAATTGTTTTTTTTAAATGGAGATATGGAGATTTTTTTGTGGTTTCAGATTTAGTTAGAACATTTTAAAAAAAAACTGAAATTAAGAAGTGAAAAATAAATGATTTCTGCTAAAATGGGAAAAAATGGGTAAAAACTGACAAAAAATTACATAAACGGGGACCGATTTATACAAATAGTAAATGAACAAATTCTCAATTTTTCAATTTTGATATATTACCTTGTTATTCCTTTAAGAGCCTACAGGAAAGAGATTTTAATTTTTATAAAAATACAGCACTTTATCTAAGTGATTATATGAAATTGCTTAAAAAAAACATGATTATATTCACATAAAGAACTGCAAATTTTGTAATAAAACAGTAATTGATAAATATCAATATTAAAATACTTCTACTGTTATACAGAACATACACACAAAATGTAAGCAAATTATTTTAAAAAAAAATTGAGCAATCGCTGTCCCCGTTTGAACTTTTCAAAAAAAGAAACACATTCCGTGTAAAACACATTTTAAAATTTGCATCGTATGCAAAGTTATGGTATCTGTGCTTTCATTAAAACACTAGTAGTTTTTGTTCTAGTGAATGAAAAATAAGACACTTGGTATTTTTATAAATCTAATAAGATATCATCTAAAATAAAATCATAAAAAATTTGTCAATGTTTTTTTAAAAAAAGTGATGATTTTAGGATAGTCGGATACCTTAAGAAATGTTTTCATTGAGGAATTAAATTAAATTATAAAGGGTGTTTTTTAGAGGTATAGGACTTTAAATTACAATAAAACAACGATGTATTATTCGATTGACATGAATTTTTTTTTATTCGAAAGATAATCTTGGGGCATTACATTTTAAATATGATAAAGTAAGGCGTAGATTCGTCAAATGGGCCAGAAACGAGATTGCCGTTGTTCCCGATTTTCATAAGCGAATTTTGTTTAGCGATGAAGTGCACTTCTGGTTGAATGGCTACGTCAACAAACAAAACTGTCGCATTTGGAGTGAAGCTAACCCACAAGTGTATGTCAAAACACCGTTACATCCAGAAAAACTGACTGTTTGGTGCGCTATATGGGCTGGTAGAATCCTTCTTCAAAAACGATGAAGGCCACAACGTTACAGTCAATGGTGATCGGTATAGAGCTATGATTACTAACTTTTTCATTCCTGAATTGAACAATCATGATGTCCAGGAGCTGTGGTTCCAACAAGACGGCGAAACATGTCACACAGCTCGTGCCACAATCGATTTATTGAAAGACACGTTTGGTGACCGCCTAACTTCACGTTTTGGACTTGTGAATTGGCCTCCAAGATCTTGTGATTTAACACCGCTAGACTATTTTCTGTGGGGCTATGTAAAGTCATTGGTCTGTGCGGATAAGCCACAAACCCTTGACCATTTGGAAGACAACATTCGCCGTGTTATTGCCGATATACGGCCACAAATGTTGGTAAAAAGTCTTTGAAAATTGGACGTCCAGATTGGACTACATCTGAGCCAACCGTGGCAGTCATATGCCAGAAATCATATTTAAAATGTAATGCCACAATACTATCTTTTGAATAAAAAAAATTCATGTCAATCGAATAATACATCGCTGTTTTATAGCAATTTAAAGTTCTACACCTCTAAAAAAACACCCTTTTATTTAATATTTTCCCGTCATTTAGGTGTTTGTATTTTTACAACTAATATGATGCAAAGAGAAAACTTGACCAAAAGAGTTATATCGCATATTAGATAGATACTTTTACTACTCAGAACATAAACGGGGGTAATGGGAGAAAAAAAATATAGGAACAAGTCCTTTTTTATCCGAATAATTTGAGATACATCTCCAAAATAGTCAAAATTCCAAATGATCTGAGATAAAGGAAATGAGAGTTGAAACATTCATCACACCTTCTGATAAATATGAACCGTAAATATGGCTTTTCTTGCGCGAGAAGCCATTTTTTTATCGTTGATGTGATTGCTCCTTTTGTAGTGATACTAACTACCGATGCAATTTCCTTCCCTTGAAGTGCCTGTTTTTTCATCCGTAAGCATTCTACTTATAAGAAATGGAAATGCAAGCTGTTTCCTCATTGCTAATGTCAGAATTTATTATTGTCTATTTTTTGATGTTTTTTATTTGGTTATATAAAGAGATATGACGACCATACCTTCTGTATTCTATTTAGCTGATGTTAAAGGTTTAAAATGCATATTAGTGATATTTACAATGTATCATATTGCTTGATTAATTTTAATAACATTTTTTTGAAAACTTATTAGAAATAATATGTGAATATATGATACATGTATATATATATAGGTTACATCCGTACATCCATCAGTGTACGAGATATAGAAGGAAGATTAGCCATAGTCAAAATAAATACAATTTTATTAATACGTTTCATAGACCTATCAAATCTCAACAAACCAAGTTAGGGAATGGACCTTTAAATAAATATGGGAGCAAAAGTGATGTAGACGAGATAATTAATATTTAATTATAAATTGAATTACTTACTCTTGGAACGTCCTAGCAATACACCTTCCAAATATTTGAAATTACGTTCTAAGTTAAACTCTTTCAATCCGACACTATTCCAATTTAAACAGTTAATTGACTAAATCGTCAATTTTAAAATATTAAGCGAATAATGTACGAAAACCTCTCGACTATCTTGCTATTACTTCACGTTAATCACTAACTCCTATCATTTAGCTCCTAACCTTTCTCTCCCTGGACTCTGAAAGTAAATGCTTACATATAAGCTATGATTTACAGAAGTCACGTCTTCTTCTGGAAAAAAGTTTTCAATAAAATAATATTTAGGGAAACAGTTTTTCCTCAAGAGGATTAGTATGATCTACGCAAATAGATCCGTTACTAAAAATGGTTCTGGTGTTTTATTTCTCACATAAGAAGAGTATTTTAAAAGTCGTCCAAATTTTAAAGCAAAATCACATTGGTTTAAACTGTTTTGAACCCTTTTTTTATTAATTATTTCATTATCAGTAAAGAACAAAGATGTTTTTAAAGTTATTTTAATAGGTTTGTTTATAAGAACACTTTTTTATACTTGGATAATAATTTTTTTGTTTGTTATTCTGTAAATATTTTCGTCAAACAACTTTTTTATAGTGCTGAATTTAAACAAAAAAACACCTGATGATAAGAAAAAGAAAGAAAGAAATGCTACTAAAGATATGAGTATTAAACTTTAAAAGTAATTAGTAATTATTTAACCCGTTAGCTGCCATGATCCCCATTTGAGGGTTTTGGAATATTACGCATACACCACTCGTTGTAAAATTATGTAATATACGGGTGTGGCGGGATATAATTATTGTGGCTCGAGAGGCACATTGTAGAAGCGAAAAAAACCAGAGGTATTTTAAATGATTGAATTTATTAGTTAAGAGGACTTGGTACCCCAAAAATCACACACCTATCATTTTTTTTTTTATTTTCATTTAATCTTATTCTTTGCATTATTATATTTAGATTGATAAATCACTTGTGTATGTAGGACAGTTAGAAGTTGTATAAAACTTTATTTGAAAACAAATTAGGCAAGTCAGCCACGTCCCCTTTTTAAAAAAAAGCTAAAAAAATCGTTTGATAAAAAAAAAATCTATTTTATAAAGAGAAATAATATCATTAAAAAAATGTACAATATAAAGAGTGTTTTTTTCTCAGGTATAGAAGTTTAAGTTGGCATTACTTTCCAAGATGGCGACCGATTTAACAGCTGTCAAGGGATTTATTCTCAGTTTGGTTTGGCACAATTCATCAAAACGATCATCAAGCAAGGCGTAGATTCGTCGAATGGGCCCAAAACGAGATTGCCGTTGTTCCCGATTTTCATAAGTGAATTTTGTTTAGCGATGGAGCGCACTTCTGGTTGAATGACTGCCGTGTAGGGCAGCGATGCACGTTAAATCTGTCGAGAGCTGAAACGTCCTCCCGTTGGTGTGGTGTGGTAGTTAGGAGAGGGGGTGCCAGCTCAGGTGTCGTCCACGTCACTTGACCATGGTTCAAAATTACGTGGTCCGTCGCCAAAAGCCCTCGTGTAGCTGAACAGTGCGACGTTAATATTAACTCACTCACTCACTGGTTGAATGACTACGTCAACAAACAAAACTGCCGCATTTGGAGTGAAGCTAATCCACAAGTGTATGTCGAAACACCGTTACATCCAGAAAAACTGACTGTTTGGTGCGCTTTATGGCTGGTGGAATCCTTCTTCAAAAACGATGAAGGCCACAACGTTACAGTCAATGGTGATCGGTATAGAGCCATGATTACTAACTTTTTCATTCCTGAATTGAACAATCATGCTGTCCAAGAGCTGCGGTTCCAACAAGACGGCGCAACGTGTCACACAGCTCCTATTTTCTGTGGGACTATGTAAAGTCATTGGTCTATGCGGATAAGCCACAAACGCTTGACCATTTGGAAGACAACATTCGACGTGTTATTGCCGATATACGGCCACAAATGTTGGAAAAAGTCATCGAAAATTTGACGTCCAGATTGGACTACATCCGAGCCAGCATTGGCAGTCCTATGCCATAAATCATATTTAAAATGTAATGCCACAAGATTATCTTTCGAATAAAAAAAATTTATGTCAATCGAATAATACATCGATATTTTATTGCAATTTAAAGTTCTATACCTCTCAAAAAAACACCTTTTATAAAAGCAGAATATTTCCGAGGCAATACATACAATCGTTTTTTTCTCTTTGTGAAATGTGTGCATGTAAATTTTTTAAATTAAGGCATTTTATATTAATAATTTTATATAATTTCAGTTCTTATTCCTGATATATTTTTCATACAAATGTAATACTTGAATATTTTAAAAAGAAAAACAGTTAAAATTTCTGTTGTGACAGAAAAAAAAGTAACGTTTTTCTTGAATTTTCTTGTGCAATTAGTATTCTCTAAAAGTGGATCATTTATAAAAATGTTTAGGTTGAAAAATATGAAAATGCAATTGTTTTAAAGAAAAATGTATAGCTAATATCTTAAAGTGGTATTTTATTTTTAAATAAGCTTATAATAATTATTTTTGTCAGAATTATAAACTTTAAAGTGGTTTTTCTCAGTTTGTGTTTTTCGAAACCTCAAAATGCTACTCCTTCGACAATTATTTACCAATCACTTTCATTTTTTTCAGCGTGTTAAAAATAATGCATATAATAAAATAAGGGATCAGTTTTGCTATAAACTGAATACTTTAAAAAAAATATATAAGACATGTGTTTGCTTTTTCGTTGATTTTAAACTTGTATATCAACATTTTATTTTTTCTCGAAAACGAATAAAGTTATTGTAAAATCGATCCCTAAAAATGTTTAGAACATCCATAAGAAATTTATAAAAAATTTCAGGTCAAAAATTAATTTTTACAAAATGAGTAAGATTTTAAAATTTTCCAAATTTTCCTCAAGAAATTTAAAATTTTAAAATTGTGTAAATAATATGTGAAAATTTTCATCTAGTATCCTTTTCTTGAATAGAAACATTGTATAAAATGCTAAAATATAATTTTTAAATACATAAATAAAGAAATTTGCTCAAAGGTTACCAAGTCCCTTTAAACTTGTATCTCAGAAAAGGTATAAATTGTAACAAAAAAGTGAATAAATATATAAGTAAAATAAGATAGTGCGTCAGTTCTTTTCAATTTATTTACAGTAGTTACTTCTTATCATTCATAGCTGCAAGCGAACTTAATTTTAGAATCATTTTAATGAGACAAATGTACCCTATAACTTTTTTCTCCATTTTTTTTTAAATGTAGAGGGCGACTTTTCGTTGAAATTCTCATTTCAGCCAGCGGCTCTCATCTATATTTACTCTTGTTAATTTTTATATAAAGAAAACGTTACTGACAAATTTAGGCCGACTGAAATATAGGAAACAGTTCCTCTACATTGCTGGTCCTGTAACGTTTTCGTCTCGCAGCTGTGATCGGCGTCTTTGTGGAAATAACCACCACACATGCAAAGACACCTGTGCAACTTTAACTTGTTGTGTAGTACCATCTTGGATCACCCGTTGACCTTTGACATCACGAGGGAGCCTTTCCCATCACCGGCAGGAAGTAATGAAATGATTTGAAACTTAAAGTGAGCTGTCGACAAAGGAATCCCTACTCTCACAAACCACTGTTCTGAACTGTAATAATATTTTAATAAGTTTTATGACTTCAATCTATAATTATGTAAATAATAGCAGTGACGTAAATAAATTAAATATTTAAATTAATATCCCGCTACCGTTATTTATCTGAAAAGTCATAGCCCGCAATACAAGCCTTCGCCCACCCCTGATGTACAATAATAAAATATAAAATTTCTCAAAAGTAACAAATATTTTCGAAACAACAGAAGCATAACTGGAATACATAATTATACTATTGCACAGTTTTTTGTTCATATGTATGACTTATCCGGTCAAAATTTCAAAAAAAAAAGAGAACAGAACAGACAAAGTGTTAATAAAATTGTTTGAAAATCATTTATGCTTGATTGACGAGACATCTTTCAAACTTAAATGTTTTGTCTGGATTTTATCACGATATTTTTACAATAAATTGTAAGACTAATGATTAATTTACAAAGCAAAATCCTAGCTATGCTACATTTTATTTGATTGCTATATAATTCACTGCGGATTTTGCTAAATGTTTTATTTATATAAAACTGAATTATTAATAAAATATTTGCTCTTTTACTTCTAAGAAAACTATTTAAATAATGAAAATAGTTAAAGTTCCATGAACTCTATTAACTAATTAGAACTCTGTCAGAATTCAAGCTTTCATGATTTAAAAAGTACGTTGGCGCGTATAGGCTTAGAAATAATTCCATCTATCTTGAAGGTACAAATTTTTAAGGATATTTTAATTTATTTGTGATTATCTTTGCAAGTAAATAAAGTACTTCTTGAGTATGATGCAAAATTATTTGAGTTAAAAGAAAAATAGTCAATGTTTTTTGTTTCGGAATACCATTTGTTTACAACAGTAGTTACAATTTCAACCAATTTCAGATGTACAATCAGAGAATTTGATACTTCTCACTCACTGCACGTGGAAATAAAGTTCAGTAAATGTGACGTTTCATGTTTTTATAAAGCTCTGAAATAAAATATCCTCGATCATATAATACTTTGTAAAATAAAGCCACTTTTATTATTTTAAAAATAGAACAATTGGACCATTTATGTTTTTCTTACAAAAAAAAGATAATAGAAGCGTGTCTTAAACGTCTCATTGGTAAAATACCTTTTTTCCAAGATTTTTTTTTTCTTCTAAATTCTAAGCCTACTCTGAAAATCGTTTTCTCCTTTCGAACGTAAAACTTGGTACCCTCATATAAGGTGAACGTTCCAAATACCCTTCTCCAAACATTTTGTTTCAAGCATGCATTGCAATTTGCCATCATGCATCGAACAGCTGCCGACTACGGGAAGGTTTATGTTGATATAAAATGGTGGAGAGAAAAAATAAACATGTCTGTTATTTAGGATCCGGCGTTATATATTGTGCTCATCAAGCATGGTTCGGGTATGTATAGAAGACGGGAATGGCTTGGGGTTTACGAATAAGTTGGTTCAGGATACATTGTATATGATGCAGTGTTGAAGTGCTTTGATACGGTGTGTTTGAGAAATCAGATTTGTAAATATACGACTTTTGTAAAAGAGCTTTCTAAGGAAGAAATAAATGTCTTTTTTTCTGGGAATATTGACTATGCTAAAATTTACCAACAAAAGGATCTTAGCACATTTCAAAACTGTCAGAAAGGTGTTTCAAATTAGAATATAACATATATTAATATAATAATGATTTTTTCATAACAAGAAAGCTTCAATAGCATGGTACACATGATACATCATGTATTATTTTTTTAAAAATATTGTAAGAAGTTTATATACATTTTGTGAACGCATTACATCGTTAAAATTATATCAGTAAAATATTGTAATTCATTGTAAAACTAGTTTTTCAATTATCTTGAAAATGGGAAAGGGAATTGACACTTTTATTTTATTTTAATTTTTTTCAAAATTTATATTAATTCAATGACGCTATAATAAAACCACATTCTTATTTATCTGATAAATTTTTGACAATTGAAATAAATTGATTATATTTTCATGGCATTTTATTTCAGAGCTATATCTTTAATGACATACTAAGTATAATGGGGGTTGTATTATGGTTGTTTAAAAATATTAGCTAACCACATATGGCCTGAGATATCCATATTATACTGCATTGTGTGTGTGTGTGTGTGTGTGAGATTGCAAAAATATTTGACAGAAGTAGAATTTCATATAATTAAGATCTTATACACTTTCACGCAATTGAAAGTATTTTCACAGCATAAAAAATGTGCAATATGATATTTCAATAGGAAAATCAAACAACATAAAATATTTACTACATTACAAATAAAACAGTATTCATATTCAGTTTCAAGAAAAACTGCCAAAAATTTATTTTACATGTTTCTGATATTTAACGCTTACAACTTTAAAAAAGATTTTTGTAACATTTCGATTTGGTTTATATAGGATAAATGAACATTCAATATGATGAATCTTTGAATGTATCCAAGCTATTTATCTCTATTTTAAAGCACATTGTTATGCAATTAGACATTCTTACATTATCATAATAAAAAATCATAATTTTGAATGCAGCGTTTTTGGAATAACAATTGGAAAGCATAATTATTTTTCTGGACAAATTTCTAATTTTCACTTCTTCCCTTTTCCCAAGCAAATTAAAATAAAATCATGAAACAGAGCCACGCCAAAAAAAATTAGTCGAAACTAACAATGAGTCTTGGTTATGGATTTTTTTAATGAATAAATTGCTATACATATATAAATTTCAGTAGTTGAGCATATATAAAACTCTAATAAAATCTGTATAGAAGTGAATGTTGAACCTGCAATAAAACAGAGGAAGAAAAAATGCTCACATTTAAAAGAAAAATCTTAAGGAAAATCTTTGGACCTAATCAAGAGAAAAATAAGTAGAGAATTCTTTACAATAAAGAAATTTACAGGAAATATGGCAAATTTGACATTGTGAGAACTACAAAAAACCTCACGCGTCAGGTAGTAGGTCTATCTATAAAGCAGTGTTTCTCAAACTTTCAATTTTTGCGACGCAATATTCAATCATAATTTTCATTGTGTCCCCCTCCATGCAATAACAATGTATTGAATTAAATAATACTATACTTTGACTCTAAAGCTACAATTCAAATTTAATCTCTTAAGTACAATCGGCGTATATATACGTCTCGCTTAGTCAAAGCATTAAGTGCTCCGGACGTACACAAACAATTTTCCAAAGTACGATATTTTCTGTGCACTGCTATTCATAAAATTATTCCGAAGGCTTTGGAATGCAATGAAAAGTGTTTGAGTAGGATTTACTTATTTCAGAGGATTTGCTTATTTACTTTTGTCCCCCCTCTGATGTGGAAAACGGTAGCATTGGGGAGCGAATCACGTATCTTTTAATCGGAATTTAAGGGATTATTTATTAAAAACATTAAAAATTCTCAAGATAAGTGTTAACTTTGTATATAATTTAATGTATGACAAAAAAGCATATCGGATCAATGTCAGCTTGTTCTTAACTAAATATTGCTAAATTAATCATGAAACAAATTGCGCAGTACTGCTACATTTATAAGTGTTTTTGTCAGTGTAAATTTGTATTTATCATTTATTGTCTCAGAATATTTTTCTGTTTATTTACATTCTGTAAATAAATAATTGTTTTTATAAAACATTTTGTTCTTCTATAATCTTTTCAATAAGCCCGTGCCCCCCTCGTAGAGTTATCACGCCCCCTAGGGGGACGCGCCCCACAGTTTGAGAAATGCTGCTATACAGATATGCCGATGCTTTTCCTACCAAAAAAGTAATTTTGTGAATGATAGGGTCAACTGGAGAAGGATCAATGAGTTATAGCCTTGAACTGAAAACAGCTGTTGAACTTAAGATGAAGAAGGTATAAATATCAATTAAAATGTACACGTTAAAATTCCTTTCCAAAAGCGTTTATGAAATACAAGTTAAAAGTTACAAATTATGCATTTACAGAAATATGTCATTTAATATAAAAGCAATTATTATAACTTTTAACTTTGTTGCGTTAACAAAGTTTTAAAATCTTTGTTAAAGCAAATTTAATAATTCTTATAACCGATCTGATTTACGATAAACCATAATTTATATTTAGGTGCATTATTAAAACTACTTCATGCAAATGCTAGTGTTATCAAGCGTGAAATTCAGCAGAAACTAAGTCATCGCTAGAATTTGATAGTGAATAATCACTTTAATTACGTGAAGCAAAAAAATGAACAAATAGTATAAGTTTCCGTTTAATTTTTTCTCACTTTTTCAACGTCACATCCGGTAATCACGGAATAAAAATTCGAGTTGATTACATCTTGCGTGAAAATGATATTTTTGGAAGCATGTGGAAGCGAGAGAGAATAATGAAAAGATTAAAAAGAAGGGGGGAAAAGTTTGGAATGTGAAGAAAATGAGATTAAAAAACAAAGGAATAAAAAATTTAAAAAAAGAAACTATCGAAGAAGATTATCTTCAATGTTTTAAAGAGAAGCTCGTATGCAAAATAATTTTTGTTTGCCTTTTTCTTTTCGTAATTGATTTCCCTTTCAAAGATAATGCTGTCACTTTCACGGTTTAGTTTACTTTTGTTCTCCTTTTTTAATCAATGTGTACAATCTTTGTTAAAGCGAGCGGTGAGTCCACAGTGCTTTTAAAATTATTAACATTATATTTACCATTTTTTATCCTGTTAGAGTTATAAAGCTGACTAACATATAATGTTGTTTAAGTAACTGTCAGGTGTCAAAGATGCGAAGAGTTTCTACCAGGTTGTCAAAAGATAGTAAGATGTGTTAGTTTTATAGTAAGTCATATCATCCTCAATTATGTCAACTTTGATAAAACTTTTAAAAATTGAAATAAATTTTGCGTTTAATTTTGCTTTTAAACTATGTATTATCAGCTTTTATTTTTTTGAAAAGTTTTTCAGATAAATAAGAAACAGGAAGATGTTACTACTTTTTTAAAATTTTAAATATAAAAGATTTTCCTCAGATTAAGGACATACTGCATTCTTTATTCAAAGATTTTTTTTATTAAAAACGCTTTGATTTCGATTAATTTTTACTTATTTGCTGTATAGGATTATTTTCTTAAAAGCTCTTTTTTTTTGTAGATAAAAAAATTAAAATACTTCTTAAAAAACTACTTAACGTGGTGAATTTAAATGGTAAATTTGAATTATTCTTTTCGCTTCCAACAAATATTTAAACCTAACAATTATAAATCAGGTTATTCTATTTTAAAAATTATTTTAGATTTAATGCAACATTATTAGTTTTCAAATAGTGTTACTTTTCCTAAAAAAGAAGTCTCAGTTTAAGTTCAAAATAAACATTGGTTCATTAATAAATGAAATTGAATGCATATTCTAGCAAAACACGAAGAATAACTTTATTTCTTTAAATATTCCCTGCGAATCATAAATTTGTTCCTCAGATTTGTTAAATTATTCGGAAAAAAGAGCTAAATACTTAAATTTTAAGGACGTTATTGCATAGTTTTACTTTTCGTTCCATAAACATATGATATGACACGAAATAAGTATACACACATCTATAATAAATGTTTAAGATATAGAGAAAAAACTGAATTGTGCGAAATTTAAATACCCACAATTTAGACAAAATGAACTTTATATTTGTCAAAATAATGGCAGGATATGTTTTAAGTAATAAATTATATTAAGGAACATCTGCTTTATCATTAACAAGACTAAATATAATTTGTGATTATACGAACTATAACAAATTAGATTTCTAAGATATCATATCTTAAACAAATTATTTTCGTTAAAAGATCACCAGAAAATAAAGAAACCTATTTAAAAAAATATCAAAAATTCCTTTCTTTTAAAGAAAGTGTATGAAAAATATGTACAACTAATTGCAACACCAACAATAAAACAGACATTAAGTTTTGAATATCTATTTTCAATGTTATCAAATAACAACTTAAGTTATATGGTTTTATTATGTACATTTTTATACTTCCTACTGGATGATTTAAGTATTTTAGAGGGAAAGGAAATTACAAGACTGCAATTTAAAATGCCACAAAGAGTAAGCTAATTTAATTGAACTAAAAAGTTGAAGTACTACGCATTATCAATGTATCCGACTCCTTTCGGAAACGTGATTTTAAAAAAACGCATAAATGGATAATTCCCATGATATTTAGCGTCACTTAGATTAAAATACATGTATAAAATGATTTTAAGAACATTATGAAAAAAAAAACTTATTTAAATAAAATATTTTAGCAAAAAAATAAATGAGAATAATCTTTTTTCAAAACGTTCTCCTTTTATAAAAAATGTTTCTATAAAAATAATATTTTGCTTAGATAAAATAAAGATCTCTCTCCAGAGAGTCTGGACTAGGATTTTTGAAAAATTCACATTATATTCAGAGTTACCACCAATTGAAATAATTATCGACGTTTTTTTTCTTCAAAAATTTCTCCCCTCTTTTGTAGTAAAATATGGATAAGTCCATTTCTAAGTTGTATACTTCAGAAATTCTAGTCCAGTCCCTGTACAGAAGACTGAGCCAAATACAGGCAAAATATTGTTATAATAGAAGCATTTTTCATAAAAAGAAAATTTTCTGAAAATTGGTCATTTCTATGTTCACTTTTATCAATATATTAAACTTAAATAATTTTCTATTGTAATAATATTCTTAAAACACACAAATTTATATACGTTTTCTAATCTAAGTGACACTAAATATCATAAATATTATCCATTTATACGCTTTTGCAAAATCATGGTTCCGAACGTAGTCGTCTACCTTATAAGCACTTGGCAGCATTATAAATATTATGGGTTGTTAATTGCGCTAATATCATGAATCAAACATTGCATTCTTTCTTCAAGTAAATCTCTTTCGGAGTTTGAACCCTTACAACAATTGCCAGTCTTGGCTTTTATAAGCATCAAATATGTTTTAAGAAGGCTAAGGTCAAGCGATAAGACATAAAGTCATTTCCCGAACTTCGTTTCAGGGTCTATCTAAGACAAACTTTCCAAAAGACATCCATCAATGTCAGAGATGTGTCCTAAATCTATAGTATAGTTTCTTGCTAAGTTCGGAAGTTTCTGGGATCGTAATGTGTTTCGTATATTATTGAAGATTTCCGTGTTCCAAAATAAAAGAAATATACTTTGAAGTGGATTAAATTATTTGAAAAACTGGCGAAAAGTTCGTGAAGACATTTTAACGTAGATTGTTCTCTATAGTATTATTGATTGTGTAGTAATCCGTATGTTCTTGAATATATGAATTAATCAAACTTGAATTCACACCATATCTCTAATTAAACTTGCAGCGTTTTATTCCAATAGTATGCTGTATCCTGATTGTGTTCTTTTAGCTGTACGTAAAATACTATTTTATTTCGGTGTCCAACAATCAAGTAAAGAATTACAGGGATAAATATATATATAATATAAAAGTCTACACATTATACAAAGATCCAATTTAGGAAGTTTTAAAAGGCAGATATTTATATTATTGCCTTGCAGTTTTTAAAAAGTGTTCTTAATTTTGCGAGGTTTTCAAGTGGTGCCATATTTTTTAACAAAAATACATGGTTAAAAGTATACCCTCCGTTGCACCTAACGGCTTTGATTAGAGTAATATATATATATTCTCATGCATTTATTTTTTACGAGAAAATTTTGCCAATGGATGTTAGGTTAACATGTATTAATAAGAGTATTCTATAAATGAACTTACATTGAGATGACAGATTCACAGTATAATCTTCTTCGTAAGAAATATAAAATTAAGAAATAAAAAGGAACATAGTATTCGATTTATTAACAACCTTAAAGTGTATCGGATACAATGTTTTTGCCATATTTGTTTTGTTTTATCATCACTTTTTCTAACTTTTTTTTCCCATTTTTTTCTCTATTTTTTGTTGTCTTTTCTTGTCTCTAGTAACTAAAGAAAATGTTGTTTTCATACCAGGTAACATGAACTTAATCATTCCCTTTCAAAATGCTGGACATCGTTAACAAGACAAAAGAAGAGAGAGATAAGAAGAAATATATTTTATATATTTATTTTTTATTTGAAAGTCATTGATGTGACTTTTCACTACCATGTCCTAACCATAGTTTTAATCGAAACATGGGAATGGTGACAACCATTAATTATGATGCACTATTAAAATAAAAAAATTGCAATATAAATTGGCATTTGGACGGTAAAATGATAACTTACAAAAGTTACTTAGTTAAGAATATTAATTGAAATGACAGTTATAATCGCATCATGCCTGAGATCGAGATGTTTTTATTTATTTTTAAACGCAGATGCTAATGACAAAAAATGTATTGATTATTGGTATACCTAATCTTAAACAAATAAATTTTTCAAAACAGCCAAACATCTTTTGTGATTATTAACGGGAGTTGTTTTTATAAGAATACAACAAACTTTTATATACATGCAATTTTACAAAATGACGTTTTAAAATAGTTAAACAGAATTAGTGAAGGATGCAAAGTAAGATATACCGACGTATTATTCCATTTATGTAATTCAGAGTGTCTCAATTAACAGTACACATTGTAGAAAGCAATAAATCATTATTAGAGGAGAAAATATTCAAATATTCCTCATTAGGAGGCATTAAAACGCTAGAGGATGCTTCAAGTAAACCAGTGTTCCTCAACCTGTAGGGCACGACCCCCTAGAGGGGCGTGATAACCCTATATTGAACGGGGACCGAATATATTGAAAAGTTGGAAACAAAATAATATTTTTTAAAATATATGTACTGAAAGGAAGTAAAACCAAACAATTAGTAGAAATGTGTTGGTGTATTTTTCCAATATACGGTGATCTCTCCAACGACATCATGCAACCTGTGTTAGTGTTGATGTGTGTGGTCCCAATTTGAAACTTTTTTGGTAAGAGGTTAAGTTTTTTATTTTCATGAATGAAGCTTTTTTCTCAAAAAACTTGCATTGATGTCTTTTTATTTTGTCTCTAACAATTTTTTAAAAATATTTTCATTAAATCATCACGTATCAATCTCGAATTGCTTACAGCTTGAGTCCCA
The DNA here is from genome assembly GCA_019973935.1 of Trichonephila clavipes. Classification (NCBI taxonomy): domain Eukaryota; kingdom Metazoa; phylum Arthropoda; class Arachnida; order Araneae; family Nephilidae; genus Trichonephila; species Trichonephila clavipes. The sequence goes on from BMAU01016845.1 coordinate 307,384, forward strand.
GCTACAAATTATATGTAGAATTGTGCTTTTCTAGTTGTGTTCTGTCACACCCCCTAAATATTAGATATATTATGTGTGAGCTTGGAAACTTATATAATAAGCCTCCTGATGCATTTGTATGTACATTATTGTTATTAAAATATGTTGTTTTGTAGATAAATGCCTTTTTTCCCTCGATTAAATTCATTACTTTGTCTTGCTGAAGAGGATAATTGAAATGTGTTTTAAAAATATGCTCATTAACCAATTATCATTTACTTGCATACATATAAAATAACAGATGTTACTGTTAAACAATAATTATTCAACATGAAAATCAAAGTCTTATCGGTATATTTTATAGAAATACAAAAAGTTACTTATACCAACGAAAGATACTGATTCAAAAAATCTTCAAAACTCACAAATAATTACAGATTGTATATATTTAATGTTAAGCAAGATATAGTTTCATTTTTATCAGAAAAAGTTAAAATTTTTGATCAAGTAAACAAATTAAAATATTTATATTTTTTTTAAATGTATCATATAATTCTTTGAAAAAGTAATAAAACGAAATTACTTACTTACAAATCTATAGTTCACTTAAACATTGATTTAGAAATCCCATTGTAACTTGTTTCTCATCTAAATTTATGAAAGAAAACCAAAATATAAAAAGAACATTAAAAGTAATTTATTTCAAAAATTATATATTTAGAACATTTAAGAAAGTAATTTTTTTTTTCTAAAAACGAAAGCAATTAGTTCCATTGGGAAATAATACACTTTCAGTATATTAAAAGAAAAAAAAATGTTTTGATGGTTTAAAAAAGGTGTACCTCATTATAGTTAACTAGATTTTTAAAATATCTTTGCTTCATCTAAATAATATACGTATGTTACAAAATCTAATGAGGAGGATCTGAAGTTTATCCCTAGAGTTAGTGTAGAAAAACATTCGGGAAAAAAGAAAGAACTTCGAAACAAAATTTATTCTGCTTAAATACATTTTTTAATAATTTTTGAATATTTATTCCAATATTTGCTTTCATCAAAGAAATCAATTAGTTTCTGGATAAAGTTTCTTATAATCAAGAAACTATTTTTTCTACTTTACAAATAAATAAAAAACCAATTAATAAAATATGAAATCATCGAAATGAATGAAAAATATACTTCATGTCAATGTAAGATATAATTACAAAAAAGCCCCCTTGAGAATGTTTTCGTAGCCAGTGGAGTTATTAGAAAATATTAAATTGCATTTCTTGTTTTATTATATGTATACTTGCTTATGAAGAAAGATATATGAAAAATAGAACTATTTGAAGTATGTATTTAAATGTTTTAAAACTATTTTTTATGTATCAGTATTACAATTTTTGTAAATTTCGAAGATTTGGTAGACTTGTAATTCTAGAAAAGAAACATTATGCTTTTGTAAACAATGATGAAACTTGAGTTTAAGGGGTCACAGGGGTGTTAATCTTCTATTTTTTCGAATTTTCGAAAAAAATATATGTTGTTTCTCATTTTCTTTTGAACATTTTGATACCAACCACGTGATAGTACTATAAAAACTTCGAAAGTTATTCGAAAAATTCCAAACAGCAATTTAGTAATAACAATGTTTAAATGGCTACATGCCACACACACTTATTTTTGATTTCCGCATACGTTTTATTTTTCTGTTTTTAAAAAGCCTCATGAAATATTTTAAACACTTGCTTAATTGAGAAGGAAGCTTGCAACTCAACACACACTTTTTAATGTGTTTTGATTCTGTTTTGGTAATGCTAGCACGTTTGTTTGAAATGACTTATCGAAATTCAAAACAGCGTTGTTTAAAACCGTTTATCAAAAATGAAAATTCTCGATTGAAATGGAAAATACTCATCGTAGACCTTCGTCCTAAGAAAAGAAGATTTAGAGGGAACCAAATCATGAAGGTATGTTCTCATATGTTGCAGAAAGGAGAGATAAAAATGTGTGCTTCCAGTAATAAAATCTCAGGATATCAGACTTCATTAAAGTCAAATCTTGTTAAGGTAAGTGAAAACTTCAAAGGATATCGTATTTTTGATTTTATTTCAACTTTTAGCTCTATTTTATCAGTATCATGTTGTTTAAAATGTCATAAACCATTAAAAATTAATGAAAAGTCCACTCGTGGTTTATGTTCGAATTTTGAAATACGTTGTAAAAACTGGGAGTGTTTGTACTTTTTCAAGCTGTGAAAACACTGGGAATAAAAATAATGCTCCAGAAATTAACAGAAGATCTATTTTAGCAATGAGATGCATAGGCCAAGGTTTAGAGTCATTAAAAACCTTTTGTGCTGTAATGAGTCTTCCTAATCCTGTTGCACAAAAATCACATGATGTTATTAATAATAAACTTTCACGTGTTATGAAGGAAGTCGCTGAAGAAAGCATGAAAATGGCAGCTGTCGAAGAATATTCTTCGTCACCTGATAACCTTTAACGGTAAGTGGTGATGGTACCTGGAAGACGAGAGGACATTCATCGTTGATCGGAGTATGTACTGTAATAGGGGCCGAAACAGGTAAGGTTTTGATAGGGAAGTGTTGTCCTCATTTTGCAAAGGATGCGACAGTTATAAAGGGGTAAAATTTGGTATCAAGTACAATAAAAATGGCAAAGAGCGCATAAGATTTCATGTAGAAAAAAATTATTCTGGCTCTGCTGGTAAGATGGAGGTTGACGGGATGTTAAGGATTTTTAATCGATCAGAAAAGCTTCACAACCTGAAATATTCGAACTACATAAGAGATGGCGACACAAAAACATTCAATGCCCTTTCTGAAAACAAGCCATACGGCGATGACTATCTTATTCAGAAAATAGAATGTGTAGGCCATGTGCAAAAGAGAATGGGTACAAGACTTATGAAGCTTAAATTAGTATATAGTAAAAAGGAATTATCTGATGGTAAAACTATTGGCGGTAAAGGTAGGTTAACAGATAGTTTGATAAACTTGCGCATTACTATGGTAATGCTATTCGATGCAATTCTACTAGTGTAAAGGAAATGCGGAAAGCCATTTGGGCTGTTTGGGGTCATTCTTGCAGCACTGATGATGAACCGATACACTGGTTTTGTCCTACAAATCCAAATACATGGTGTAAGTATAATGCCGCAATTAATAATAATTTACAAAATTATAAACACAAACCCTCAGTTGCTAAAGCTGTTCAAGATGTAATTAAGCCTGTATTTGCAGACTTATCTCATCCGGCACTCCTGAAGAAATGTTTAGGAGGTAAGGGTTGAATCCTAGGAGGACCCACTTTTGGTCGCCAAATTTTTTGTCGCCAAATTTTGAGCGATAAAGGTTACAATATGGTAACCCTTCCATTTCATCCAAAAATTTGGATTTTCAAATCACCTAAAAAATGGCAACCCTAAAAAAGTACAACGTTTTTCGCCTTTTCCGAAAAAACGTCATTTTGACATTTGAGAAGGTTTGCTCTCCACCGGTTGTTGTTAAGAATGGTGTGTGAAAGGAAATTAATTGAAAGTGAGGCTACGACAGGTTTCTTTGTGCTCCTGGGCACAAAGGGGAAGAAAGAGACATTAGAATGGTGTATGAAAGCTAATTTAATTGCTTCTCGTTATGAATGTCCGAGGTTTAAAAAAATATGCGTTTGTAAGAACGAAAGGGAACGGTTGACGGCTACGAATGGCGTTGCCGCAACCAGTCGAAAGATAATCGCCACGACGTTCGGAGTGTGAGAAAGGGCACTTGGTTTAGCGAAAGCAAACTTGCTATAATAATTATCTTGCGTTTGACCAGATATTGGTTTGGCAAGAGCATGAATGCGATCGTGGTAAATGACTTGAAAGTTAATAAGAACAGGTCACAAGTTGGTGGATGACAATTTTCATGAATTCCTTGCATCGATCGCAAGGGTGTATCCACCAACGGAACATGACGAAATGCAAGCGTAAGATAAGTGCATTTTAAATTTTTTTAAAATGATTGATTTCATGTATTTCTTAGATTTTATATTTGCGAAACGCCCCTTTCGTCCTCTTTTAAAAATGTAAATCATGTTGTACACACTGGTTTTAGAATGCTTTTTTAAAATGAATTTCATTGCTTTCTCCGTTTTTTTCTTTATATAATGATTAATTTAATGTATTTATTCGTTTTCATCTTTGCGAAACGCCCATTTCATCCCCCGCTGACGCATGCGCTTCCCAAGAGTTTTTCGTCATTGACGCCTTTTTGAAAACCTTCAATTTGGCGCTTTTTGGCGAAAAATTTTTGGCGCCAAAAACAGCAGTGGGTACTCCTAGGATTTTACCGGAGGGAAGACACAGAATCCTAATGAAAGTTTAAATTCATTAATTTGGAAGTTTTGTCCTAAGACGATTGGTTCTAGGCTTCAGATTGCAGAGATTGCTGCAAATCTAGAAACCAGTGTTTTTAATGATGGAAATCAAATACTTATTACTATTTTAGAGAAATTTGGCTTGAAAATTAACAGAAATGTTTGTGTGCCCCTGGCTGAACGTGACAATCGTCGAATCTTTACGTCAAGACAGAGGCTGTTATAATGATCTTTTGAAGCTCGCAGAGCCAAGAAAATTAAAAAGAGTAAAGAAATTGAGCTGTTTCAGGAACAGGAAGGTATATATTTTTATCCTGTAGAATTTTAGCGTGTAAGTTTTAGGATTTATTTTCTCAAATTCAATTTTAAAACTTTAAAGCCCTTTTTCTCAGTTTGTGTTTTTTTCAATTACGCGCATTGCGTTTCAAAACTATCATACTTTGATGTATAAAACTTTACAGAATTATAAATTCTATCATAATCTTCAAATCCTAGCTATTTATAGTATTATAAATTTTTAATTTTTTGAAATATTTCAACAAAATTGAATTTTTAAAAAAAAAAAATTTTAAAAATGTATTTTTTTATTTTTAAAAATATTATTTTTTATTTTATTTTTATAAGATAAGCTAGCATGTAATAAGGATATATTTGACTTTATAAATCAACTTATTGCTAGTAATTAGAATTATTATTGCAGAAAATATCATGCGCGTCGTAAAACTCACTATTTGTTTCTTACAAAAAATTTTCTTATTTTTATGTGCTTATTATTTTTAAAATTATGATTATATTTTAGATATTTTATACTTTTTTGAAACTTTATTCCTTTATAAGAAATGTGTAAAAGAATCAAATTATTTCATTTTAATCTGAAAGAATTATTTCTAGTCGAAAATTGTTTGTATTTTGTGCTCTCGAAACATTTTCAACACCCCTGTGACCCCTTAATAATAGTATAATGATATCCCTTTTGAGGCCTTGACTATCTATATGGATAGCAGCAAATGTGAAGATGGTAGAGCAGGAAAGAGGGTCTTCAACAACAACTATGAGTGGGGAAATAAATTTAGTACTCTACAACCTAAGTTTTGCTGTGTTTTCAAATCAGAAATAATAGCTTTTGGTAAGGTTATGTAGTGTACCGTTACTACCGATAAATGCTATATTTGGATGTTAACTGCTAATAGCAGTGCTGCACAATATCTAAAGAATTGGCCGACAATTTAAAAAACCTAACCAGGATATTCTAGTACTTCTCTCTGTACTTGGTCATAGCGAATCAGTATGCCTCCAGTGGATTCCTTCCCAAATTAGGGTGTACGCAGTGCCGGTTTGTCCTTTGGGTGCATGAAGCTCTAGGGGTTAAGCAGGGCCCAGATAAGCTGGACTTAACCAGATTTTCTGTTTATAAATTTCAATCATCCAGTGCAAGGGGGCCTGTAGATCTTCCACGCCCAGGACCCGGAACGAGCTTAAATCGGGTCTGGGTGTACGATAACAAGACTGCAGATACATTTTCTAGAAATGGGCATGATGTTTGAATGATAAACTCTACACATCTAACGCCCATTTCGAAATCTACGCCCTTCATGAAAGTAAATTACTCTCCACGTGGTGCATCCCGCCATATTGTAACTGGTATTCAGCTAGTCCCCCAGGACTATCTCTATCGTACAATGACCCTGTGGATTTGCAATTTAGCGAGATTTAGGAGTGAAGGTTTGAGACCTATGCAATTTCAGAATGGTGAAAGGATTTTTCCTCCGTGTTCCTGTCCTATTTCTGACAGTCCTTCTCATATTCTTTCTTGTTTAGAGGTGATTTGAAGGAATTTGTTGGCTGAGCAGGAGAGGATTTTCGAGCAACTCATGTGATGAGGTCTTTTGGATTCGGTGTAGGCTTCCTTACACCAGTGAGATAAGCAATTACAAACTTTAGTTTCCTCTTTCCATATTATTGCAATTCGAGCATGCATAATTGTAAACACAAATATACTGATGTTGTAACAAATTACTGGAGATTGTTGGTGTTTGGAGGTTCAAGCAAACATAAGTCATAGCAAGTTCCGAATTCAATTTTATTTATCCATTTTTCTTAATCAAGACAAAAAAAGGCAGGAAATGCACTTAGTAAATAATTGGAAGAGGAATCGCACGCCTTAAGTCTATTAACATAAAAATATAATTTACTCAACTTATACTCTTGGAGCTCCCTTGACTTCTACAAGCTAGAACTCACTGTAAATAACTTTATTAATTGCACAACATCTGCACATAAACATAGTTAACAATTTTGATCACTTTTAAACTCCAATTATCGACTATCCAACGACTAACTTAGCACATCTAAATACCAACGCTTAAATAGAGCAACACATTTAAATAAATCAAGTATTCTTCTTTGAAAGAAAGTTTTCAACAGCACTTACAGTTAAAAAGATTAATTTTACCCCATAAGGATTATTTGAAGGATTATTAACGGATGGACCCGTTACAATGAAAAATAATGTCATTTAAATTACAATGTTTTATTAATTATGTTGGTCATAATATATATCAAATAATATCATGAATACATAGATTCGAATGTCTGAATATATGCTTAAGACAAATTGTAGGACAAAAAAATGGCAACTGAAACGAAGCACATTCAAACGCACACACACACAAAATAAACTACATAAAATTCTTAAAAAACATATTCAAAGAATGAAAAAACTAATTAATTCAATGAACAAAAAACAAAATACCGTTTCAAAAATAATTGAAACATCAATGATAATGATATGACATATTTAGTATTAATAAAGACACTAAGAACAAATCTAGACTCGAGACGAATTTAATATACGAGTATCTTAAATGAGTATAAGTGAAGGTCAATTAACAATATAAATGATCCCATTATTTCTGTGCCATCCTTATAATGCATAATTTTACTAAGAACTCTCACAAAAAAATTGCGACAGTTTTAATTCATATTTTATTTATAGCCCTATAAAATTTGTGTCAATTTGATGGCTCACTTAACATAGGTAATTGCCTTCTAAAAATAATCTTCTCATTTCTGATATCATTTTTTCGCGATACATTTCTTCATAAAATTAGCTTACATTATAAATTTTTCAAAATTTTGCTTGAAGGTTTTTAGATATAATAAATGATTATCCTAACGTGAAATGAATGCATGAAATATTTCATAAAATTTCTGCTCAATATTATTTTAAAACGTTTGTTACACTTACTGCAAGCACAAATTATGAAGAATAGTGAACAGCAAGATGACAATATTTATGTAAAATTCAAATTATTGAATATTGATATATATTGAAATTAGCCATATCGTAAAACTTGAAAATCCAACATTTCACGCACGCCACTCATGCAGTACCAGAAATGTTCAAGGTAAGACTTATAACCGGATGTATCTGAGGCTAAATGGGTCATACATTAGTTTATGGTTAGTTTTTAAGAGATTTTACAGGATGCTCTATATTGAGTATCGTTCCACCGAATTTCAATCCTGCACTCAGCACCTTCTGTGAAAAATTATTTTGTTTTGCTTTAGAAAATATATTAGAATTATATATTAAGAGTTTCCGAGAGAGAGAGGAATGAAAGTGTCGTCCAGAATTTTGCATTTTTCGAAACTCATATTCAATAACTAAAATGATTATTTCATCAATGCTAAACTTATTTAATTTATTTCAATTAATTTATCAGACCATTCATTTATAAAAAAATATACATATTAATTTCCTATTTCATAATAAATATGAAAAGAACACACACACACACACACACACACACACATATATATATATATATATATATATATATATATATATATATATATATATATATACAGAGCATGATAAACATAAGCGTTTTTCGATAGAAAACAAGCACTTATCATTGATGGGAAGAACCTAATGTTAGTTATCAATAATAGTTAGTAACATCATCGCTTAAAAACGTTGTGTTCTTATGTTTCTCAAGAGTAATATGAAGGAGAAATGCTTATCGGTACATAAAAAATACCGTGATGTAAGAAAACTACAACTCCAATATCATTTCGAGAGCAATCATAGCGATAAAATATAGCTTCTCTAGCAAGAGGAGCGATACTTAGGATTTTCATGTTTATAGTAAGATGTGATTGATGCTCGGAACTTATTCCCTTGATCCAGATCATTACGAAGAGGGACGAGATGTATCTCGAATTTATATTGCAAGATCAATTTAAAAAATTATCTAAAGAAAAAAAAGTATAAAATTGAGTATCGTGTGTGTTTTGTTGGACTAGATATTAATATCAAAAGAAAAAACAAAATGGTGTTTTTTTTATTATTTACAATTTATATGAAGATAATTTATTTTAGTCCTACCAAACAAGTCATACAAATATTTTAATAAATATTGAAAACATTTATTACTACTTGTATATCTTACAGTTGAAATGGTACATATAAGTACATTGCAAAAATTCATCTGATTACATTTCGTACTATTTTTTAAACACATTTTCCTAGCATTTGCATTTTAAATCTGATTCGGTTGACATCAGTAATATTTTTAATGAAATGTTATCGATTCTGTATGTTAAAAATATTTTTTTCAATAAATTATTCTCTTTTAACCCTCTTTGTGATACTTTAGTTTATCTTGTATTCTTCAAAGTAATCGTTTACTAAGTGTTATGAAAGGCTCTTATTTATTAATATTAAATAAGAGTCGTGTTATCTTGACTATGCAGTGGGACAATAATTATTTGAGCATAACTTTATCAAGTAAATTACTATTTACAGTTTCTCAAGTGTTATATTTAAATTAAAACGTCAAATATATATATAAATTTTTCTTGGAGTTTCACGTAGTACTGATGTTTGATCACTGCTTTTTAGATAGACTATTCTGAAGAGGTAAATAAGAAAGCTAAAAATGTTTAAAATAATTCATCCATCACATTTATAATGCACAAATGACGAAGGAGATCAAAGTTGTTAATTTTTTAATATCACTTATTAAGCTACAACTTATTAAAGCAGCATTTCTCAAACTGTGGGGCATTTCTCCCTAGGGGACATGATAAATGTACGAAGGGGACGCGAGCTTATTGAAAAATCAAAAAAGATTATTTGAAGAAAATTAATTATTTACTGAAAATAAACAAAATACATTCTGATATAATAAGAAATAAAATTTATATTTACACTGATATCAAACACCTATAAATGTACCAGTGCACACTACACAATGCCTTTTTTACAATTAATTTAACGATAGTAAGTTTAGACCAAATTTAATAATTACGGTGATCCCATAGGCTTGTAATATATATAATTATATAAACACAAATTAACACTTATCTTGATAATTTGTAAGGTTTATACATAATACCATACCTGCCGATTAAGATTTACGCGATTGGCTCCCCAATGCCTTCTTTTTTCCCGTAGGCGCGCGTATGTGATGTATTGTGGAGGAGAAAAGGAGTAAATATACATACAAGGAATTCCTTCGCAAACACTGAGAAATATTCTTTTATTGCATTCCAAGGCCTTCAGAATAATTTTATAGATAGCATTGCCTAGAAAAGATTACACTTCGGATAGATGTATATGTACGTGCGTGGCATTTAGCGCACCGGTTGAGCGAAAGGTATATGTACGCGATGGCACTTTAGAAGTTAAAGTCATATGGTAGCTTTAGCCTCAAAGTGTAGTATTATTGAATTCTATCTATTTACATTTGTATGGAAAAGAAGGGGCGAGATGAAAATTATGATTGATTATTAGGTCGCATGTATTGAAAGTTTGAGAAGCACTGGATTAAAGATATAAAAGCATTAAAAAATTTCGAAAATAAATATCCTAATTATAAGATTGAAAGATTATTAGTGGCACAAAAATAACGCTTCGGGTAAAAGCTAAATTAAATTTGATGTCAAAAGACAGACGTATAGAATTCGTCAATTCCATGCATTAACTGCTTTTTTAAAAAATATGTATGGTTAACTTGTATAATAAAGAGAACATCGCATAGAATACATTAAATATGTGCATATATATATCAGTGATTTTTGTAAAAAAGATGAAATTATTCAAGTGTATATAAAAAAAGATACATAAATCTATGAAAAAATAACAATACAAACACTGAATGAAATTACAATAGAATAACGGATAAAAATAAAGGGAATATTTGTTAAAAATTATTGTTTCTATGCAGGCAGTGTTTATAAGTTAAACTCCGTAGCGCAGCAGCCCATGAGGAACAAACCCCACTGTGTCCAACTCAGTTTTTATCACCTTGAACGCTGAGGTCCATGAGCAGATGTTCCGGTCAGATGGTCAGTCTGATGCAAAACCTCCATGGTTTAGTTCCTAAGCAAGCTTGGTACTCATTTATGGACCCAATGCAGTGATAAAAGACTGAGTTGACCTTACCCAGCCAAGGATTTTATACCTGGATCTATGGTGTGTAAGTGCGGTATGCTACCACTCAGACACTAGGCTTCATATGCGGTGTTTATACTGAATAAAAGTATACAGGGTTAGCATAAACGAATCATTCGTTTTGAAAAGCAATATTTTCGAAAATATTACACGTACACACGTGAGAGATTTATGAAACATTTCCAAACTCATCATCAAGTTTGTATTGTTTATTCCACCCACTCTTTCAATTGCACATCCCATTCCGTATCTACCTAAGGGATGAAGTTTCCCATCTCTGGATTGGGCGTATTGGTGAATATGACCCAGCTTTTCCCCTGGCCTGCCAGATCTCCTGATGTAACTCCCTGCGACTTTTTAAGAGGTACTCCCACTACCGTAAGCCTTAAATCTAACTGAAAAAATGCATCACTGCTACTGTGCTGAAAACTGACAGAACTATGCAACAAAATGTATAGAATGAGCTTGATTATCAACCGGAAGTGTGTAGCGCCGTCAAAATGGCACCTTTTGAACATTTGTTGAAAGTGTTTGAAATTGGTGCGTTTGTGGCTTTTTTTCATATATCTTTCACGTGTGTATGTTCAATACTTTTAAAATGTAGCATTTTTAAAATGAATAAATTATTTATAATAACCTGTATAAAAAAACTGAATGTTTTTCAGACATCTATAAGTTACCAAAAAGTTTTCCAAAAAAATAATTACGAGATTATTTCAAAAATGTTATTAAATGATATAAACATAATGAGAAAAGCTTATATCTTGTAGAACATCTCAGACTCTCATGAAATAATAGTATTTACTTGAACGAGTGAAATGTACCTGAACAAAAATATATTAGTACAAACGTATATATTGGTACTAACGTGGACTAATTTCGTGAAACAAAAAACCACCAAATGCAGCAATATACGCATAATGGTTGAAATCTTTCCCTCGCATGTTCGAAGACAATCATCAGGATGGAAGAATTTAGTCACGTGTTTTAAACGACAATGTCTTTTTGTTGGGTGACATTAGTCGATGGTATAATACTTAAGTACCGTTATACTTTTGTGAAATTAAGAGCACCTGGTACCCCAAAAATTACCGACCCAATGCTTTTTTATTTAATCTTATTCTTTTCATTATTATCTTTCGATTGATATATTATTTGTGCAAGTCGGAAAGTTAGAAGTTGAATAAAACTTCATTTGAAAACAAATTAGGCTATTCGGTGACGATACCTTTTAAAAAAAAGCGTTATGATAAAAAAATTATTTTATAAAGAGAAATAATAACTATAAAAAAGGATATGTAATATATAAAGCAGAATATTTCTCTGATGCAATACAATAATGTAATTTTTCTTTGTCAAATGTGTGCTTGTAAAACTTTTTGAATTAAGGCATTTTATATTAATAATTTCATAATTTTAGTTCTTATTACTGATATTTTTTCATACAAATGTAATACTTCAATATTATGTGAAGAAAAAAAAACTAAACTTTCTGTCGTGACAGAAAATCATTTTTTTTAACATTTTTCTTGAATTTTCTTGTGGGCAATTAATACTTTCTTAAAATTGATCATTTATGAAAATGCATGGGTTGAAAAATAGGAAAATGCACAATAATGTTAAAGAAAAATATATAACTAATACAGTGCTTCTCAAATTTTCAATACTGGCGACCCACTTTTCGATCATAACTTTTATCGCGCCCACCTCCCTTATACAATAATAATGTATTGAATGCAATAATAATTCACTTTTTGACGCTAAAGCTACAAAACGATCTTGATTATAAACCGTACAAACTAATAATATAAGTATATTAACTTTTATAAATGTAACTTTTAAGTAATATGTATTTTATTTTTTTCTCGAATTTTTAAATTGGAACAGATTGCAAAATGCGGTAGCTGCTTTCAAGACAAAATATAGATCCCAGCCAAATATAGAAAATGTACTCAGAGTGTCGATTTCTAATCGTAAGCCTTCCTTTGAAAAACTTTCATCTGCAAGACAAGCCCATGGAAGTAGCTAATACTTATTAAACTTGCTCTTAATTTAGTATTAATAAATTAGTTATAAAATACCTTGTGCAGCACTGATGCATAAATATTATAGTCTGAAGTACCCGCTCATCGAACGAGTTAATTTTTTTAAAAATTAAAACATTCTTGATAAACAGCTGAATTGTCAGGAGAGTAAACCCTAATGCTCGACATGTTTACGAAAATGTAAAATAATATTTCACAATGAATGCTCATATTATAATTAGTTTTAAGCGAACTGTAATTTTCAGCCTCACAGAATTAGCTATTAGAATTAATGTTAAACAATGAAAAAAATATAAAATTCCAATGAAGAATAATAGTGTTATTTTTAATATTTAAAGCGAGAAGACTTCAAAATATTTTATCCCGGGTGAAGACACACACTTGATACTAGCGTTAATGGTCACGCCGGGTGATTTTGATTGACCCCAATCATTTTTTTATAATTATTTTATTGTACACGATACAAATTGTGATTCCAGTGAATAATTTAATTAAGAGAAATTAAACTTACCTACTTTCATAGACTTTTCCATTTTTCTTTGGTTACCAATAAACAGTTTTCCAGAATTACCGATTTCCTGATCTGTGTGTCCCGCGTGAACACATCCGGATTAAAAGTGTATTCATTATGATAATATGCATGTCACTGCTGAAAAAAATTGTGTAAAACGTTTTTCATTATGCTTTATATGTTTGAATATACTCATAAAAATAAGTCTTGGCCAAGCAATCATTCAAAAAGTGCTCACCGTAGTTTTCCAAATATCATAAAACTCTTTTGCATGGAAAAAAGCGCAACAGAGAAATGCATAACTTACAACTTCCCTAAATGAGAAACAAGCACATAACAGAGGGGACATATATAATAGAACAAAAATTTAGAAGATCAAACAGATTATCAGCAGAAATCAGATTACACCTATGATATACAATATTTCAAAAATAATCGGTGATGATTTTTTTATGTTCCTAATTTATTTTGATTCTGAGTCTGCGATTTGCTTTTTCTCTGAAAGAGTAGTTAGGTTTAAAAAGAAAACGTAATAAAAATCTCTCATCATAGGATTACAGCAAATCGAATAAAAGTTACTTTTATTTGATTATAAAATTAAAGATAGCTAATTAGGTATTGAAAAAGTTTTTATTTTTGATGACTTAATATCGCGCGCGCCTATAAATTATACCAGAGTAAAAGTGCATCTTTTATTATGTCTGAAAGTATTTTGTTTAACTCATTCCCAGAAAATTAATTATTTTTTAAATCTTTTATTTTTGGTATTCTTACGCAGCCCCCTGAAAGTATTTTGTTTAATTCATTCGTAAATCTCTTAGGTTATCTTACGCCCCCCTCCCCCAGGGTTTGAGAAACACTGAACTAATAAACTTTAAAGTGGTATTTTAAGTTTATTTCAGCTTATTACAATTTTTTTCAGAGTTATAAACTCTAAAGTGGTTTTTCTCAGTTTTTGTTTTTCGAAACATTAGTGCATTCAGAATGCTACTCCTTCCACAAATATTTACCAATCACTTCCATTTTTTCCTGTGTGTTGCATATAAAACATGTAACAAAATTAGAGATTCATTTTGCTGTAACTAAAATGTAAGAGATATTGGCTTTTTCGTTGATTTTTAGCATTTTGCATATCAAACTTTTATTTTTTTCTCTCAAAAATGAATTAAGTTATTGTAAAATCGATTCCAAAAGTTGTTTATAATACCTGTAAGAATATTACAAACACAATTCTGGTCAAAAAATCTATAAATACAAAAGGAGTAAGATTTTAAAATTTTCCACATTTTCTTCAAACACACACATTCAAAAAAAAATTTAATTTTGATGATTGTGTGAATAATATGTGAAGAATTTCATCACGTATCATTTTCTTGAATAGAAATATTATATCAAATGTTAAAATATAATTTTTAAATACTTAAAGAAAAAATGTAGTTCAAAGAGGGTACCAAGTCCTCTTAAGCAGACAAATTCAAGAAACACCTGACACCCTGATATATATATGGTTGTGTGTGCGTGTGTATACATATAATATGAATATCTTTTTAACCTCTTAAGAACTTATATTAATCACAAATACCTTAATCGTCTTGATACTTCTAATTCTAAATCCACCACACAACAATAGGATTTCAAAGTCAGCAGGTTAGTGGTTGCTGTAAATATTATATTACAATACTCTTCTCACAGTTTACATTTTTCCACACACATCTTCAACATATTACATATTTTAAATTTTCTACGTTTTTGACAACCAAGCAAATTAGAGCCTAGCAAATTTACATTTTTGACAAACAACCAATTCATAGCCTACCAAATTTGATTGGCTTCTCTCTCTCTTGGTATCTATCAATGCTGGCTAGTTTAAAAGATGCGTTTATGTATATTCATGTTTTTTAACTCAGTAAATAATAGATTTCCATTAATTTCAAGACTCTTGGCTCTCTTGGAAAAAGCTCTGTGAGTAGAAATTTTGTAAAATTATTTTTTGAAAAATACTTTTCTTCCGCAATTGTTTAAGGAATTTTCTGCTTTAAGATTTTAGAAGAATTTGTTGCAGAATAGGAGTCACAGTGATTTTATCAAACTTTATGTGAGTTTTTATATACTTTGAATTTTTATTTATTTGATTTGATTTTTCCTATCGAGATGCAAAGAGAGAAGGTTGGCGCTTTGAAACTAGTTTAACCCCACTTATTCGACCCTAAGTCCGAAATTGCTTTTTAAAATAGCTAGGTTCCTTTTTGTAGTTGCTTTTTTGTATTTTTCTATCAATTCGATCGTCATGTTTTGCTTTTATACTTTTATTACGCTATTTCTTGTCATGTTCTTTATCCATTATTTCTTGTTTTTGATATATTATATAAATTTCTTCCACATATACTCGCTAATCATTCTCTTAGACTTTACTTGTAGATTTAAGTATTAGATCACACTCAGTAAGTTTAGACATTATTCCTTATTAATTAATTGAATTATGTGACATCATTTATGATGAAAATCTATTGTTTTATTTACGAAATCTAATTTCAAGAGAAAAATAAATTCCACGGCCAAATCGAATATGTACAAAATACAATTATATTTTAATTTAAAATAAAATAAAATTGTTATTCGCAAAGCAAACCAAATATTTAACCTATCTTTTAGTTAAACAATTTAAAGAATTCGTCATCACAAGATTAAGAAATAAAAATTATATTGTTCAAATTATTAGAACAGAAAATTCTTATGTAAGAAGTATCAAGAAACATGTGTGTGTGTGAAACGCATGTATTGCATTAGTGCTGCTTACTTTCAGTGTGAAAATCTCCAAAAGGTAGTTGTTGATCTCATTACGAAACTCTTAACTATATATATATATAAAAGGAATATATATATATATATATATATATATACGTTTTTCTTTTTAAGTACCGCTTTAAGTCCCTTTGATCTTTATTTAAAAAAATTCATTAAGCTTCTTTAAACTTCCCTTTTCAGTGTGTGTTAAAGCTATTCTTTCACCCATTTTAAGATCTGTTACCATTTTTCTAGTCATTTGATAAAGAAAGTGCTATCTAAAGTAAAAATAAAATTGTGGTAGAGTACTTTAGTTAACTTTTAAATGTTCATACATTTGGACCTTACTTCTCTTAAATTAATATTAAAATAACCGATAAATTGAAATATTTGCGATAATATTTATACGTATAACTCTAAATAGACAAAACTTCTGAATATGCTACCACTTATTAATTTCGTTAATAATAAATATGGCAAAAATATGTTATTATACCTTTTTTAGCTTTTTTAAAATTGTATTTATGGTGGATAAATAATATATAATTGCAAATTTCAATTAAATTATTTTTTTCATAATTTTTGCATTACTTGAGTTTTGCATTTCTATATGAGCTTCAACACAATTTATAATTAACGCATTGGAAATAAATTTTAAAAAAGGAAACTGCTATTATTTTTAAAATAAATAAAAATTGATAAAGTTTTAAAATATCATCAAACTTATTTTTGTTTACCAAATAATTGTTAAATAAAGTAAAACATATTTAATTGTTGTTTTCCATACTTTTCGAAGCATTCCGTTACCTTGATGTTTGATTTGGAGAATTATTTACAAAAAAATGCTCATAGAAATAATAAATTGCATATATATTACATAACAAAGATTATTTAATTTAATTTATTTTAGAGTTCCTTAAAAAATTATACAATTCATTATAAATTCCGATAAAGCAAGTTTGATGTACCTTTCCTTAACAGCAATTTGGGAAAAATTTGAAGATTGCAGAACAAGCTGATATTCTCCTTCCCCTCCTCTTTATATTTTATAAATATATATCATCATACGTTTTCAGTTTTTGTATTGTATAGTTACTTCACAATGTCATTCAACAGTTATTTTTTTGAATTATTTTACTTATAATTAGGATTAATTTAATCTTCAAAATTCGTATTAGTTTATTACTCAGTGGTGCAACAGTCCTTGAGAGCCAAAGCCCAATGTGCTAATATCAGTATACGTAACCTTGGGCGCTGAGGTACATGAGCAGATACTTCGATCCGGTGGTCGGTCTGTCACGACCCCCCAGTGTTTAGTTACCAAACACACCTAATACTCGTTTATCTACCCATTGAAGGGATCAAATGCTGAGTAGACCTTATCCAGCCCAAGATGGAACTCCGGACCAGTGGCGTGAAAATGCGGAACGCTACCGCTCTCACACTGGGCTTTATATGATTTATGATTTGTAGACCTATTTTTATTTTTAGAGCTGTTGCTGAATTAGGCGAGTGATTTAGGGTGAAGCAATGCTTTATGGATCCAACTTCCTCGTACAGTAGAAGTTTTCGCCATAATAGGGAAAAAGAGAGCCATGCTGAAAAGTTAAGCCCATTCGTAACACACGTGCAGGATAAACCAGACTGTAAAGTGAAATGAAATTAATCAAATAGAGCAATAATTTTTCTCTGATACAGAGGAATAATAAAAAAAATTATGTAGAAAAAAATTGGGATATGAAAACTTACATGTAATTATGAATCTCAGAATAAGTGCAGACAATATATATTGTATTAACAATATAACTTTAAAATCATTACCAAGTGAAAATAAATATATCTCAATTGATGCATCGACTCCTTTTGCATCAAAATTTGATAAAACTGTATAATGTTGATGCATATAAATAAAATTCATTCATAAGTAA
Organism: Trichonephila clavipes; assembly: GCA_019973935.1. NCBI lineage: Eukaryota > Metazoa > Arthropoda > Arachnida > Araneae > Nephilidae > Trichonephila > Trichonephila clavipes. The sequence goes on from BMAU01016845.1 coordinate 325,452, forward strand.
CTGTTAAAAAGCTCTAAATGAGTGAGAAATTTGGTTTTTTTACTGGGCAAACAAGTCTTACGGCATTTTAAAGCTCTAAGGAAGTTCCTTCATAAAAATTTTTAAAAAAATTTAACTGTATTCGACAAATATGGATGTACCCTATTAAATACTATCGACTTAAAATCTGAATCCCTTGAGCATCTAAGAATTCAACAACAACCGTTTTCACTTAAAATTTCTCACGAATATCTCTCTGTATTTTCTTAATGCGTTACAATATGTAAAAACTCTGGACAAATCAAAAAGTCAAATTTTATTCAAAAGTCAATGATTATTCAAATCTCAAATTCAATGCACACATCCTTGTAGTGGATGAATCTTCTATGTACACTGTACACTGTACTTCTATGTTTTTATATACAGAAAAATAGAAATCTGTAAGATTATTGAAATTGCTAATTGTGTGCATGCATAAAATGACAAAAATATTAAACGTTTGTCACAGTTTAAGCCTACAAATTACTTTTTGAGCTATTAAATCCCTACAATTTGAATTAATATTATTCATTTTTTTAAATTGAAAAAATATTTTTAAACGTCTTATTCTGAGCCATCAAATCTGTTTTGTATATCGAGTATGTTTCATATGAATAAGAATGTGCTTCATGTTTCTAAGGCACAAACAAGTAACCTTAAAAATATTTACTTTTTTATATTACGTTTTAAATGTGACTCAGCCATTACAGTTATATATCATTGTATTTATTAGAAGTAGAAACACAGGCAACGAAACATTAAAAAAGACAGTGAACTAATCCAGGTGCCGCGGTATTTAAAAACAGGTAAATTGAGAAAAATATTAAATAATTTTTTTAATAATTTATTTAATAATTTGTAATAATTAATCTTATTTTTTAATATTAAATAATTTAATTTTAATAACTTTTTTAAGTCTTGAAAAGTATACACTTTTAAGCTAAATTATTTATGTATAATTACAAATTGTTTTTTTGTAATTATAAAAAGTAAAAAAAATAAGCAAGTACATATTTATATTTGAAGAGTAAAATATCTCAGAGTTCATACATTTAAAATGCCCACACCTGAAAATAATATCCCATATTTACCATCCTGTTATAGGAAAACTATGTTATAACAGAAAATTACAGTGAAGCATTATACTTTTATATTCGTGCAGGATAATTTTCTTACTAAATAATATGCTTCATTAACGTCAGGAGTCTCTAAATTCATTGACCGATGATGATAGTAAGTTAATTATGTATTGTAATCTAAGATAATTCATTTGAGATGATAAATATTTTCCAGTGATTTACTGTAGAATTTCAAATTTGCAATATCCTAGAAGTCACAAAGGGCTGATATGTTCCTTATTAAGATGTGATCCAATTAACAGCATAGTTTGTTCGAGCATGGCTGATCAAAATCTGTTCGAGCGATGTATCGCGGAAGGTCTTAATGGAATAATTTATTTATTTCAAGCCCTGAAAGGCAGTAGAAGTTAGCCATTTGTAAGAATCGCTTTTCGCTTTTGTATATTCTGGCACTGGAAACCAATGGACCACAGAAAATGCCATTATTTCTTCAGCTTTTAGCAATTCTTTTTATCGCGACCTTTTGGCTTTTGTAGTGTCTTATGTGATACAATCATGGGATTGCCTTTTTTTATTCTTTTGTTTTCAGAAGTGATTATTTTGTACTTTTATAGTACGTTGTTTCTTTTTCGGCACTTACAAACTTTTGCAACAGAATTATCAAGATTTAAAAAAGTATTAAAGAACGTTTTTTTACAAAAAATTGGAATGTAATTTTTCGCATTAATCTTCAACATGAATGCCTGCAACATTCTAGCAAGCTCATGTTTAATAATATTATGCTAGGAAACCTCACTTAGTAAATAAAGGATGTATGTAAAATAATTTTACAATGAAATATTTGTAGTAGTAGTACTGTAATATACTTGTAATCTCTTGCTTTAATACGAATTGTAGTACATTGAATTTACGCTTATAGAATAAAAATTAAAGAAACTGAGACAGTATGTACACAACTGTAATTTTAAAATGCATTTTTGAACAACACAACTCACTACACTGATTAGAAAACACATTGGAACTAAAGAAACTTACAAAAATGTTATGAGAAATCAATTTTACCTTAAGCATTGAAGTTAAGATGAAAATGAAGCTGAAAAAAATTACTTAAACACAACTTTTTTGTTAAGAGTAACATGTATGCTTAAAGTACCGATTAGAAAGTTAAAATATTCGTAAAATGAAATGAATTAATAAGGAAACTTGAATATTCAAGATATAAGTACAATTTAAAACACAAATGTATGAAATATTTGTATATTATGGAAATATTAGGTTGGAGGAAAAGAAATCCATTTTTTGGCATGGAATTCAAGACTTTAACATGTTTCGGATTGTTTGATTTGCGTCGAATATGCACCGTTTTGTTGTATAATTTGTTGCCATTTTAAACGTAGCTTCATAATGCCCCTCTCATAGAAGTCTTCGTCCTTATTGGCGAAAAACTCTAGTAATCGATTTTCACAATCTTCTCTTGATCCTAATTTCTTATGACTCAGGAAATTTTGAAATGCGAGAAAAGGTGGTAATCGCCTGTTGCCAGGTCCGAACTATATAGTGGATGCAGTAAAACTTCCCAACCAAGCTCCCAGAGTTTATGGCGAGTAACTACAGACGACATTGTCCTGATGGAACACAACAACTCTTCTGTTGGCCAATTTTTCCTGTTTCTGGTCAATCGATAGCTTCAAACGATCCAGTTGTTCACAGTAGAGATCTGAATTTAGAATTTGGCCATACGGAAGAAACTCATAATAAATTATTACTTTCCAGTTCCACCAAATACACAGTAGAACCGTTAGTTCTGATTTGGCTACAGTTTGAGCTGCTTCGTCGCGTTTTGACTACGACTGTTTTTTACAATATTGTCGTCTGTCATCCACTTTTCATCCTCAGTCACTATCCTCTAAAGAAATGGGTTGATTTTCTTCCGTTTGGCCAAGGCTTTGCTGATGAAAATTGGATCCATCATGTTCTTTGGTGGTAATTGGTGTGACACCTAAACATCGAGCTTCTTTTTGAATCCAACTTTGCGCAAATGGTTTAAAACTGTTTTATGGTCGATCTTTAGCTCCTGGGGGATGCTACGGCTGCTAACATGCCGGTCAACTTCAATTATGTCTGTGGTTTTATCGACATTTTTTACGACGGGCCCGCCTGTGCAAGTTGCATCTTTAACATCAAAAATGCCTAAACGGAATCGACGAAACGAAAACTACACGTAGATAGCTATTACAGTTTCGGCACCGTAAACACCATTCCCAATTTCAGCCATCTGGCTTGCATTTTCGCCTTTGTCAAAGAAAAAATGTAAAATGTACCAAATTTTCTTTTTTCCATTTTTAACACCTTGTAACTCCCATCTGAATGGACCAAATAAAAAACAGCAACATAGTTCTTTTAGTGTGGGATGTCACCTTGACAACGAGATTAAATTTGATATATTTTTATCTATGTTTCACGAGTTATCGACACTACAGCCATTTACCGAAAAAATAATGGATTTATTTTTCCCTAACCTAATATATTTCAAAAATTGCTACACTACTAGTGGTTAAAATTGCAATATCAGAGATAAAATCAAATAAATATTTTCTTATTGTACGTATACAGCATAATGGTAAGAAAATATTATTAAATTTGTTGGTCATTTTCCGGTACACATGATTCAAAATAGTACACTCAGCTGCCGTCTCTGGCAGCAAAAAATGTACTAACCATTCCATGCTGCTTCAACTTTAAGCCACATTTCCTAAATCATAGTGTGGCCGCGGTAGCCGAGTGGTATAGGTATCGGACCGTGGCTTGCTTTGTCACGGGTTCGAACCCTGTACCACTGAAGACCCTCCGTGTAGGGCAGCGATGCACGTTAAATCTGTCGAGAGCTGAAACGTCCTCCCGTTGGTGTGATGTGGTAGTTAGGAGAGGGGTGCCAGCTCAGGTGTCGTCCACGTCACTTGACCATGGTTCAAAATTACGTGGTCCGTCGCCAAAAGCCCTCGTGTAGCTGAACAGTGCGACGTTAATATTCAATCAATCAATCAACCTCAATCGTAGTTCTTGGAAAGCTCTAACGGCACCGTCTCTCCACAATTCCATTTTCAATCTATTTCAGATCCAAAAAACTGGTACAAAAGACAACAGTTAAATATCTTCTGAGTTGAAGTAAGAGATAAGAAGACCGCGACATGCATTCTTCTGACATTTCGACAATAATGTCACAGAAGTCACAAGCCTCCTGATCCCAGAAATGTAACGCTGAATATTCAGATTAAGGCTGCCATGCAAACCATATGTGATGCTCCAAATGTTACAACTGAGGTATTTAAAAATAATACTTCATTAGATAAATGAATTTTTCCTTAATAAATTAAAAATTACTATACCCAAAGGCAGTCATAGATTAATATATTTCAACTGAATAAGAGTAATTGAACATTGTTCGTAATTTATGAATACATAGATTTGTGCATCACTGAATTTCACGAAAAAATTTATTTAATGTGACTCTTATTTTTGATCTCACTAATTACTTAATTTAGAATTAGACCATAATATTTTTTAGAAAATAACGTGTATTTATGCCTAAAAAAATAAGGTGCATGCTAAATTTTGGAGTTTTTGAACCTATGCAGTCAAAACCTAATAACAAGTTTCAGTTTTAAAAGCTATGATTTTTTAAATTAGAGTCCAAGGTCAACAAATAAGTTCGAAAGCCGTACACATACCACTCTGGAAACTACACAAAAGGAACCTTTCTAAAGACACCATTCAATGTCAAAGAGAAGCGTCCTAAATCGGCTGTGGTAATACAGCTTGTTTCGAGATGTTGTTAATTTAAAAATTTCCAGAAATATGATGCAGTTTGTGTATAAACGACAACAGTAGCGTTCCGTAATTAAAAAGATACATATTGGATCTTTGACTTAAGTATATAAAAATAAATAAAAATTCGTTTTTTAAAAAATAATTTGGATTAGTTTAATTTATGTCTTGATGTAAGTTTATGTTTCCTAAGCTCAATCTTGTTCCATCTTATAATGAAATATTTTAATATTAACACGTATTTATTAGAACAGAGAACTGCCCTCGGCTGCAGGAACTCAGCTTTTATGTAACTAGACCAGCGTTTCTCAAGCTGTGGGGCGCTCCCCCTTGCGAGGCATAATATCTCTACGAGGGGGCGCGAGTACATTGAAATGTCAAAAACGAAAGATTATTTAAAAGTTAGTAATTCAGAGAAAGTAAACAAACAAAATACTTTCTGATATAATAAAATATAAAATACACATTTATACTGGCATTTTATACTTAACAATGTATCAGTACTGTATAATATATTTTATGAATTATTTAACAATACTAAGTTAAGTATAAGTTTGATAACTGCCAGTGATTCTCTCTCTCTCTCTCTCTCTCTCTCTCTCTCTCTCTCTATGGGCTTGTACTAACACTTATCATGATAATTTGTACGGTTTATAATTAATTCCTTAACTGCCGATTAAAAGGTACGCGATTCGCTTCCTAATGTGGCCGCGGTAGCCGAGTGGTATAGGTATCGGATCCTGGCTTGCCTTGTCACGCGTTCGAGCCCAGTACCACTAAAGATCCGCCATGTAGGGCAGCGATGCACGTTAAATATGTCGAAAGCTGAAAGGTCATCCTGTTGGTGTGGTGTGGTAGTTAGGAGAGGGGGGTGCCAGCTCAGATGTCGTCCACGTCACTTGACCATGGTTCAAAATTACGTGTTCCGTCTCCAAAAGCCCTCGTGCAGCTGAAAAGTGCGACGTTAATATTCAATCAATCAATCAATCGCTCTTTAATGCCACCGTTTTCCACGTAGACATGCGTATTTTGATGGGAGAGAGAGGAGAAAGACAATAGGATATGTCTTTTATTGCGTTTCAAAGCCTTCGGAATAATTTTATGGATGCTAGTACAGAGAAAAGTTCATTCTTCGGAAAGACGTATATCCAGAAAATTAAGGTTTTGGCTGAGTGAGACGTTTATATACGTCGGTGGAACATAAGAGGTTAATGTCGTACGCTAGCTTTATTGTGAAAGTATAGTATTATTGTGTGTGAATTCAAAACACTGTTATTGTATGGAGGGGGCGATGACAATGATGATTGAATATTGGGTCGCGCGCGAATATTGAAAGTTTGAGAATCACTGACTTACACGAATATTGGAGAAATATTTGGGCATAAGCGAGAGAGGTAGCAAATAGCTGGCTAAGAAATGACTTTACATTATGTCTAAAATGCTTCACAGTAAAGTTAACTTTATGAATAATGAATTAAATATTTTTAAACTGGCAAATATTAATTCATTTAAAATGTTATTACTTAAAATTACTTAATTTTTTTATCTTAATTATTATTCCAATTTTAAAGTAGTAGCTGAAAAAGTAACGAAAATTCTAAGGGTAATGTTATATGTAGAAACGGGATATCGTATAACCGATAATTTTCGAAGGTCACAAGCAACAAAATAAGAATAAATTCTTACAAATGTTTCTCAGAAATCAGTTAAAATAAATTATTATACCTTTCGATGTATCAGTAAAATAGATTTCACTTTTCAATAAGCAAATAAACTATACTAATTTTGAATGGTATTTTTTCGGAAGCATATTTGCTTTGTTTATAGGTAAGATAACGCAGAATTGGAGTTTTTCATGACAAACTATTAAAAAACTTACGAAATCATGAAATAAATCATATTATATATAACCGCTTGATTTAAATTCATACCTGTCGAAAATTACGATATGCTAACGCTTTTATCCCATGGTAAAGATAATGATTGATTTCATTAGTGTATTTATGGAATATTATAGAAACTTTGTAAGCAATACTCATTTTTAGAAAAAAATCCTTAGCTATAATATGAGGTTTGTATATTAAGTCATTAATCATTGCCTTGAATAATATGGCATTTAAAGGCTTTGATTGATCGAAGCCTTATTTAAGTGTAGAAATCTCTGTACTTAACAGATATGAATTATTATAAAAGTTCAATTATGTTTAACTTTTCAAAAGCCCATCTACAACTAATTAAATTTTTATTCTAATTTTTGTTAATGAAAACAAATTTATGTACAAAATGGAGAAATTTGGCAACTTTTTGTCACCTTTTTAAAGCCCGTCACTAAAGCGCCACTTTTAGAATTACAGGATTATGACAGTAACATTATTATCGTAAATTAGGGATAAGAAGAACGAGAAAAAAAATAAATTCTGCCGCAATTGAAATATTTATCACTAATACAAAAAATATTTTTAAAAAATTAAAAAATAGAAATATTTTGCAATTTATTTCGATTTAAGTTTGCCCTCTTATTTAAAGAAAACATAATAAATAATTAACATATTTTACATTTCGCAAATCGTTTAACGCTGATGCGAGTATATTACTATAAGCACAGCTTACAAATTTATTTAAGGAGACTGATTGTGTTCGGAATCGTGATTTTGTAGAAGTGTATACATGAGAAATTTTTATATATATTTTATGTCAGTTGCATTATAATATGCATATAAAGTTATTTTAATAATTTTTTCAGAAGAAAAAAATTATGTGAATGCCATCTTTTTGGCAGAAAATAAATAATGGCATATTTTCAAAATCCTTTATGAAAAATGCTTTTTAAATAATAATATTTTGCCTGTATATAACTAAGAATTATATGCAGAACATGGTATAGGATTTTAAAAGTATATAATGTAGTAGTGGATTTATTTTACTTTTAATATAGCAGAACAGAGAAATTTTGACATGCAGCGGTTAATATTTCAACTGATCTCATCTCTGAAAATAATTTCAATTTTTCAAAACTCACAGCTTAAAGCCAACATATTATTATTGAAGCATTTTTATGGAAGGAAAATGATTTTTTTGAAAACATTCCTTCTCTTCCTTTCTTGTCAACAAAAATGTATTTAAGCAATTTATTCTTGTAATAAAATATTCTTTAAACAATTTTATTTTTATTTTCCTATCCGGCATTAAAATAAAATTTAAAAAAAAACATCTGTACGCTTTTTTTTAAATCACGGTTCTGAATGCACAGATAGCCAGCTTAATGTTTTTATTCAAATAAGTTTCTTTAAAATCAGATTTCTCTGAGAAAAACTGGGTATTTATCTTGATTGAAGAGTTGTCTGGATGATATACCATCTTTTACTTCAACATCTCTCACACTTTTTCGAAATGCTGCTGCCTTACGCTTGACAAGACTTTTCTTCCATTTCGGATATTATAGAAGCTTTAGAAATCTGTATCTAAGTCATTTATTATGTTATATCTTTGAAGAACAGATGATGCGATCGCAGCTTCTGCTCAAGCAGGGACTCCATAATGATCGCTGAACAATGAAATTGTTTTTATACTGTTATTCACTTGCTACGGTATTTCTTTTCGCGCCATACCGGAGGCTTGAAATGATAGTAATTATTATTATTATTATCTGATAGAGACTAGAGTTTGATTATAGATATTAGAGCCCCCACTATTTGTAGTTTTTCGGTGCTAATATGTTCCGGTTATTAGATTTTTAGTTTCATTCTTTATACTTAAATGACCCTGAGACTCAGATTTTCCTTTCAAGCTACTTTGCTAATTCATGAGTTCGTTACTTAAGATATCCGACTACGTTCGGAACTGTGATTTTAAAAAGGTGCATAAATGGATAATTTTCGTGATATTTAGTTTCACTTATATTAGAATACATGTATAAAATTGTTTTAATAACATTTTGATAAAAAAAATATTTAAGTACAATATTTCGGCAAAAAATGAAAGAATAACCTTTTTTCAAATAGTTCTCCTTTTATGAAAAATGCTTCTATTATAATATTTTACCTGTATATAGCTTAGACCTCTTTACAGAGGCTCAACTATAATTTTTGAAAAATTCACATTACGTTCAGAGTAATGGCCATTTGAAATAGTTATCGGCGTATTTTTCTTAAAATTCCTCCCCTCTGTTGTCGTAAAACATGGATAAACCCACTTCTAAGTTATACATTTCAGAAATTCTAATTGAGTCTCTGAAAACAGGTCAGATCTATATACAGGCAAAATATTATCATAATAGAACTATTTTTCACAAAAGAACATTTTGAAAAAAGATTATTCTAAGTTAATTTTTTGCCGAAATATTGTATTTAAATAAAATTTTTTGTCAAAATGTTCTTAAAACAATTTTATACATGTATTCTAATTCAAGTGACACTAAATATCAAGAAAATTATCCATTTATGTGCTTTTTTTTAGGTCACGGTTCCGAACGTAGTCGGATACCTTAAATGGAACGATCCAACGTTTTCCAACAAATGCTTATTTTGAAGAGAAATTAATATAACAAAGTCTATTAAAGGAATATTGCTGATTGTCAAATAAAAAAAAACTGAAATGCTTTCACTTAATTTTAGATAATTTTGGTGAATGCATTCCATGAAAAAAGGACAATTGCATATTACTACATTAAAAAGCTGACCAGGTTTGATTTTGAAGATATCAGAGAGAGAGAGTTTTCCTTATAAAACAAATTTGTTTGTATCGCAAAAGCAAGACTTTCTTAATTTAGAATATTTATTACGATATTTATTAGCTATATTATTATACGACAAGAATAGAAACACCCTTCAAATTTTATTTAGTTAAAAGTTGTGAAATTTATTAAAAAGATTATTTTTAGAACGCACACTTCAGTAGAAAAACGGTGTTTGCTAATTTAATGCTGAATTTTTGCGAGTGATTTTTTTCTTACCTTTATAACCTACAGCAAAAATTAAATCTTTGGCCCAATCAATAAATAATAAATAAGTTTAAATAAATATTTTTTCATTCGATTCGTTCCATTGTTGTTCCCCCCCCCCCTCCTGAAAATAAAGCAAAAAGAATACAACATGTGACGATTTTCGAGTTTCATTAATATTTAAATAGATTTGGACCTTTCTGCTCTATTAAATTCTTGATTTTTTTTTAAATCTGGAATTTTGAATTATATTAGAATCTATTCTACCTTATTTTTCCTTTCTTTTATACTTAGAATTGAGGTATTACACTTTAACTGCATTCTGCTAAAAGTATCAATACATATAAATAAAAATGAAGTGTCTGTTTGTAATTTGAAATTAACAGCTTTTTACTAAATGCATTTAAAAGTATATACGATACTTACATGAAAAAATCAATTTTTAAAATTTTTGTCTCTCTGTCTATCTGTCTTTCTGGCCGTCTGTTTGTTCCGGCTAATCTCTGAAACGGCTAGACCAATTTTGACGACACTTCCACTGGCAGATAGCTAATGTTATAAGAAGTAACTTAGGCTCCTTCTATTTTAGAAAAAAAAATAGGATTCCGGGAAAATAAAATTAGAACCAATGAAATAGTGAGCAATATCTGATTCAAATAGGGATTATTTATATTAATAAAGACTATTTTTATTCAATAGGGATTATTTTTATTTAATAGGAATTATTTTATTTCGCGAGCCTTCTGTCTCAACGATTGCTAGCAGTTATATCAAACGTTTTTCTTTGATTAGGTTGCTGCCATTCACACCACATTTCCCATTCATGTCTTGATCCTAATGATTTTACAGTCGTTAACTGCATAGTCAAAGGTCATGCGTCCCTTTTACCCCCTTCCTTGCGGCTTCGTTTGTGTTCACGTTTCACCCTATTTGCTACTTATACCTATTTTGATCCTAAAGATTTTAGTCCTCACCCATCGACAGAGTCAAAGGTCATGCGTCCCTTTCAACCCTTGATGAAGAAAAAGCAAAAAAAGAAAAAAATAAATAAATAAAATAAAACAAAAAAAATAAACATAGATTCATAAAGTAGAAGAAAAGTTTTCGTAAACTCTGCGAAATGAATAAACACTTTTTTGTTAAACTCCGCGTGGACGAAGTCACGGGTAACATCTATTTAACATAAAACAAATGCATCAGAAAGCAATATTAACGTATTACACATCCAGATAAAAATTATTTACACTATTGTTAGCGTTTATTACACAAAATTTGTAACAATGTGTTACTTTTGCTGAGAATGTATGTGTTTTCAATAATCGACCCAGAAGAAAGTAACGGGGCGCCATAAATAATAATAACAATAATAAAAAAAATCAGCAATTATATCTAAAGATTTAAAATTTAGCAAACATGGTTTTTTCGTTCAGCTGAGTTATGTAAAAAGCTTTTTTTGTTTAATTTATACAATTCATGTAAAATTAACTCATTAAAAACTTCTTTATCCTTCAGTCTGTATTTTTTAATTTTTAAATTCACCCGTGCGAAGAACGGGTATACCAGCTAGTCTAAAATATAATTGCTGGCAAAAAGATCTATGAACTTCAGAATATATCCACAGTAGAAATTGTAGAAAATGTTTTTCCTTCCGTTTTTCCCTTTGCCGCTTTTGTGAGAGTTAAGCAACTTTTTTTCTTTTGCAAAAACTCATGTTCTGATTAGGGTTTTCCAATTAAAATATAACCAATTTTTGAGGTATTGCTTAGATTAAGTTTAAGGAAAGGCAATGTAAGGCAAAAATGCTACTTTAACTTTTTTTTTTTTTCGTTCAAATTTTTTTTAAAAAAAAAGATAAAGCATAAATTTTAAGAATATATTAAATTAAATATATACCGAATCTAGGTAATATGTATCACATTTCTTAAATGTCTCTGTAAAAACCCTTAAACCATTTTTTACTTCATTTAATAACAGTCTACATATTAATAAAGTGAAAAATTTTGATTTGACATGTTGAGAATGTTCAAATACATTATCTCCAATTACAAATTTCATTATCTTCATTCCTTTGTCTTCAGTAATGTGACCTAAATATTTTAATGAAGAAAAGACAGAAGGGAATCAATGCATTATTTCTGAATTAATTTTAGAATTTCAAATGAATCTGAACTTTCATTAAGCAATAGTATATATATATAAAAATAGCTGCTATATAATTTTATTTTTAACTACAACCAATCACGTGCATCAGGTTCTAGATTTTGACATTTTTGAAAGCTCCAGACATTAATTTCAGTTTTCCATTCAGGTTTCGAAAGAAATTAAAATTTTCTATCATGGTTTTAATGAAGTGACACTAAAGTTGATTTATTATCCTTGTTATCAAAGAAAAATGTTAAACCATAACAATACAGAAGGGAAAAGAATTACGTATCGAGTTATACTAGTGCTAATGAACTTATAACTTAAACAAAAATATTAAGTATTGTTTTTTGATTTTAACAGAAAAATATTGTATCAAAATATCGAGATAAACCTGTAAATTTAGTATTTGCAGTAAAAATATTTTTTTAAATTTTTTTATCTCAAAACTACTCCTTGTTTACCACCAACGAATTTTGTTTACAAATCATATTGTGATGTATTTTTATTTCTTCTCTCAATAACTTCTCATATCATCAATACATACATAAATAGATCTTGATTAATACATTTCTTGACTAAACATATCATTCTCATACAATCAAATTACACTGTCCGTCGCTTCTCAAATCATTTAATTTAAACATTGTCCCAGAGACTATCTCTTATACTTTCTTTCTCCCGGACCACCCATGTGGCCGCTCTCTCACTGACGTTCTCAATTTCTTCCCCAGGCACAGTTTTAGCTCTTCGCGCTAAGCAAAACAAGGGACTTTTTCCTCCCTCGGCCGTACCCCTCGGAGTCAAAACCAAATTCTCCTGGGGTCAAAGCCCTCTTCCAAAATGCATTAACCCCCTAAAACCACGCTAACACTCCACCTTCTCTCTCGCCAACAGCAGCAGCGTATACAGAAATTTTTCAAGAGGGGAGGGGACAGGTTCGAAAAACATATTCATTTGATTTGGTCGATTTTTGGGAACAAAAAACAGTAAAAAGTTAATTATTGAATGAAAAATGAGAGAAAAAGAAACAAATTAATTATTAAGTATAAATATTTAATTAAATTTTATGTACTGTATTTATAGGATTACTAGCTGTTATACCCGTTCTTCGCACGAGTGAATTGAAAAATTAAAAAATGCAGATTAAAGGATAAATAAGTTTTTAATGAGTTAATTTTACGTGAATTGCAAATTAAAAAAAATAAGCTTTATGCTTATCTTAGCTGAATAAAAAAAAACCCAGTTTGTTAAATTTTAAGCCAGTGGATCTAATAGCTGATAAATTTTTTTTTTTATCTATAAATCCCCGTAACTCTCTTGTGTGTCGATTTTTTAAAATTTTTTCCTAAGCTGATCTCTGTTCAGCTAAAGTAACACATTGTTACACATTTTGTGTAATGAACGCTTAAAAGAGTATAACTAATTCATATCTGGAAATGTAATACGTTAATATTACTTTTTGTTGTATTTATTTTATGCTAAAATAGTAATCAGCGTCACACTCCATCTGTTAAGCTTTTGCAGTTCCTGGAACCTGGCGTGGACAAAACAAAATGCAAAGCTTTGCTTCACACATAAAAGATAGATACATGCTATCGCGGGCTTTTTTTTGTATAGATGGCAGATTTTTTTCCCTTCTTACTTGATATTTATCGTTATATTTTAGACACTTCACACAATATCTTTATAAATTATAGCCTATGAGTTATTCTGATGTATAAGCTATATTATTGTTAAGTTTCATTAAAATCCATTCAGTTGTTTTTGCGTGAAAGAGTACCAAAGATCCACACAAACTTTCACGTTTATAATATTAGTAAGGATAATCAATCGGAAACAAGTCAAAGGCTTTGAGGGGTCTGGATCCGATAACCCTTCCCCTCTCTTGTGTACTCCACTAATGTCATAGCATAATTTATAGAAATCGGCAAATAGAAATCAGCAAATTAAACAAGAAAGGAATTTTAGCCATTTCTTCATATACGACAAATTAGTCTACATTTCTCTCTTTAACTCTCGTGATGATAAAGTGAATCCATTTTCATCATTTGTTTTTTTAATTTTTCATATTTCTTTTTTTTTTCATTAATTAATATTTTCATAGCATGGACACACTTCCCATATCATCAAAGAAGAGGTTTTAATTTTTTGAGAGGATTATAACCATTTAGTTTTTTTTTATATATTTATATTTAAAATGATAGATATGATGATAAAACTAGATAGAATTAATAACTTCTGGGAAGGTTGTTTTTTTTTTTTGTTTATTTTTAATACAAAACTAAATTTTATCCATAAGGGACTCAAATATAACATTAGACGTGCATTTCAACTAGTTGTCAATATTTTAAGCGTATATATTTTTAATGTAGACACTGGAAAATTGAAATTTTACTAAGTTTCATCGATACAAACGCATTTAAACCATCGGTCACCATCACCAAATCGAAAAAACGTCGCTAATTTAAGTCCATTGCCGTCATCGTTATTATTCGAACTTGTGCGGGAACGATGAATTGGCTGCATATATATATTGCATCATCTGGCGACGTCTTTTGATTTCACGAAATTGGTTGACAGTATAAAAAGAAAGTATCATTTAATCTAATCTCTTGAACAACATTTATCTATTTTCTAAAAAAATTATTTTAGGTATCCGACTACGTTCGGAACCGTGATTTTGCAAAAGCGTATAAATGGATAATATTTATATTTAGTGTCACTTAGATTAGAAAATGTATATAAAATTGTTTTAAAAATATTATTACAATAAAAAATTATTTAAGTACAATATTTTGACAAAATTGAACATAAAATGACCCATATTCAAAATATTCTTTTGTGAAAAATGTTTCTATTATAATAATATTTAGCCTAATATTTAGCTCGAAACTCTGTATAGAGGCTCAACTAAAAGTTTCCAAATATATAACTTAGAAGTGGGTTTTTATCCATGTTTTACGATAACAGAGGGAAGAAATTTTAAGAAAAAAAACGCCGATAATTATTCTATAATTGGTTGTAACTCTGAAAATAATATGAATGTTTGAAAAAATAGTTCAGACTCTCTTGACGAGCCTTTACTTTGTTGTTGTTGTTGTGGCTAATGCCACCTGTCTGACGTAGTCAGAACGAGGCCCACGAAATTCATCGTGGCATGGGCAAGAGGTACGCTGAAGTCTGAACTATTTTTTTCAAACATTCATATTATTTTCAGAGTTACAACCAATTATAGAATAATTATCGGCGTTTTTTTTTCTTAAAATTTCTTCCCTCTGTTATCGTAAAACATGGATAAAAACCCACTTCTAAGTTATATATTTGGAAACTTTACTTTATATAAGCAATATATTATTTTAGAAGCATTTTTTATAAAAGGAGAACATTTTGAAAAAAGGTTATTCTAATTTAATTTTTTGCCAAAGTATTGCATTTAAAAAAATGTGTTTTTGTCAGAATGTCCTTAAAAAACTTTTATACATATATTCCAATCTAAGTGACACTAAATATCATGAAAATTACCCATTTATGCACTTTTTTAAAATCACAGTTCCGAACATAGTCGGATACCTTAACTTATTGCATGTACAAACTACTTTGAGAGCACAAAAAAACTTTATTATATACATCAAAACTTATACGACATGGTGAAAAAAAGAAAATTTATTTGCTACTGTGGATAAAATATTCCTCGTGCTTAAAGTTCTTATGGAAAGAAAAGTATTGTCTTCATTTTTTAATTACGAACAAAAATATTTAATCTTTCTTGCCTCGCAATGATACATTTTCGAGTTAGCTATAAATAAACTGTACTTTTTTTTTTGTTTTTCTCTCGGTTCTTTAAACATTTTAATTCCTGAAAAATTTGAATTAAACAAAAGAAAACTATTTTCATTTTTTAAAATGGAAATAATCAAACTCGGACAAAAAGTTACATGCAAGCAAAAAGTGTTAAAGATAAGATGCAATTGATATAAAAAGAATACAATGTGTTTAACGCTAGGGGAAATTAACATAGTTTTTTTTACATAAGTAGCAACTTATTTCGTTTAAAATAAATGTAAAGAAGAATTCACATTAAGTAATCTTACGTTTCTCTCGGAATTGAAAAGAAAGTTACGCAAGACGCGTGTTTGAGGCTTACATATTAATTCTTTAAAAGTAAAGTTCTTCACAGAATTGTTGTATTGGAGAAAAGTTATAATATTAAACGCATCAAGCTTAAAATTTTTTTAAAAAATAAGACCTCGTTTTTTTTATTAACGTTTCATTTGATCGTTATATATTGCGAAGTTATTTTATAAAATCGCAACTGTGTGTTAGCAATAAATCTTAAGAGTAAAGTACTTCGAAAATTTTATAAGCTTCAAATACTGATTTTTTAAAAATATTAGCCTAAAACGCTACTTTTATAAGCGATTAATGTAAAAAGACTGGCTTAAGTCTCTATCTATATTATGACTGTATTAAAATTTATTTTAAACTTTAAGCACACACATTTAATGCGGCACTAAAGGTTAGTTGGCATTAATAATGCCGACTAATTATATGTGCATGTTTTATTTCATTAATACACACTGGTGAAGACAATTAAAAGGACAAATGGTTCTTTAATAAAAAAGAACTAACAGAGAAAATAAAACCAAACTTGGCCAAAATATCCAATATATGACATACCAAAAATGGGCCCAAAAATACAATAAGTAAGGAAACTGGTCCCTTGTCCAGTATAGCAGTTGATCGACATCCTGCCAGTAAGAGAAAAAGATATCTAATAGAGTATATGATTGCCTATAACTGCTACACACACACAAGTCTTACGTCCATGTTTCATAATGTTTTTAGGGTCCTTATGAAACCTAGAGGCAACCGCATCCATTCTTACATAAATACTCTTTTGAGCCCCTCGATGGTCATTGGAGCTATTCTTCCAGCTGCAATTGAATACCCAAGGACATCCTACGCGTGTTCAATGGGATTAAGGTCATGGTACATCGTAGGCCACTGAATTCATTGAACATCTTCTAATTGGAGGTATTTCTCTACCATATGAGCCCTGAATGGTTGCTCATTATCGTCCAAAAAGATGAAATTTGGTACATGTGCTCCACGGAAATGTCTGATATAGAGTCCAGGGATCTGGTTTCTGTACCACTGACCTGTCAGTGTATCTCTGTCGAACACATGAAGGTCGGTATGCCCATCTGAGATTATCATTAAATCACTCCGATCATTAAATCACCTCGACCACAATGGCCCGTTTCGACAATGTCAGAGGAACGATATTGTCTCCAGGGTTCTCTCAATATCAGAACACGCCTCGAGTCTCTATCCAGACTAAATCGTGACTCATCAATGAAGGGAACCCATCCCCAATCCTTCTCTGTCCAAGTGTTATCGGCATCATGATAGGTGGTCCTATTTGTGTTTCATAATCCAAAAGATGCAGATTACATATCACCTGGCATATTGGTCACCTGAATTAAGTCTCTGGGCGGCTCTTATCCGGAAAATGGATATTAATGTTGCATTATACAGGTTGCGATACAGCTGCGTTGTTTTAACGGGCCTATTTCTTCTGGATAGAAGTCTCAAATAATGGTCTTGATCCTACATTGTTGTCCTTTTGTGAACTTGATGTCGGTGCACTGCTGTTCTTGTCTATGTAAAATGTTTCCTAACATTGGGCACCACATTTCTCGAATCCCCGAAGTCTCTAGCGATGATAGCCTTTAATTGGCTCACATCTTGAGTCTTCTAACTATGTGTCATCTTGTAGCATGGTTTAGATGATGGCAATTGACCGTTTAAATGATGGGTAAGCAAATTTTTTTTAAAAAACAAGGGTTTGTTTGGGATATGATGTTTTGAAACGTCCTCACACTACAAGCTTAAGCGAGCAATGAGGTACCTATACACAGAAACGATCACAACACCACTGCCTTACGACGTCGCATGCTACTGCATAGCAGAGGTATCCGTGAAAAGTTTGATACCTTATTTGAGTATAGGTGTTAGTTATTTTGTTCCTCCCTTTAATTACACTGGTGTGCAAAACTTAAGCAACAATGTAAAAATTAAGCAGATAACCACGAAATTGCAGAAAAAGAGGTCTGGAGATCAGTACAGTGAATGCGTAAGTCAGTAGAAACGTCATGCGTATGCAAATATAAGGAACGAAACGTCAGAAGCAACGTGAGCGTACGCAAAACGCGTGATGTCGGCGCGTGTTGTTCAACAGTAAAATAAAATGATGGACACAGACGCAATTAAACATATTTGCTGCAAGTGCCAGTGAGTCAGTTCATGAAATATGGCTAGAAGAAATCACCTGGACGACGACACGTGGAAGAATGATTGGAAAGCTGGAGGAGGGGCGTACCGTCACCAGTGTAGCTGCAGAGTTCGGAATATACAAAAGTGTCGTTTTGCGCGCTTTGAAAGCGTTCCAAACCACAGGTACAGCTATTAGAAAGGTTGGTGGTGGCTACCCGAGGACGACAACTGCAGGGGATGAACGATATATCATCCTGCAGGCGAAAAGAGGCCGACGGCAGTCAGCAAGCGTCATTGCTCAGCAACTCTCTACAGCAACGTGGTGACAAGTGTCGTGGTTTACTGTAACCAGACGCCTTCACAAAGGGGGCTTATTCGCCGCCGTCCTGAACGCTGCCTCCCGTTGAAAGTTAACCACCGACGTAAGACACCGTTACGGTGATCTTGGAGTTCTTGTCTGGGAAGGCATTATGCTGAACGGGCGAACTGAGCTCCACATTTTTGACACAGGCTCTGTAACCGGGGATAGCTATTGTGAGGAACTACTTCTTCCCATATGCGTCTGTTCAAAGGTGCCATTAGTCCAGACTTCATTTTTATGGATAACAATGCGCGGCCATATCGGACTCTTGCTGTTGAGGAGCTGCTGGAAAGTGAAGATATCAATCGAATGGATTGCCCAGCGTATTCCCCAGATTTAAATCCCATCGAACATGTGTGGTATGTTTTGGGGATACGTATTGCAGCACGCTTACATCATCCGGAGAACACCCAACAATTCAAACAGATGCTGGTTGAAGAACGGGTACTCCTACCGCAAGAAATGTTGCACCAGCTGGTTCTGAGTACGCGGAGACGATGCGAAGCAACCATTGCAGTGAGGGGAGGGCATATACCATGTTAAGGAACATCTGCTTGTAGTTCTTCCTGTTGGATAGACCATCATGAGTCACGATACTATGCGTTCAATAAAGCTTGTTTTTGTTTGATTCCATGCCGTATGCATTGTATTCCTTTTTCAGCATCGATGCTTTCGTCATCCTTTACCTACATAATACTCTCCCTCATTTCTGAATTTCATGTCTCTCAGATGATTTTTCGTGAAGTTATGGCAATAAACCCATCTGTTTCTTAAGTTTTGCACACCAGTGTATTTTCACCAGAGTATTTACATTTGGAGAGGACAATTTATATATACTTGGTTACATAAGCATTAAGATTTCCTTTACTTATTTTAGGATATAGGGTGACTAATATGAAAATATGTTGGCTTATTTGCAAGGTCAAAGAAAGAAGCTTAGAGTTATTTAAAAATTAAAAATAATAATATGGTTTACAACTGGGCACTAAAAATGATAATCCATTGCATTTTAATGATTCCTAAATATTACAGATATTTTCTTCTTGATTAAACATTGTCTTATACCTTGATTCAATTTAATTTTATTTTTAATTTAAAAGAGAATGTTTGGGAATCTAATAAAAATTAGAATGCTAACGAAACGTATTTTGAACAATAATATTAATAACATAGAACATCCTTACCATTGTGCATTAAGCGATACAATGTTTTAACATGGAAGTATAGTCCCTTAATTCGAGGCTATAAAATCGTGTGCATAAATTCTGCAGCACAAAAAGGGGTGGGTTGGTTCTTAAAACCTGAACTGGTTTTAGTTGATGTGTATGAGAGTTATTTTAATGAGTTAAATAAATATTATATGTTGTTATTGCCAATTTGAATGGTTCAGAGAGAGGTTTTAAGAAAATATGAGGGTCATTTTTTTTAAACATTCGATGGAGCAGCTGAACAGCCTTCAGCCCGTTTTAAGCCATTTTAGTTTATAGGACGACACACATAGAAGACATTTACATAGACATAGAACAAAACTAGTTCTACAAGCTCAGGTTATTCCATATAATTTATAACATACTCTAATCATAGCCTTTTCGTCACTGCTGAAGCCAGCTCGTCAGTTTCACTTGAGATATTGATTCATAAAAAAATGAGTTGTACAACTTATGTTAAGCTGTGCATTTCTAAACATGACGACTTCAAAGACTCATTCAAACTATTGATTCCTGAAGTTGTTCTCATCCATGCTATTTTTCGCAGTTGTACTTTAGATAAACAGTTTCTGGAGCACTTTAAATATGATAGGTTAAATCCTCCGGCGTATAGTCCAGACTTTCATCTCTTCCGATTGATTATAATATTTTTCTTGAAATGAAAAACTGGTTAAGATTCAAAGCTTCCTGCCCAATGGGGGACATCAAAACTTAGTACTGGGGACAAAATTCGTTAAGAGGGATTAGAAAGCTTGTTAGCTGATAGGACAAATGTCTATATATCCATGGTAATTATCACGTAAAATCGAAATATTACAAGCGGAAGAGCAATTACAATGAATAACTAGTTAAATTATAATTGGAGAAATATACATTGTTCCAGCAGTATTTATTGTTATTAAATATATGTGAAAAATAATTTAACTTGTTTTTATATGCAATTACTACTGTGACTAAACTTCATTTAATTATAAAGTCATTTATCAATAAAAGTAGGACACACAACTTAATAATCAACAGGTGTAAATGAAACGAATAACAGCTACATTAAAAGAAAGCGGAATACAAAATGTTTTCATTCTTTACAATAAAAATAATACCTTAGATATTATCAATGGTTCCATCGAGAGATCACATACCAGATTTTTTTTTCCAAGCGATAGATTGATGAAAAATAAGATTCTATCTCTCGAAACCGTGAGAAACTAAAAATAAACATTTTGAAAAGAAAGAAACAAGATGTGGTATTACTTGTCACGCCATTGTCCCATTTTACTAGAAGAATGAAGGGTAAGAATAAATGAAAAGTATGCCGCTTTCTTTTGTGTGTGTTTTCTATAATCATAGACCAGCAACGTATTTATGCGAGTTTTGGAAAGTAGAAATCCATTAGCGTTCTATCACAAAATAATGAATGTTCCGAAATGTAGGCGTACCATAAATTTTTTTCTGTTCAAATCATTTGTTTATTTTTTTTTGTTCGTGTTGGAGATATTTGTTTATTGGCTTGAAAACGAGAAAAAAACTTAGTTTTCTATCAATCACAGAAATATTGGAATTGCTGGAATTTTTTTTTTTGTAAACAGCCGTACGATAACAGATTTTCATTAGCATTAAAAATTTATATTATTATTTCATCGTAAATTTTCATATTTGCATGTGTGGCATAATTTTTTTAATACTAAATATTTTGGTTTCTTATTTTTTTGTGATTTCTATTTTAAAAAAGGAATTCAAAGGCATTGCAGTACATTCATATATTGAGAATGTTAAATACAGTGTCTCTCCTAAGATGTTATATACTTCTAGGGCACGTAGGGTATATATATACATGTATATATAGATACCCAGACGACTTGAAATCATATAGAAAATCTGGGACGGAAACGTCTTGACTCGTTAGCTTCTCTCGTGAAATATGTCTCATCTGTGAAGAAAACAGAGGCTCGGAAACTTGGATTTACAGCTGTTTTCCTCAAATAGTACAGTGAAAAAACCTGACGGCATTATAAAAATCACATTCTACCAGTAAATGGGTGCCCTTTAATTGATATGGTGTATGCCATTGATTTTTGGAATCACCCAAACATTGTTCTGTGAAATCTTTATTTTATTCACGATCTCTCACGCTCTACTACGACTGTTCTCTGCCAGATCTAACACAGTTCCATCGTTAGCTGGTGTACGCGTCTTTCAGTTCAGCGTTGTCCCAGAAAGATCCGGTGTCACATAATTGATGGTGTAGGTGCGCTAGTAAGGCATGGGTGGAAGTTCGTCTCAAAATATACCTTTGGGTATGCAACTCCTGAGCAGCCGTACCATTCAAGTCATCGAACCCTGTATGCTAAAAGCATATCTTTTACTGAGTTCTACTAATCTACCTATAGTCTATCTAACTGTGTGTGACATGACACTTCATCTTAGCGCGACTTCAACCCTTATAGTCCTTCTTCTGGTGGCTAATTCAACTCTCCAACAAGAAATTTGTATATTGCTCCAGTAACACGCATGGAAGAAACTTGTCCACCTTATCCAATGAAACCATCCAGGCAACTCCAGAGCCAAGAATCATCTTTGTGTGATCCTGGTTTTTCAACGCCCTTACTGCATCACGAATGTGTTTCGATGCGTCATTCGTGTGATATCTCGAATCGTCTAGCTGTGCCTTGCTTCCCCTCAAAGTTAGTTACATTTAAGTTGGAACACCCAGTTTATTGATATTTACTGTGTTTTCTGGAACATATCCGTAGTGTTCAGACACATCCATGTATCGGGTACACTCTCGTGTTTTTATGCAGTAATAAGATCGCATAAGCGAAAATGTACAAAAATATCCTAGAAGTCATTAAGTAGGTATAAAATGTATTGTTTGTAACGCATTTAAAGTGTTTCGATGTAGATAGAAATATGTTTATAACAAGGAGAAATTCTATCTGCATGCATGTGTATGCTTATATGTTTTATTTTTATACATCAAATATTAGAAGTATGAAAATTTTGAAACTTAAGTATAAAAACTAAGCCAAAATTTCGTCTAGGAAGCTAGTTCAAAATTACTTCGTTACTTCAAGATGCTCCGTCGCATTTTTTCTAGTTTGATTTTTTTTAATTAAGTAATTGCTAATCAGGTTTTTCGACGAATAACTTTACAGTACCTTATGTGTTGAAACAACCAGACTTACATCAAGTAAGTCTACACATTATTCTGCAAATTCGAAGTCCTTTCAGAATTGGTATGTGTTGTGGAAAAAAAATACTTTCTATTTTTTCCCGAAATATAAAGACCTGCGTAGTGTAGTATGTTTAAAAGAAATGCAAAGCAAATTATGTGATAATTATTCATAACATCGTTTTTATTCACCGCATAAGGAAATCACATAAAAAATTGCTCAAAAAATGAGTGCATAGAAACTGGTTGGAATGTGCAGTAATATATATCCACAAAAATAATACACGTTAAAAAATACAGTATAGGCATATAACTAGGAAAGAAATGTTTTCATTGTCCTAAGTCAATATTTTGTAATTATATATTTTCTCGTTTATTTTAAGTACACAGATATTCATGGCACTAACTAATGCACTAATTACATTGAGATTTTTTGTAATATTTAATCTGGGATATTATTTTAAAAATATTTGTGTGTATGAAAAAATCAAACTGTATGATAATTTCAGAATATTCATGGGAAATAATTATTACAATTTACAATAATCTTTCTCTAAACAAATATTTTATGAATTGATTGTGAATAAACTCTACACACAACTAAGGAATTAAATAACTACTTCATTACCATACTTGAAAGACTATATTTTTTAATGAAATTACATTCCATCATTTCAGAACGTATTAAATTTTCTTTGTTCTTCCTTTGCACGTTGATTATAGAAATAAAGAAAAATATCAAATTTGTACTCTTCTGAGAAATGATTACGTAGAAGAATTATATAAGGAAAACATAAGACATTAGGTAAAGAACTAGTCATTATTATATCTTCAAAATATTATTATTGCTTAAATTATTCTTCAATTACTATTAAGGTACACACAGAGTATCATTTATTTAGCACTAAAAAGTCTATATGAAAATGACCATTACATAAATCGGAATTCATATTCTAATTACTTCACAAAACATACCTTCCAGCTAAGCAAAACGTATTCGCTTATTATGACATAGAATCATTATTGCAATGTTTATTTTCATAATTTAATTACGATAATCACTCAGCATGCAATAGAAAATCTTCTAAGAACAATATTAAAAAAGACGATAAATGTTTACCCTGTAGTATTTACTATTAACTTTTTATTTGTGTTAAGTATTTAGTTGAAAAGACTTCAGGAACACATAGGAAAGTTAATATTTCATGAATCTTTTTTGTTCCAATTTATCATAAAACACTTCGGTCTGCATTACTTTCTAGATTGTTTATTAACATTATGTCAGCTTAAATTTCTATAAAATTGAGTTTGTTATTGTGTTATATATTGAAGTTTAATGAAGGATGCAATATTTCTCATTACATCGCTGTGGAAAGCTTTTTTTTTAGGTTTATTATTTCCTCTATGAATTGCTTTGGCACAAAATCAGTTTTTATATAGATTTATTAATTATTTCCTCGATATATTACCTTGTCAGAAATTTGATATCATCGTTTTACTTTACATTATTGCAAGCAATAAATATAACACGCGAATATTTTCTTTGACTTATGAACTAGAATAATATTATAAATGTATTACATGTCACTTTCATATTGGTATTAAATAGTATTCAATGCCATTTTTTATGATAAAGAATAGTAATTAAAATCCATTGAAGCATTTAAAAATTGATTAAGCATCTTTAACAGAAGATCATTATATGAATTGAAATAAAATTAAGAGCTTTGAAACCGACAGATTTTGAGTCTGGATCTGT